>JAKUAT010000034.1:0-66320 GCA_030566755.1 Entelexis tilneyi | reverse complement strand
TGGAGGCGCCCGAGGCGGCGTCCGCGGCGGCGCGCGCGGCGGTTCGAGCGCGCAGCAGGCAATGAAACGAGCCGTGCCCTCGCAGCCTGGGCGCTTCAATGATGGGCAGGCCTCGAAAACAAATCTGCTTGACCTGACTGAGTTTTTGCGCACAAAAAAGCTTCTGCCGGCCGTGTTCTTCGTGTTCTCGCGGAAGCTGTGCGAACAGTATGCCCAGCAATTGCAGAGCGTCTCTCTCAACTCAGGCCGCGAAAAATCTCAGGTGTATATGTTTATGGAGAAGGCCACTATGCGGCTTCGTAAGGAGGACCGCGAGCTTCCCCAAATTGAGATGCTTCGTGACTTGTTGCAGCAAGGAATTGGCGTGCATCACAGCGGTCTCCTGCCGATTATGAAAGAGGTTGTCGAGATTCTATTTGCTAAGGGCCTCGTGAAACTGCTGTTCGCGACAGAGACGTTTGCCATGGGACTCAACTTGCCAACACGCACCGTCGTATTCACTGCAGTCAAGAAATTTGACTCGAAAACAATGCGGTTCCTGAGCCCAGGCGAATACACACAGATGGCTGGCCGTGCGGGCCGCCGCGGTCTCGACGACGTTGGCACAGTTATCATCATGAACAACAACAAAGAAGAGCTCATCCCCCGCGGTCCGCTGGAGACTCTTCTGCTTGGTGTTCCTACGAAGCTGACCTCTCAGTTCCGCCTCACATACACCATGATTCTTTCGCTGCTGCGCATAGAAGCTCTGAAAGTCAAAGATGTCATACAGCAATCCTTTTCTGAAAATGCAACTCATGTCTTGCGCCCTGAGCGCGAGAAACAGCTTATTGCCGCAGAAAAGGCCGCAATCGACCTAAAGGCCGAAGCGGAAAAAGTTGTCAAGTCAGAAAACTTGAGCCCAGAGTCGGTGGCTGTTATGAGCACCTACCACTCCCTGGCTGCTGAGTACCACGAGCTAACGAGCCTCATTTACGAAGCGGCAATTATGTTCCGGCCCTCGTCCATCATTGAGAGATTCTGTGTATACCGCAGTAAGACCGGAAATTTGATGCTTGGCCTCGTCAAGAACATTCAGCGCAGTGATAATCAGCTTGTCGTGTATGTTGTCGGGCCTCTGAATGGTTCTAGAAAAGATTTCTGGCACTGGACAGCGCTTGATTCACGGCAAAGTCTGCTGCTTCCGGCTCCCACTGGCAAAACAATGATCTCCCTTGTCAGCTTTGAGAAGCTCGAACTAATTAGCTCTGTTCGTGTCAAGGGTTGGAGCAAGATTGCTAGCACAAAGATGAGCTCTGAAGATGCTGAAAGGCCATATAAGGCATACTACGAAGACACGGCTGCAGCTCTCACAGAGATGAACTTTGACAAGCTTAAAGCTCTGGATGCGCGCTCCGCTCTCAAGAAGCGTGAAGGCGTGCTCCTTAAGATGAGAGAAGCAGCTGCAGCGATGGATGAGGTGCTGGGGGTTCGGGAGAACAAAAAGGGCGTCATTGGCCAGGCGAAGCTCTACGACATTGTGTCTAAAATCTACGTGGGCGAGCGTGAGTCTGCTCAAATCAAGGCTTCTGCTACCACCGCTAATACTGCGCTTTTGCCTGATTACGAGCAGCGTGTTGATGTTTTGAAAGAGGCCCACTACGTGGATGATCAGCTCAACGTAATGCTGAAAGGCCGCGTCGCTTGTGAAATAAGCACAGGATACGAACTCTATCTGACCGAGCTCCTCCTGGATAACTTTCTGAGCACTTTCGAGCCGGAAGAGATCGTGGCGCTACTCTCGGTGTTTGTATTTGAAGGCGCAAGAGGAGCAGAAGACCCTCCGACGGTCACTCCAAAGCTCGACGAGGGCAAGCAACGTTTGCTAGATATTGTAGAGCATGTGCAAGAGATCGCTACTCGGCACCAGGTCACGATCACGCAGGACGAGGCTGAGTTCGCAGAGAAAAATAGGTTTGCTCTCATGCACGTAGTGTACGAGTGGGCGCGTGGTATGAACTTCAGCGAGATCATGACCCTCACTGACGTTCAGGAAGGCCTAATTGTTCGCGTTATCAATCGCCTTGATGAAGTTTGCCGTGCGGTAATGTCCGCAGCTCGCATCATCGGCGATGTCGATCTCTACGAAAAGGTTGGCATTGCGCAGGAGCGCATCAAGCGCGACATCGTCTTTTGCTCGTCGTTGTATTTGTGAAAACTGTTTCCAAGAATGGCGGGCAATCTTAATAGAAAACAGAACCTTATCTTCGCATCATAAGAGCTTATACTATTTGAAGTTCGCTGAAGCACAACATCTGCGTTCTTATGTAGTAGCATTACTCAAGATCATATTCCATCAGTGTCCTCAAGAAGATCCTGCCTCATCTAGTTGCCAGAGTGCTCGAGGCGACCATTTTTCCACGTTGGGGTATTGAAGTTGCCCACGCAAAGATGTTGAGCCTATGTAGCTCATGCTTATCGCCCAAAGTGTCTTTGGCGGTGATCCCAGATTGCTGCGATCTGATGTAGCTGGATCTCGGGAACGTTACGTTAAAACCATAAAAGCAGACTTTGAAACACGGTTGTTTAAAACGTTGTAGCTTATATATGTTTCGATTTACCTGCTGTGAAGGCCAAAGATTTGGTGTATAAAAGCGGGCGCCTGCTCGATGAATTCTCGAATACCTTGACATCACTCTTCCTCTCTTTTATATCGCCTATGTCCGTGATGATTACTGCCCTTATTGGCGCTCTCGCGGTACCAGTCCTTGCTGTTGAGACATCGCAGGATTTTGACGCTGTGGCCGCTGTGACCCCGCTTGGAGACATTGGCTCGCCGGAGCAGAAGTGGTTCTGGAAGAAAGGCTGGGGACAGTGCGGAGGCGATGGCGGCGGAGTTAGCATTGGTGGAGGTGATGGCGGCAGCATTGTCGGCGGCTTCACCAGTTACTTCACTAGCTACTTCACGGAGACTATACCTGGCCCTCCAACGACGGAGTTTTTCACCATCCCTGGCTTCACGACGACGATTTTTGCCTCTCCTCCTGATGCGCAAGTGACAACGCTCACGTCGTTCACGACAATTCCGATTGTGACGACTGTGACGGCCTCTGCTTAAGCAGGGACTTTAGAACAGTCGCGGGATGTAGTAATTGCCAGCCGGTTACTCTGAGCTCCTAAATTTTCTATTCAAGTATTCAAATTCATCTATACTCCAAGCCGATTTTTTCGGCCGAATCGTTCGCCCTAACGCGTGGCCTGTGTTTGTCAATCTGGCTCTGCGCAGATTCTAATTTAGGTACCGCTGACAATAGCCGCGGTGCGCGCACCGAAGATCCAAAACGGAGCTCCACATGTGCAACAAAAAAAAAGACGTGTCGGAACCTATGTACAGAAAAATGCCAAATGAGCTACTTCATTAGGCGCGAGAGGTTATTTGTATACTCACTCGGCGACAGCTGACACGAAGTTTAGCATCACCTTTCGTGATTTTATGGCGAAGCCCCTGCCCTGGAAAATGAGTGAGTCAGGAAAGCGTGCGCAGAAGCTCCAATTAGCTTCAGACATCGAACCAGCGATAGATTAATTTACCGGCAGCAAAATGGCAACAGTTGTTCTTGGAGCCCAGTGGGGCGACGAAGGCAAGGGAAAGCTTGTTGATATCCTTTGTGATGACGTCGATGTGTGCGCGCGCTGCCAGGGCGGTAATAATGCCGGACACACAATTGTTGTAGAGGGCGTGAAGTATGACTTTCACATGCTTCCTTCAGGTCTTGTGAACGAGAAGTGTCATAACTTGGTTGGTGCTGGCGTTGTTGTTCACCTGAAGTCTTTCTTCTCCGAGCTTGAGACGTTGGAGAAAAAGGGTCTGAAGTGCGCGGACCGTCTGTTTTTGAGCGACCGGGCGCAGCTCGTGTTCGACTTCCACCAGCGTGCGGACTCCCTGCGCGAGGCCGAGCTTTCTGACAACGGAAAGGCGATTGGCACGACCGGACGTGGAATTGGACCCACGTACTCCACAAAGGCGCAGCGCTCTGGTCTGCGC
The DNA here is from genome assembly GCA_030566755.1 of Entelexis tilneyi. NCBI lineage: Eukaryota > Fungi > Ascomycota > Dipodascomycetes > Dipodascales > Trichomonascaceae > Entelexis > Entelexis tilneyi. The sequence continues at coordinate 62,296 of JAKUAT010000034.1, read as the reverse complement.
GTGCACCATCTTGTCTCGCCTGTAGCAGGCGCGTGGGAAGAGTTTGTCAAGAACTACAACCGACTTCTTGATGGTGAGCAGAAGCGCTACGGCGGCTTTGAGTACGACGCCGAGGAGGAGCTGGCTCGCTTCAAGGAGTACCGAGAACGCATTAAGCCTATGGTCGTTGACGGCATCCCGTTCATGCACTCTGCTCTTGCCCCCGGTAGCAACCAGAAAGTTTTAATTGAGGGTGCGAACGCGCTGATGCTGGACCTTGACTTTGGCACGTACCCCTTTGTTACGTCCTCAAACACAGGCATTGGCGGCGTAAGTACAGGCCTTGGAGTGCCACCATCGAAGATTGGTGACATCATTGGCGTTGTGAAGGCATACACAACGCGCGTTGGGGCGGGGCCGTTCCCGACGGAGCTGTTTGATAGCGTAGGCACTCACCTGCAGGAAGTGGGTGCTGAGTTCGGCGTCACTACGGGCCGCCGCCGGCGGTGCGGATGGCTTGACCTTGTTGTTGTGCAACACTCTACGCTCATCAACGGATACACGAAGCTAAATATTACGAAGCTCGACGTCCTTGACCAGCTCGAGGAAATCAAGGTTGCCACGGCATACAAGTACCGTGGTGAGCTCATAACGACGTTCCCTGCGGATCTCAGCAAGCTTGAGACCGACGAAATCGAGATCGTGTACGATACGCTGCCCGGCTGGAAGAAGGACACGAGTAAGATCCGCAAGTATGAGGAGCTGCCGAAGCAGGCGCTCGAGTACCTTGCTTACATCGAGAAGTTTGTCGGTGTTCCCATTGCGTGGGTTGGCGTTGGCGCTGGCCGCGAGGCAATGCTTTCGCCGGAGCGGTTCACAAAATAAACTACATATAAGCAGTCAGCTCAGACTTTTAGAGACACGTATTCTGAATGCTTACACTTATTAGCTAGGCTTGATGCTGCTGAGCTGCAGTGGCTCGGAACCTCGCCATGTGTAATTTCTAAACTTCAATAGCTAAAACATACAGAGCAGACTAGAGCGCAAACGCACATTTTCTTCTGCGGCAAGAGAACTTAGTAGTTTACTTCCTTTGCTGAGCCTCTTAGTACAGCAACTATTCAACAGTTAGCGTTGAGACGGACGGCCTCGTCTCGATCCTCGCTCCACTCAAAACTTTGGGAAGGCGGTCACAGTTGGCTTGTGAAACTTGTCGCCATTATAAACAGATTTCTCGGCGTCGAAGTCCGGAACGTCGCTCATGATCTCCTGCTCTTTACTACGCATGCTCAAAAATCGGCGGTAAAAGTCGCGGTCTGCCTCAGCCTCGAGTAGGGGCTGTAGGTAGATGCGCGACCATTGCTGCTCACGGGCAAGTTCGTTGCGCTCACGGATGCCTGCCATCAGCTTGTAGAAGCCGTAGGAGCAAATGCCAACGACCACACCAAAGTAAATGCTTGGGCGGAAGCCACGCGCGGGCACGTTACGAGCCCACTGCACCTGGTACGGATACCCGCCCTTAGGGGGCATATCTTGGAACGGCTTGGACATTCTCTCGCGTGTGAGGCTGTCTATTGAAAAGCCGTGGATTGGCCAGAAGGTGTGTGTGAGCTTAGGCGAGACGTTTCCTAAACAGCTACTTCATATTGCTAGTAGGAAACCCCGTTATAAGGCCCTCTTAAGTCGACGACTAGGGTTAGGAGGCCGTATCGGTCGAGCCCTGAAGCAGCAGTGGTTCTTAGCGCTCTGGCTGCTCCCACCTGGCAAGAGCCCTGTCGCCCGCAATTGCTCAGAATGCCCCACGAAATTAAATCCAAGGAGGACGCTCAAAAGCTCGTTGACTCTTACGACACGTTTTTGTTTGACTGCGATGGCGTCATTTGGCGCGGCTCTGAGTTGCTCCCGCACTCGAAGGAAACGATTGAGTTCCTGCGCTCCCAGGGAAAGCAGCTCGTATTTGTTACAAACAACAGCACCAAGAGTCGCAAGGAGTATGTCAAGAAGTTCAAGAAGCTCGGACTTGATGTCCAACACGAGGAAATCTTTGGATCCGCGTACTCATCGGCCGTGTACTTGAGCAAGACTGGCTTTGACAAGAAGAATAAAAAGGTGCTTGTCGTTGGCGAACAGGGCCTCGAGGAAGAGCTTCATGATGCCGGCTTTCAGACGGTTGGCGGCTCTGATCCCGCGCTTGTGAAGAACTGCTCTGTAGAGGACGAGGCGAAGCTCGCCTCACGCAGCGCAGATATTGGCGCCGTGGTATGTGGGCTTGACACACACATCAACTATCTGAAGCTTGCAATTGCGCAGGCTCAGCTTGCAGACCCTGAGGTTTTGTTTCTCGCCACGAACATTGACTCGACGTTTCCGGCTGCAGGCAAGGTTCTTCCAGGCGCAGGCACAGTCGTCAAAGCTGTTTCGTACTGTTCCGGACGCGAGCCCGATGCCGTTTTGGGCAAACCGAGTCAGGCCATGATGGACTGCATCGAGACAAATTTCAAGTTTGACCCGAAACGAACTGTCATGGTCGGCGACCGCTTGAACACCGATATCACGTTCGGCCTCAATGCAAAGCTGGGTACCTTTTTTGTGCTTACCGGCATCGACACTTTAGAAACCTCGGCAAAAACTGGCGTTGTACCAGAATATTATGCCGATAAACTCGGCACTGTGTTCGAATTGCTGTCTTAGTCTCGTTTATCTGGAGATCATTGGCTGGCCTTTTTTTAAAAGAAGCTGCGAACTAAGTGTAAACAACGCCCTAAATTATACTCCTGCGTGGTAAACCTTAATGCTGTTGTTGCCTCGACAGTGCCGGGGACGCCAATGCTTGACCAACACTGTTGCGGTCATCAACTTCTGAAGGCGATCTGATCAAATGAAGGCCTCATCTCATTCGTGTGCCTTTGGAATTTTTCTTGAGCTAGCTCGGGGAAGTAGCAGGTGACGCACGTTTGATACGTGTGTCATGCAAGTCCAAGTGAGATGCATAGAGTTGAGGGTACTATCCAAGTCGCTAATGACAGTTCGATTATACTAAGCGGTACGTATTATTTCTTCGCTTCTAGCTGCCTGCCCGGTGGCACAAAGATGAAACGTCCGCCTCAAGCTAGCGTAAAGCCGAGGGCACTACCAACGACCAACTCTTTAGATATATATAGAGTCCCACGCAGTGATACTCGAGGCAGTCCACAATGTCTTTCTATGTTCTGTTTTCTTGGTTGGTACATCACGCTGCAGCAGTGCCAACCTTCTATCTCTCTGATCGTGTCTCACACAAGCAGCCCGGGGCACCGTGGGGCCTCGCGCGCATATCGCACGCAAACTACGTCTTCAACCCAGATGGAAACACGTTTTATTCTGACGATAACAATGCCTATTTCTACTACGAAACGGCAAACCCAGTGACAATCTACATGCTTGACACCGGTGTGGACATTACGCACCCTGAATTTGGAGGTCGCGCGGTTTGGGGAGCCAATTTCGTTGATTCGGGAACCGTGGATGACAGCGGACATGGGACACACTTAGCGGGCATCGCTGCCGGCGGAACGAAGGGGGTGGCTCGCAATGCCACAATTGTGTCAGTCAAGATTCTCAACTCCCAGCGCATTGGAACCATCGACCACTTTGTGAGTGCTGTCGGCTGGGTGATCAACGACAAAAAGAGCCGCGGAGGTAGTGCGGTTATTAACTACTCGGCAATGGGTCCGATATCAGAGGCGCGGTCGCAGGCTATCACAGCGGCAATTAACGACGGAATATTTGTGGTCAATGCCGCTGGAAACGAAAATCAGAACGCATGCAACTACGGGCCGGAAAATATGGGCCCAAACCAAGCTGGGCTCCTCATCACGGCAGCTTTGAACTACACTAATACGCCGGCCACCTTTTCTAACACGGGGCCGTGCATTGATGTATGGGCACCAGGTATTAATATCCACTCTAGTCTGCCTAACAATGCATATGGGTATATGGATGGCACGTCAAACGCGGCGGCTTTTATTACAGGAATAGTGGCCTATCTCTGGGGCCAAGACCCGAGCATCTCGATCTCCGACATGACAGCGCTCGTTCGCCAGGCAAACCAAAATGCAGTACAAAACAACACCTTCGACACAGCCGGCTCAGTGGCTTATAACTACTACTTCAACTAGAGATGCTTTCGTCTTGACGAGGCATAACGAGAACAACTTATTTACAGTCTTGAATCGCAAGACAAGTCGGCCCCCAAATAGCGCTTTCCGACGATTTCTTCAATCTCCAATTACAATCACTACCTTTTTTCTCATCACCGCGCCGCGTGTTTACACCGCTTGACGCGCAGCGCGTTGACGCAGTGCCCTGATGTGCCGGTTAGACAGGTTAGGGCGGCGCTCAGTGAGGCATACATACTGCACACGCCCTGGCAAATTCTTTTTTTGTTATGTAATATGAGGGTAGCTCCTCCTCCGGTCTATAAGTAGGGGGTTCAGTTTCCTTCCCTTCTCTACCTCCAACAACAAAGAATCTCCTCGCGGGGGGACCCGGGACGAGGATCTTTGGGACGGCGATGCTCTCTATTTGCTTGAATGATGATAACACCATTCCTTCTTTTCGTTCATCTTATCCGACTCTGATGATATCATAGGCTGCCCGCTCCTTATTCTGGGGAGCACCTATGGGCTTACTAGCCAGTACTTTGTGTCTGACTAGCAAATAGAAACTCGCTTTAGGAAATCGTAAGTATTGCGATGATGAAATTACCTTAAACATTCGCAGTTTCCACGGTAGCACACGCTTGAACCCAATGAGTGTGCCAGTGACCGCCGTAATCCTTCCTTGGATGTCTGATGCAGTACTAACCTACCCAGGATCAAGTGAGTCAAACAAATTAGACAAATGAGCTACTGCTCCGGATTTTTTTATATAGATATTACGCTGCAACGCTAAAGAAGCCCAGAGAGGTCTTAGTACGGAAATGACCGATTTACGGCTGTTGCTTAGTAAAGTATCGACTTAGCCTTCCCTTTCCACACACGCACACATACACACACATCCTGTTTGAAATGGTAGTGATGATTGCTAGGCTTGTACGAACTCGAATGGCGCAATCACCATTGCGCATGGCTTCGCATGTACCATTAACTCGCTCTTATGCCGACCTGAATCGGCCAGGGCCAATTCCCCTGCCACGGAAAGACCAAGAGGAGTTTGAGCGCCTCCAGCGGGAGGCGCAGAAGGATACGGAAAACCCATTGCATGCGGCCTATCAACGCTATGAAGAGTTTGAGGGCCCCAAGAATCCCGTAACAGGCGAGATTGGTGGTCCCAAGCAGGATCCTTTGCGACACGGCGACTACTCGTTCGATGGCCGCGTCACTGATTTTTAGTTAGCCCCGAAGAATGACATTTAGATGAATTAATGATCGTACTACGAAGACTGCAGATGTTTCTGTAAAGAACTTATTAGATCCTCCTGCTGCTCAAGGCGACGCTTTATGCTGTGCAATTGAGTGCGAGAGAGTTTTCGCGGCGCCTCATGGGACTGTGGTCCGTCGCGCAGCGTCCGGAGGTTAGCGGCTGCCTCTTGCAGCCTCTGGAACTGAGTCTCTGCGCTGTTTATCTTCACGGATAGCTTCTGCTCAAGTTCGTCAAACCACTCCTGTTCCGCGGCAGAAAGCGGTCGGCTCGCTGCTTGCTTCTCCTCCGCTGCCCTTACATCACTAGCGACCTTTTCTATGCGCTGATTGAGCTGCGCTTGTCGCTTAACAGCGGCTTCCACAGCTTTTGGAAGGTCCGAGGCCTTCGACTCGGCCGCTTCGATCCTCTCGGAAAGTGCTGAAGCGCGCTCTAGCTGCGCGAGGAGCTCTTGGCCCTGAGCTTGTCGGCCGAATTGTATCTCAATAATGCCTTTGAGCAACAAGAGGGCCTTACTCTCGTACGACTGCGAAAGACGATCAAGGTCGCCTAGTGCCGCAAGGGTGGGTCCAAGAACCGTCGTGGGCGGATACTCCGGCGACGCCACTACCTTCGCACAGGCGTCCCAGGAGTTGTCCGCTTGCCTTACAAAACTGCCGTTATCCATGCTGAGCTTCGCAACCGAGTCGGCTAAGACCTTTTGACTCAATTGCTCTAATGGCCAGGATCGAGATGGGCCACCTGCAACAGGAATGGCATCGACAGCCCGTCGCGTGATATATGCATAGGAAAGGGCCACACTCTCCACTCGTGTTGGTGGCAGAGCTAAATCATGATCGTTCTCAGGGGAGACGCGCCTACAGGCAAGCGCTTTCACCCAATCTTCGATATGCAGCACATGAGACTCAGTTTGCGTGTCAACGATGACCAGCTTTGGTGTGGCAAGACGTACTTTGCGCACACTTTGCGCGCGGCTGAACTTCACGGACGAGACAAGAACCAACGTACTGCTCATCGGATCATCAGTGATATAAAAGTTCACGTAATTCGTAGTGGTTTGGACAACCAAGTCCGTGGCCCATGCACTTCCCATTCCAGCAACAGCTAAATCAAGCACAGCCTCGCTGTAGAGCTCCGTTGGATATGGCGTCAGCCTTAGCGGCTCAGCTGAGACCCAGGACGGCAGCTCCTCGAAGGCAGGTCTTTTTAAAATCGTCACTTCGCCGTGCTTTCTAGACCAGCTATCCAGCTCAATGGGCCAAGATCCTAGAGACGCCAACTTCGCAGCAGCCACAAAGCGTCCTCTAGGCAGTTCAACTTCAGGCGGTGCAAAAGGGCACAGTGCGTAAATGTCCCCGTCGGTCGTGGCAACATACAACGTCAGCGGGCCGGTTGGTGAGTCTGTTGACCCGAAATTAGCGCCGGCAATGTCCAGTTCAATCTGTTCAGCATCTGCAAGGTGAGTTTTCTCAACCACGGCATCCTGTCCTGGTGGACAGAACACAGAGACCACAGAGTGTTGCATTAGGACAACGAGGCACGCGTCTTCACGGGCGCATGGGTGCCATACTATCTTTTGGATGTCCTCATCGAAGGGCATGTTCTCGACTCTGAGCCGCCGTGCCGCAGACAACCCGTCTATGATCCAAATGTTCAGAGCATCGCGCGCTGCAACGGCAAGAAGAGAGCCGGAGCTGTTCTGCGCGAGATCGACTGCCACGAACCCATTATCCAAGACGACCAGCTCCTGCGCTCTTGCCGAGCCTCTGCGTCGGAGCACTCGCGTGTTCTCGATATACAGGACAGTGTCGTCGCTGCTGAAATACGGCGGCATACGATCCAAGGGCTGTGGCAGAGAGAGCTAAGACGCACTTTGTTTATGAAGAGAGGTGTTACAGGGCAAGGGCTTATGTTCATTGCAAGCAGGCTGTCGGCGCTGGCAGCCTGCGATATGCCACTGCAACGTTTCTGAAAAGTGTTATTTTACAAATAATACCTGAACTCTAGTCTTCTAAAAGTAACTGGTGTTTGAGACGTGTGGCGCCCTAGTGACCTACCCCAATGACGCATCTAGGTGTGAACGAACGTGCGACGACTCAGTAAGATTTGCGATGAATTAACCTTGAAGGGTATCGAGCATGTTGATAACTCTGCTATTAAAGCACTCTGCTTTTGGTGACAAGCGTAGAGCTCTCTCAGTATTTCAAAAAACTTAATAAATAGAGCATACATTGTTTATGTGTATGCTAAGTGGGTATCACATGGGACCATCAAAGAACGCCCAGTGGTCGTCGCGTCCAATCTTGCACTCGTATCCATCCCGGAGAAACCTCGGTACTTTGCAGAAACTGAGGAATAGTTACACCAGTCAATTGAGCCATATGCTCGGCAGTCGTATATATGTCCTGCATGCCATGCTGCACAGCGTAGATGGCAGCAGCTGAAGCGTTCCAGGGCCGCGGTGTTGCACAGAGGCTAATCACCATCTCCCGGTTCAAATATGGGGCCAAAGTATCGGCCCAGGCAGCCAGCATTGGGTATTTTCGTACCTCATGAGGGTCGCTGGGGTCAACAGGCCATTCACGCAGCGACAAGGATGACAGAACACGGCCGGCTAGATTTTGGCAAAAGCGAGGCCCGAGCTGTTTAAATAACGGCAGCCAGAGCGCAATGACGTGCGCGCCATGTTTTGGAAGTGGGCCGGACCCAGCTGGGACGAGAATGTTGCGAGCGAGTACCACTGTTAGAAATTCGGGCTCGTTGATAGCTAACTCGCGCTTTAGATTCGTCACTAGTGAGGCTGGTGGTAAGGCGGCTGAATCCGCCCGCTTAATCCGACGCCATTGCTTCAGAAACTCCTTGATCCGATCGCTCGGATCGCCTGCAACCTCAGATTCCGAAGAAGTGGGGTCAGATTTTGGCGCGGTCTCGGGTTGTCGACGCCAAAACATATCCCAAAGCCACGCTAGGGCCCTGTGGGCCATGTCGCGCAGCAGGTAAATCGAAGGTAGGTCCTCGTGGGTTGCCGCATGTCGTAACTCGACAAAAGCGTTGGGCAAGTCGATGTCCGTGGCCAGCGCGTGCAACGGCGCCGCCGCTTTGCCTGCCTGTGCTGCATCGAGAATTTCGTTCACGAAGCGCGTAAGCGCCATCGCATATGTCAGGCGAATAGCATAGAGATCTGCAGCAGGCACGTCGCCGCGCATAGCCGCGAGTATCAAGCACGTGACGTGAATACTCGGCGGCAATGGGCCTCGGGACTGGTACGCCTTGCACAGCGCGAGCCCCCGGCGCTGCGACTCATGGTCGCCGTACAACAGCTCGCGGAGCTGCCTGAGCTCGGCCGCGGCCTTGAACACAACGATGCGTGCCATGGGTAATTTTATTCACAGAGTCGGCTTGCGTAATCAGGCAAGGGCCCGAACCCTTAGGTGGTGGGGGTACCCAGGGTTGACTGACTGGTCTGGGGCGGGCTACCCACAGCGTTCGTCGCTTCGCACCCTCATTGACCTAAACGCCAACGGAAGCGCGTTTTCTTCGTGGCGCGTGAAATCCACCAGAGAAACTCCCAGAAGTTGTCTGGAATTGTCCATAGTCACCCATGCCACAGCGGAATCCGCACGCAAACCCCCCTCGTGTGATCATCCATAACTCACTCGCGCAGAACTTGCAGCGAAATGGATCAATCGGGTCATCTGTCACATCGAGTACGAATGCGGCGCTCGACACTCTGACCCATAGTGGCAGTCCTGGCTCTGCTGCAGTGACACATCCCTCGCCGAACGCCGCAGAGCGCTCGCGCCCTGCAGGAGCTCAAACGCCACGGGAGATGGTTTGGGTAGACAGTAAAGAGAGATTGAGCGAGATGGCTACAAATATTCGCGGAATATCCAATGCATTGTCAAATGTAGCGCTGGCTGTGCAGGTAAAGAGCGTGATGATCATCACAAAGCTCAGCGATGATTCGCTGGTGCCCAAAACGCGGCAGATTGCTGAGTGGCTGCTTGATTGGGAGCCTGGCTGCTCGCAGCGGGACCCGCGCCAGAATGGGTTTGAGATCGCCATTAAGCCGCGCGCATGCTCGAAAGGCGACATAAAGGTCTACGTGCAGGATGTGCTAGCAAGAAAGCCCGAGTTCGGCCTCGACGAAATTCGTGAGCGCCGACCTGAGCAGTCAGATAATAGGCTTTTTATTTGGAATACGGCGTCCGTCCAGAAACACGCGGAGGACGTCGATCTTATTGTGACGCTGGGTGGCGACGGCACCGTACTCTACACGTCATGGCTGTTCCAGAAAATGGTGCCTCCGACTCTCTCGTTCGGCCTTGGATCCTTGGGTTTCATGACGGAGAACTCGTTCGAAGATTTTGAGAGAATCGTTGATGACCACCTCTCACGCGGTATCTGCTGTGCTTTACGTATGCGCTTCGAGTGCACAGTGATGCGAACGCGGCATCCCGAAAAGAAAGGCAGCGACGATCTTGAGAAGGAGATGCTACAGGCCGGAGAATCGTCAAGGTTCGAGACGCATACGCGTGATGGCGAATACACAATTCTGAATGAGGTGGTTGTAGACCGCGGTCCGAATCCGTTTGTTACCATGACTGAGCTGTATGGAAATTTTGAGCTGTTGACCTCTGTCAAGGCCGATGGCGTGGTGATCTCCACACCGACAGGATCCACTGCGTATTCCATGTCTGCGGGAGGCTCCTTAGTTCATCCGGATATTCCGGCCCAGCTCATTTCACCAATCTGCCCACATACCCTGAGCTTCCGTCCGCTTGTTGTGCCGGACTCTATGATCCTTCACATTGGCGTGCCGTACGACGCGCGGTCATCGGCGTTCGCCTCGTTTGACGGCAAGGCCCGCGTCGAACTGCACCGTGGCGATATCCTGGCCATAAATGTTTCCGCTTATCCCTTTCCGAAGGTCTTGCCTGAGCAGTACCAAAACATCTCGTGGGTGCAGCAGCTCAGTCGGACTCTGCATTGGAACGAGCAAAAAAGGCCGAAGCGATACACTGATGGCACAAGTGATAACTGGAAATCATTATCTTGAGTCCAAGAGAAAAAACCATTATTTTGAATCTAGGGGGATACGCAGATGTCGCCTGCACAACGAGGAAGCGTGAGCTGGGACATACCAACCGAAGCGCGAACGCGATGAATAGAATTTTAGAGCAACCGCTGCATACAGCGCCACTTAGCCTTACTTGCAAGTAGCCTCGTATTGGGTGTAAATATTTATTTTTGCTAGTGTCTGACTGGCATTCTTGTCCACAAAAGGCAGCGGTCTACAGCTGTTTACGTTATTCCTTGCGTTTGCATGAAATTAAATTCGTAAGTCTACAAAGTTCCATTCAGCCTTCTTTTGCAGCGGTGTTGCCACTTCTTCAGTGACTCTGCCGCTGCTCGTCCACCCACACCACGATCCCCACTTTCCTACTGCCTGAAGCGCGCAGAGACGCAACCCTAACAGCTGTGACCCCAACCCCCTAAAGTAGAACTTTTTGAATTAAAGCCCTAGATGGCAGTTTCGTGTAGCTACACTGTCCGTACCCAGGCTCCTCCGCCCTCGTGCTGCTGATTATATGAAATTTTTTTCCTCTTCCTTTTTCTTTCTACACCCAACTCTCGACCGGAACTAGCAACCATGGTGTCCGCGCTTACGGTTGACCACATTCGGACCCTTATGGGTCGTAAGAACTCGATCCGGAACATCTCGGTCGTGGCCCACGTTGACCACGGCAAGAGTACCCTGACGGACTCGCTTGTCCAGAAGGCCGGTATCATTTCTGCCGCCAAGGCTGGTGACGCCCGTTTCATGGACACCCGTAAGGATGAGCAGGAGCGCGGTATCACTATCAAGTCGACTGCCATCTCGCTGTACGCAGAGCTCGGCGAGGAGGACACGAAGGACATCAAGCAGCCAGTCGATGGCGGTGAGTTCCTTGTGAACCTCATCGACTCTCCAGGTCACGTTGACTTCTCCTCGGAGGTCACTGCTGCCCTTCGTGTTACGGACGGTGCTCTCGTTGTCGTTGACACCATCGATGGTGTGTGTGTGCAGACGGAAACTGTGCTGCGCCAGGCTCTTACCGAGCGCATCAAGCCTGTTGTTGTTATCAACAAGGTTGACCGTGCTATTCTTGAGCTTCAGATCGGCAAGGAGGATGTTTACCAGACGTTCGCTCGCCACGTAGAGTCTGTGAACGTCGTTATCGCCACCTACACGGACCCCGCCATCGGTGACGTTCAGGTGTACCCTAACAAGGGCACTGTCGCATTTGCTTCGGCCATCCAGGGCTGGGCTTTCACAATCCGCCAGTTCGCCATCCGCTACTCTAAGAAGTTCGGTGTCGACCGCGAAAAGATGATGGAGCGTCTGTGGGGCGACCACTTCTTCAACCCGAAGACAAAGAAGTGGACAAAGAGTGATAAGGACGCCGATGGAAAGCCGCTCGAGCGTGCTTTCAACATGTTCATTCTTGACCCTATCTTCCGCATCTACTCTTCTGTCACGAACGGCCGCAAGGACGAGCTTCTTGCTCTTCTGCCCAAGCTTGGCGTTGAGCTGAAGACCGAGGAGAAGGACCTGGTTGACAAGGCCCTCCTTAAGACCGTCATGCGCAAGTTCCTTCCTGCTGCTGACGCCCTCCTTGAGATGGTCATTCTCCATCTCCCGTCGCCCGCCACGGCGCAGGCTTACCGTGCGGAGACCCTCTACGAGGGCCCCAACGACGACGAGGCTTTCACCGCCATCAAGAACTGCGACTCTAGCGCTGGTCTCATGCTTTACGTCTCGAAGATGGTTCCTACTTCGGACAAGGGCCGCTTCTACGCGTTCGGCCGTGTGTTCGCAGGTACCGTCAAGTCTGGCCAGAAGGTGCGCATCCAGGGTCCCAACTACATCCCTGGCAAGAAGGAGGATCTTTTCCAGAAGAACATCCAGCGCACTGTGCTTATGATGGGCCGCACCGTCGAGGCCATCGATGACTGCCCGGCTGGCAACATCATTGGTCTGGTTGGTGTTGACCAGTTCCTGCTGAAGAGCGGTACGCTCACGACGATCGAGAGCGCCCACAACATGAGGGTTATGAAGTTCAGTGTCTCGCCTGTCGTTCAGGTTGCTGTTGAGGTGAAGAACGCGTCTGACCTGCCCAAGCTTGTTGAGGGTCTTAAGCGTCTTTCGAAGTCCGATCCTCTTGTGCAGATCACTATGTCGCCCAACGGTGAGCACCTTGTTGCCTGCACTGGTGAGCTGCATTTGGAGATCTGTCTCAAGGACCTCAGCGAGGACCACGCTGGTATCCCCATCCGCGCGTCTGAGCCTGTCGTTTCTTACCGTGAGACTGTCACGGGCACCTCTTCGCAGATTGCTCTTGCCAAGTCGCCCAACAAGCACAACCGTATCTACCTTACGGCTGAGCCTATTGACGAGGAGCTTGCTGAGGCTATTGAGGAGGGCAAGGTCAGCGCTGGCGATGATATCAAGGCTCGCGCGCGTGTCATGGCTGATGAGTTCGGTTGGGATCTCACAGACGCCCGTAAGATCTGGGCGTTCGGTCCTGACGGTTCTGGCCCGAACCTGATCGTTGACCAGACGAAGGCTGTGCAGTACTTGCACGAGATCAAAGACCACATTGTCGCGTCCTTCCAGGAGGCGACCAACAACGGTCCTATTCTTGGCGAGCAGCTCCGTGCTGTGCGTTACAACCTGCAGGATGTCACGCTCCACCCTGATGCCATTCACCGTGGTGCTGGCCAGCTTGGCCCTGCTATGCGTCGTGCTTCGTTCGCTGCGCTTCTTCTTGCCGAGCCTGCTCTGCAGGAGCCCGTGTTCAGCGTTGAGATTGCCTGCCACGAGAGCGGCATTGGCGGTATCTACTCCGTGCTGAACAAGAAGCGTGGTCAAGTCGTGTCCGAGATCCAGCGCCCTGGTACGCCGCAGTTCTTCATCAAGGCCTACCTGCCCGTTAGCGAGTCGTTCGGTTTCACGACGGATCTGCGCCAGGCCACTGGTGGCCAGGCGTTCCCCCAGATGGTGTTCGACCACTGGCAGACCATGCCTGGCGACCCTCTCGACCCCTCGTCGAAGCCCGGCACTGTCGTTGTCGAGGGCCGCAAGCGTCGTGGCATGAAGGAGAACGCTCCCGGCTGGGAGGAGTACTACGACCGCCTGTAAGCGTGCGTATGCCTTTAATATTAGTTTAAGTACCCATTATTTTACTGACCAACCTCGGGTCGAAGGCCTTGAGTCTCACAGTCGCGACTCTCACCATGCTACACTCAGGTGCCGCCGCCGCGCACACATTACATACGCGCCGGGCATGTGTGTGCCAGAGCATGTGTTGGGCCTGCGGGGCTTGCGCGTGGACGAGGGCAGGGCGCTGGAGGGAGGGCAACAGGCACGTGATGGCGCTGCCCCACCGTTATAGTTCGCATTGCCGGCACGGTTGTAGCCACGCAACATCACGAATTATGTTCCTATTTCCCCGAGTTTCTCGCGCTGCAACGCGCTCACTCCCTCTTGTAATGGGTGGAGTCATTGGCGGTGGAACGCTATACTCACTCTCACCTCGATTGTCCTCGCTGCGCATCCACAATGACGCCGTGCCGTCGCGCCCTCAGCCGGGCGAGTCCATTGCAAAGTATGCTGAGCCCGTACGCGGGAAGGGGCTATCTCGCTTTGATGGTAAGCTTGACTATCACCAGCTTACGTTTGGATCTTTTGCAGGAATGATATCGGGGTACTTCTTCGGTCGTATCTCGAAGATGCTTGTTGGAGTGATCGTCACGTCGCTTATGACAACAGAGTATCTGGCAGCCTCGGGGCATATCGATTTGAGGCCGTTCTACAGTGCTGTGTATCGCTGGGCGCTGCGCAACTTCAACCAAGAGATTTTGGTTGAGGATCCGAGCTTCAAGTATAGCTTTACGCTGGCGTTCATTATTGCTGCCTGGAACGCCTGAAATATCTCCGATCGTGATCATCAAAAGAAAAGAACTCTTAGGACTGTACAAATGTATACATCTTATCACCAACTCGCCTCAAGAGCAGATTCGCAAAGCAACAACAGTCAAAGAATATTGTAGTGTGTCCTAAATTCTGTTACACACTAGTTCTACTTATGTACATGAAATAAGGCCCGTTCTGTCTGGAAGACGGACTCGACGCGACCGCGATCGTGGATAACGTCAAACACAGAGGTAAACTCAAAAGGTCCTTTGCTCAAAAATACTGCGTCAACAATCATTCGTTGTTCTTCGCCCGCCTCAATGCTCAGCAGTTGCTGGGTCGTTCCGAGAAAAAGAACGTAGCGCTGCGCAGTCTTGCTAGGTATCAGGCGTAAGACGCCGCGAACCAGCTTAGCGGAATTGTTCGTTACGACAATCTCAAGCGGTATTGGAGTATCCCCAGAACAGTCCGCGATGTCAGAGGACGCCATAGAGACCTCGACACTGCTGGTTATCAGCACGCCCACCATTTGACGAGAGAGCTGGATGGATCGAAGCTCCACGTACCCGCACCGGCCGGCGGACGTCGACCACTGGCCGTGCAAACGCTCAAGAAGCCTCTCACGCAACCAGAAGGCCCGCAGCTGATCCGGAGTAGTGCGCGTGTCCACCGTGAATTGTTTTTTCGACAAATTGGGAATTGGTCGCTGAAGTTCTTCGCTGCTCAGTGGCTCCCATGGCACCTGAAGGAGAAAGCGCTTTACTTGCTGGCTCTCTATGCTGTGAACGACTGCGTTGCTTTTATCACCCTCACTTCCAGCCCACAGCGACACCGACAAACTCTCTCGCCACGAGTTCCTAAGATCCAGGACCAGCATAACCTCTGAATTTAGCTGCGTCGGCACGAGATTTGCGCGCTCCACACTAATGCTGGGGCACACCGTTACCTGTAGCGGGATCCGGAGGCGCCGCAACGTCTCCTCAGACAGTCCATAATCAACAAGGATTGCAGCTGAGGTTATACCACGCTTGCCGGTCAGATCAAACTCGAATTTTTGTGATCCGCGGGGTCCAATGGGTTGAATAGATGATACCATGTCAATTGCCCGCCGACGATGCAAGAAGTACTCATATTCATAGAACTCTGCTCTTTGTACATCTTGCTTAGCTGCAGCTGAGCGCAGCGGGTCCACCGAGGAATCGTTAAACCCAAAATGCAAGATATTGCTCGGTGTGTGAGCAGAACAGTTCCAAAGGTTGATACTGAACCGTTTACGCTCGCCTTCCAGCAACATGGTCCAGCCTTTTTGTAGACTCAGTTCTTGTAGTACAAGTACGGGGCGCGCAGGTGTGATCGGAATACTGCTCACTGGCTTTGAAAAAATTCGACCCTCACAGCCGCTCACCTGAACATAACACCCCGCAACATCGAGCTCGGCTTTCTCTTGAGGCGGCATGACCGCTGTATCCACACGGAACTTCATTGTGCCTGCTGGGATAATGACCTCCTTTGCGATTTCTGAGACTGGCTTTCCTTCAGAATCCACTAGAAATAGCTCAAATACTTGAAGATCAACAGCAAAAGGGTTTTGAAGGAAGATGCGGGCCGTAGTAGGCACTCCTGCCTCTACAGAGCCCTCGTGCTTGGCTTCGGTGCCCTCAAAAGGATTGTAGATAATCCCGGACTCTGACTTGGGAGCTCTTATCGTCGTGAGACGGTGTGTTCTGATGTTGATATCTACTACGATATCGTTGTCCCAGTAGGTACTCTGCACGACGTCGCCAAAACTACGAATAAGCTGGTAAAGGGCCATCTGCTCTTTTGGCGCCATCCAGTTCTGCTTTGCCATTGCCAGTAAACGACTGGCGGCTTTTGTTTGTACCTCAGGATTGCACATTCGCTGACCCAAAGCCACAAGGTTTCGAAGCGTGCTTGCCTCCAGTCTCGGCCATGAACTGTAGATCTCCAATACGTCGTCCACTGCGCCGAGGTCACTCATAGGCGCGTCCGGGCTGGCGGCCAAAATAGACACTATTTGAGCACATGCAAATGCCCACTTTCGTCTGAGTCCTGCGCGTGCGTATATTGACGCAACCGCGGCCAATATGCGTGTGTGTGGCTCTACCGGCAGCTTCGAGAGGCCTGGGTTATGAATTTGCGAGATCCAGTCTTCAATGACCGCGATAGATGGGTTATTAGCAATTGTCCCTGGTGCAATAGGTGTATTTCGAATTGCAGCTGACATGGCCGCCTCGGTCCACCCTCTGCCGAGGCGCAAACTGACAAGAAGATTCGTGAACCTGATGATGGTTCCATAAAACACAGTGTAAGGTACAGCCTCAGCACTGGCTCCCAGTACAAACTCTTCGATTATGGCCTTGACCAGGTACTCTAAGAGTTCTTCAATCGGCGTCTGATTGGTGAAAGGGTGCTTTTTGAAGGAGCGTCCACGGGCCAGCGAGAAAGAGGACGCAGTTGATGTCGATGTGCGCGGAGAAGATGGTTGTGGCGAGCCAGTGCTCATAGTGGAGGAGTACGAGACTTCAGGTTGCTGGCTGCTAAAGTCCTTCTGATCTTTTGCCTGGCGAGCAGTAGATCTATTCAATCTCAGGGCAACGTTCCACGCCGAAGCGACTGCAGCCGAGGGGATACTACTCACAGAACTCGGAGATGTGTACTTTTGCAACACGAGGCTGAGTCCAATCGCGTCCAAGGCAGATGCGTACCACAGGTGATCATTCGCTTCATTTAGAATAGTAGCTGCTGCACCGAGCTCTGTGATCGCATCTGGGATCCGACCACTGAGGAGATACAGAGAGCCCAGAAACTTCCGCGTGCGACCCTCCTGTCTACTTTTCGCTCGCTCAGCACTGCCCATAGATATAGATCCGTGCCGACCAACCACGGGCTCCAGAATGGATGGGGTATGAAGGTGGCCTCCATTCCGGCTGTGTCGATTAGAGTGCGTCACGTTGGCATGCGGGGCGTCACCCAAGCCAGCAAGGCCTTCGCTGCCGAGTTTTGATGCAGGGCTCTGGAAAGTGCCCATTCGGCGCGTAATCCAAAATGAAGAGAGGCTTGCCAAGAACATACCAGTAACTGTACTCAAAACTGCCTCAAGGCTTGTCCAGTTGGAGCTAAGAATAGGAAAGGCTTTAGACGGCCAATCGGTGGTAGCCGGTGTGGACGGAGCACCAAAAACAAGGATGGCATGACACAGCGCATGTGGATAAGTGTTGCGTAGTGCCTCCAAAACGGTATTGAGATCAAGCTTCTCTTCGTCTACAGCCGAATAGTGAGCGATTCCAAGAACTAGCATCTGCTGCCGCCAAGGCTCGAGATCAAATAGCGAGGACAGGGGCTCTGAGGTAGGTTGAGTCTGGAAATTGAACACAGTGTGGCCAGTTGGATATGCTTGTGGGTTAAAATGTTTGTGCTGCTCATCCTGCGTGCGCCCGTCTGCACCAGTCGGCAGGTGCACATCGATAAGACTCACCTCTGCGGCCTGCCCTAGACGCGCATAGTATTGTTGGAACTGAGACACTTTGAGCGTGCCTACTGGTAGCACTAAGGTCCCTATGCGCGCGGGCGCCGCATAGCTGTACGGGTCCATCAACTGCTAACAGTCAACAGTCTCTGAGCTGGAGAAACGCGACCTCAAATGCATCACGTGAACTGGCTGCAGGCGCTGAGCCCTCGACATATCAGGACAGATGATGGGTATCTGAGTTCACGAGAAGACTCGAAATGGTCCGAGGCGTTAGCTTGTTGAAAGTCTGAGCAACCTGTCGGGCGCTGGAGCCGTTTCATCTTTCAAGTGGCCAATACTTTTCACTGTGGAGCACCACAATGCTAGTAGGCTGTAATTGTCCCTGAATCTCAACCTGCACTCTCAAAATCACTTGGGTGATTGACGCCTGCCTATTTTTCAGTAGTTCCCAAGGTGCAATCCGCTATTAGCTACACTGATCCGACCGAGACCGACCCACCTTCCAGAACGTTAGTCAGGTGATCAACCAATCTAACATAAACGGCCTCTAGCGCATATGGACTTTCCAGATCTCAATGGCTCGTCGGGGGCGCGTAGTTACTCGGAATCGCAAATTTGCGTTCGATGATGTCCTCCGGCGAGAGTACAGATGGGATATCGATCCAAATGCACCAGTCTGTCCATACTACGGCGTGTCCGCCTGCTCGCTAGGTCGATTCCACAGGGATCGCCATCTTGTCTCGCCGGTGATCCCCAAAATCGTTTGCCGCCACTGGCTCAAAGGCCTCTGTAAACTCGGAGACTATTGCGAGTATCTGCATGAGTTAAACATGGCTAAGCTTCCTGAGTGCGCCACCTTCTTGAAGAATGGGTCTTGCCCGACCTACCCAGAGTGTCCGTTCAAGCACACCGCTCCAGAGTCAAAGACGCCGCTGTGCCCAGCTTACGAAAAGGGCTTCTGCAAGCTCGGACCGCAGTGTCCTAAACGCCATGTATTGCGCGAGATGTGCACGCGGTACCTCGCTGGCTTCTGCCCGCTGGGTCCGTACTGCGAAAATGCGCACCCCAAGTTTGTGCAAATCGATGATTCGATGCGCATTGCTCCGGATCCCGTACAAAGACCACAATGGGCTGCCCTCACATGATCTTATTTATTTATTTTAATGCACGCACTGTATAAGTAGCAGTGATCCTCTTATTCAGGAGTCAGACTACCACATGCTCGACATCGCGCACCTCCTAGTCTACAAATAAAAATATGCACATAAGCAAAGTCTTTCAACATTGTCATAAGCTGAGGCCTGCCTAGACATAGCAGCTAACATTTGTTGCATCCGCACTTTGCTCTAGCGAACGACAAAGGACTTCAGTTTGCTTGCTTCTGACGCTGTCAGCTCGGACAGCTCGCTGTCGGCATCACCATATGCTTCTACCAATGCAGTTACCATTTGAACTACGCGGACGAAGCGATGTCGAAGCGCATACTGCGTTTCAGAGACCAGAGAGATAACATGGCTGACGTCCCTATCCAAAGCAAGGGACCCTAGCTCGTTAATTCGACCACTCAGTGACCACACGAAGCTTTCGAGAGATGAGGCAATGCTACGCGCTACAACATTGAGCACCATATTGTATATGGAAGGATGCAGAAGCTTGCGGAGCGGCCGCGTGATTTGGTGCCACGAAAACTCAAATTGGGCGCCCGCGCGGCGCACTACTTCACCAGTGATTAAGTATGCCTTTGCGGAGAATGCACCGTTCAGTGCAGCGCGGACCTTCGGAGCAACCTGCAAAGCCGTAAGTGTTTGACAGCCATCAGCAAGCAAATCGCTCGTACGAGCGCGGAACGAGTTCTGGAACTTTTCTAGAAGCTCCTTTCCACGGCAATGCGGATCGGCAATGACACGGGCCACTGCCTGGTTCACATAATCGGATGTGATTTCAAGATCGTCAAGGTAAATCATGAAAGCCTCGCTGGAGAGATCACCAAGCGCATCGGACGGCGCCGAGCTGCGAAGCTTGCGCTGGATTGTGCCAATATAGTCGCTCTCCAACACACGGCGCAGACCGGCAAAGGCGGCCTGCATTGTCGGCACATGCCCCGTGTCCACAGTTTGCGAAAGGATCGTGCTGAACACGTACATGACATCATCGACAAGCGAACTCACAAGCGGCGATTCTACAGCGAACAGCGGATGCGCGTCGATGACACCTCTCGAGGGTAGCTCGTCGAGCTCTACAGCCTTCTCGACACTACGTCGGAAAACAAACAGAGACAGGGACACGAACGTCGGCCCAAGAATATCAGCCACCTTCTGGACGATAAGGCTTGCGTCTAGAGACATCGTGATAGGCTCGTTATTGTGCCATCTTTGACCCAAGAAGGCACGGTACAGACTCCATCGGTTCAACATAACGGAAAGCTCATTCAGGCGCGATGAGGCCTCTCTCAGGTCCACCGCCTGCTCTGTATCGGCGCCCAATGGCTGGCTGCTCACAAACGAATGCACAAGAATTGGAAAACTGTAGGAGCGGCACTGGGAAATGAGAATTTCAATGCGCCGCTCGTCCCAGAACGTGTCGACAATGAGTCCAGCTTGCTTGTCAACCTCCACTTGTATTTTCGGCACAACAACGTTTGGCATAGCATCCGGGCCATAATACTTTGTTACTAGGCCGGCGTGCTGACCGATGATTGTCGCTACATTTTCAAACAGCTTTGCGAATGCACTACTGTAGAATGATGCGTTTTCCTGAGCGCTTGACGAACGCAGCAGATTTCGGCTCAGCCCAGCAATGATTTGGCAGATAAAGTTAGCATACTTCGTGAGGCCAAGGTGCGCGTGGCCGACGAGGGGGAATAGTTTGAAGAAGCGCGTAACTTGATCCATCTGCCGCGCCGCGGCAGCCTTTTCGAATTCACGTACAAACAATGCAGCCATGTCATCACAAGCCGCCTGCAGTGTTGGTCGCGGCAGATCAGGAAGCTCGCGCGAGGGCACCATACGAGAAGCAAATTCAGAATCGACAAGGGCATCAGGGATTGCAAGCGCACGGCCTGCGAGCTCTGCTGCGCGCTCCCAGTCTTTCATTTCCATGGCCCCGTGAATTCCCTGGATTGCCTCACGCAGAAGAATGATTTCGTCTGCGTACTCACGCGCGGCGCGAGCGCGCTCATACTGCTCCAGCACGTCAGTGATCTTGAGGCGTACGTCGTCACCAGACTTTGTGGCCGAGTCAAACAGCACGGTCACAGCCTGCGCCGATGTCTGCGAGCCGGCAAGGCGGCGTCTCGCTGCTGAGAGCTCATCAAGTCGCCGCGCGGCACGCGTCTCGCTGCTGAGGCGTCGCAGCCGCTCAAGGCTGGCAGCTTGCTCAAACTGTGTCTCGTCGAGAAAGCGCTCCAGTTCGGCACGCGAGCTGACATGACACAATGCGAGACTGCGGCTGGACATTTCGTGCACAACGCGTCGACGTCTCGCGGCCGGCGGATTGGGAAGACACGATAACGGCGAGCCCTGGTCAACACTCCGCTGCAGAGCATCTTCTTCGCCGGGGCCATATTTCGCAAAATAGCGGAAACCCCAAAATTAAATACTATTACACTATGATTTTCTCCTTTTGAATTTGAGCTGCTAAAGTTATCGTTATTTTGGCATTGTAGGGCCCAACGGTCCTACCAGGGCAGTGAAGGGCCATCACCACCTGACTGTAATTTTTCCCAGCCATGTCGATAGTAGTTCTGATCTCGGGGAGCGGGACCAACCTGCAGGCGCTAATTGATGCCAAGCTCCCCATTTCGCATGTAGTATCAAGCTCGTCTGATGCATACGGGCTGGAGCGTGCAAAGCGCGCCGGAATTCCCGCCATAGTGCACACACTACACTCGCCAAAGTATTATGGTGACCTCTCTGTGGACGCCAAGCAGGAGCGCAAAGCTGCCCGCGCACGGTTCAACGAGGACCTTGCCAACATTATTATAGATCTTGCGCCTAAGCTGGTCGTTTGCGCCGGCTGGATGCTCATTCTTTCTCCGAAATTTTTGCAGCCGCTTGCTGCACAGGACATCGACATCATCAATCTGCATCCAGCACTGCCTGGAGCGTTTCCGGGAATCCATGCCATTGAGCGCGCGTGGGAGGCTGGCCAGAAGGGCGAGATCACCAAAGGCGGCCTGATGATACACTATGTGATCGCAGCCGTAGATGAGGGAGAGCCACTTCTGGTCAAAGAGATTGACCTCAGAAAGGACGAGACAGTGGAGCAGTACGAGGAGCGCGTACACAGTGCTGAGCATGAGGCCATTGTGGAAGGTACGCGCATAGCGCTGGCACGACGATCTTGATCTGAGGACGATGCAGGATCTTGGGACTTAGTCGTGAGATGTATCTTTGCTGAAGTTGCCCACTGTATATATAACATTGCGGGATTCCACCGCGAGCGAGCGGTCAACGAGAATTCGCCGTAAGCAACCTCTGAGAGAATAGCTAGAGTGCTATGGAGCTAGAGCATTTCACAATTCTGTAACAACTAAGGTATCTCTAATAAAGGGCGAGTACACTAGTTTACAGGGTCGACCTCCATCGTCGCATCCGTAGCGGGACTGCTGCCGTTCAGATAATATGTCTTAGTCGCGTTCACAAAGTAAGGCGTTGTGCCCACGGGGAATGTGTAGTTACGCTCTTTCTGAAGGCGCGGGTTCGGTTGCTTATAACCACGCGTGAGACGTGCGGGTTGGCCTGCTTCCATGACGCAGATATCAACGTTTGACCCAGAACCAAGGTCATTGAAAATGCCTGCCTGAATGGCCTCACTGCAAAGTTCCATAGCCTCCTCCTTCGTCAAATCTTCCTTCCACTGCGACTCGAGCATGCTCAGCGCTGCCAGCGACCCGGAGCCCAGTGACATGTACGGACCTACATCAGTGCTCCCGTGCGCATGAATCGAAAAAAGGTGCGCCCCGGTCGGGTCCACGCCGGCCAGGATCAGGTACGCTCCTACGTGACCCTGATACTTGAACAAATGCTGCTTCAAGTGGGTCAGAGCTGTAACTACACGAGGCGCGCGGCCTGTCCACTGCGAGTGCAGCTCGAGGTTCGACGCCTCGAGCTCAGTCACCTTGTCATTGTCCGCCGCAGTTCCAGCTCCGGCACACCAGATTGTTGGCGCGAGGCGGTGCAACTTTGCACAATTCTTGTCAGCTACAACCGACCCGGCCGTTGCACGTGTGTCTGCGGCGATAAGAACGCCCCCGTTGAATTTACAGCCAACAATCGTGGTACCAGTACTTGTAGTCTTCGGCGCAGGCACCCCGGCCGCCTCTAGCGCACGGTTCCGCCGGTAGTTGTCAAATCCTAGGCCAGCCATATATGTGTGGTGGGTGTTGTTCTGTCATGGAGGCGTTGGTGGAGTCAGCGCTACTGGTGGGCTGGCTACAACATACGGGTAATACGGTTCACGGATCGCGAAGGTAGTGTAGTAATAATTACTGCCTTGAAGCGTCGCTCCTAACACTCTCTGCCGAACTATATAAAAATCTCTGGGAAGACTCAAACACTACCTTTTTGCTTTGTCTCTAGTATCAGGCCCTTTGTTCATTTAAATACGTGAAATTGCGTGCATACTTTCGTCATCTGTGCATTCCTTTCTATTAGGTCTGCGCTGGCTTCTCAGGGGGGAACTGAAAAAGAGGCGCGAAGCGTTCATTGGCAAATCTATATACGCAGCTCTCAAACACCGGATGCCGTACGTTTGAGGTAGATAATACAACTGGCCGGGCTACCTGGTCCATATCCACGAACCAATGGTCACTACAGCTAGGCAGAATGCAATAAAAAGACTGACCACAGCGTAGATATATGCGTGCACCAATCGAAGTGTTTCTAACTCCTTGATGAATGTGCTGATTGTTGACAAGCAGCCGCAGAACCCGCGCTGCAGGCCCATAAGGATCTCTTTTTGAAGTGGTGACGGATAAGGCATGATGACGGTCATCTGCAGAACGCAGGCAATGAGCGTTGCCACTATGTTCGCAGCAAATGTTCCGTACTTGATCCCATCAGCGCCTGGTTTGTTCAACTTTGACAAATAGTACCGCAGCCATACTCCGAAAGGCGCAAATACGCCATTCAGAGCCCACCAGCGCACTTGATTTGAGCTTGTGATACTTGTGACCAAACATGCGGTCCAGCCAAGAATACCAAGGATCTCACAACCCCTACGGATGCCTACTTCAAAGCGAGGCGGAAGCTTTGGGATAGAGCAATGAAGCCATAGCCGAGCAAGGTGCTCACCACACTTGTACGACGCAAAGCAGCAAGCCATCTCAACTATTAGTCGTGCCATGAAAAGGGGCACGGCGTAGCCATAATTAGGCCAACTGCCAGACGGAGATGTTGCTTCCATAAAGATGTCGGTAACTAGCTCTGAGAATGAGGACATCGCGCCACAAAAGCCCGTTCCTATTGGAACTGCAAGTACGGGGCTCACTACCACGGGATGGAAAGCTATTAAAAAGCATGCGCACACGTTCGCCCAAACGCTACCAAGATGCTCAAAAGCGGTCAGCTGAACTAGCCCATTGCGTCCAAGCGTGCCAGCCAAACCAAAGAAATTAAGAGCAAGTAGCAACTCAAGCTCCTTTATTATAGATTTGACACTGAAGCGCGAGCTTTTGCTGGCCTTTTCTATGTCAGGCTCGGTGGCCATGAGCCATGTTTGTTGTTCGTGCTTCGCTTAAGAGTAAAAGCATATGAGCCCTTACCCTATCGAGAGTCGGGGGGAGGGCAGCGACAGTAACTCCAGCAGCTCAGCCTAGGAATTCTATTCCGCTAAAGTGAACTACACAGGCATGTCAATGACTTACATTTCGTAATCTATGTTTATTCGTGCTTAACTCCAGAAATTGCTCGTGACGTATTTCTTTTAGCCGCCAATCCACGAGCTAGCGGTCATGACAGACGTGTAAGTCATAACAGCCGCACCAAAGATCATGAGTAACACGTCCGTGTAGTAGGCGAAAGTCCCCCGTTCAAC
Organism: Entelexis tilneyi; assembly: GCA_030566755.1. Classification (NCBI taxonomy): domain Eukaryota; kingdom Fungi; phylum Ascomycota; class Dipodascomycetes; order Dipodascales; family Trichomonascaceae; genus Entelexis; species Entelexis tilneyi. Next base: position 37,433 of record JAKUAT010000034.1, on the reverse strand, counting down.
AATGCGCATGTGCAGCAAAGGAGGGTATATGTACACTAAGGGGACACACGCCACACTACCAATTAGCGCCACGAACTTGTCAAGATCGTCAGCTCCACAGTAGGCCACTGCACCCGTGAGGAACACAAGGAAGAACCGGAACACATTCTTCTCCCACTTGACTTTGCGTGAAAATTTGCCGCTACGGACAAAGAACGAATTTTCGAGGATGCGGATAGCCGGGAACAGCTGTAGTGGCGTACTGAGAAGAATTGCCAGGGAGTAGAGCAGCTGAATTGTGTTGCGGAGGTTACCCATAGGCAGGTTCAACAAAATGACTGTTTCCACTTTCGAGCCCGTCGCCGCGTATAGAAGCGCACCCACGCTCACAAACACGACCGTGATGCCAACCATAACTCCACCCAGAACAGGACCAAACTTACGCTGGTCACGCATTGATTCCTGAATGGGGATGATGAGGCCTATGCCTTCGTAAGTAAAAACGGCCGTACCAATGAACAGCGTCCAATTCGAAGAATTGAACATCGCAACATCAGCTACGCCGGACGTCATGAGTTCGTACCCGGACCATGAGTATAGATAGATGAGACCCGCAAGAATGAAAGCGTCGGCCACCAGAGCGGTGAAGCCAAGCTTAGCGATGTCGCGAATCATGCTCAGCGGGAGGAAGACGAACAGCTGCACAATGATTAGCGTCGAAATAGTGTACAATGTGTTCCCATGCGTGACGTTGAATATGAAGCTTCGCAGGTTCTCGCCCACAAATACGATGTAAGCTGACGCGAACCCAATTTGCGAGAACACAATGGAGCCCAGGATAAGCTTGCGCGTCGCGTTACCGAACAGTGCTCCACCGATGTCGCCAAAAGAGCTCATTTTTGTGTAATCTTTTGCGTCAATGAGCAGTAAGAAGCACCAGTACGATACAAGAGACACGAACATGAGCACCGTGGACGAGAACAATAGACCACCATTATAGAATGCACGAGGAAGGAACAGTACGCCCGTTCCCACGAACGACTTAAGCAGAAGCATCACTGTCTCAACCGTTGATGCTTGTCCCTTTGCTTGCTGATAGGAGAGACGGCGCTGTTGTAGACGCGGTGGCAGTAGACGGCTGCGCTCGTTATCAACAGATTCATTATCACTTTCTTCGTCATCCTCCTCAAGTTCCTCACCAGCAAAGTGTCCATAGAGACTCAGAAACTCGATGAAGTTGCGCGTGAACACAGTGGTCTCCGCATTTATGGGCCCCAGGTTTGCGGCAAGCGGATGCGCCGACGTACCACTGTACGTACGCGAGCCACCGCTACTCATGACGCTCTCTGCGTCACCGGCATGCGCGGCAATGAAATCGCGCCGGAACCCGCCGGGCACCCTCATGTCGCGCGCCTGGCCAACCTCGTCGTCATGGGCCTCGGAGTGGCCACCAAAACTACGAGACCGGCCGCGCTTAATTTCTCCCTCATCAGTACGGTGCTCGCGCTGCCAGTTGTAGATTTCACGCGTGACATCACCGCCTTGTAGTTTCAAGCTATCGAAGCCTTTCTCCTCCGGTACAAGGTGGCGGCCTACCTTTTTTAATATTTGCGGGTCCGGGTTATCCATATCGACAGATCGCTGCGATGTTACCGATGACGCGATTGGCGACCCTGTGAGACTTGCACTAACGCTCGTGCGGCCGTTCCGCGGTGGAATCGGAATTTGCGGGTCTCGCGTGCTACTTAGCCTCCGCGAAGGCCTGCGCGATGTTCCGGGGACCGGACCCGCACTGGACCCCTTCGGCCTGTTCAAAGCTTCGGACTGCTTCGGGCTATTCGCGGCCATTGGTAGTTGTGAAGATGAGGTGGGCCGGCAATACAGAAAGCACTGCTACCTCACGGCACCACGGGGTGTCGGCCGTTGAAGGTTGTGCACGTGATATTCACCATTCCCAGTCTCCTGACAGGTTGGAAGGAAAGGAAAAGGAACGGCGTCGCTGCTGTCATGCACGGCGGCAGCATTGTGTGGGCCGGCTGATTGAGGAATGGCGGTGGTGTACAATACGCGCTTAAGAAAATTTGCTATCATAATTATCGATAGCGGGACAGACTGGAAATAACCGCAGGCTTATAGTCGAGTTTAAAAATTAACGCAATCCTGCAAGGCCCTTTGTTCCCTCTTCTCTCGTCTCTTGTTTCCACTCTGGCCATGCGCTCTCTCGCTTATCGCGGACAGTGCTACTAACTAACCCTCCCCTCCCCTTTGTCTCTCGAATTCGAGAGACAAGGGTTGAGCCTTGATACGGGCAGGTGCATCTGGGGACCAAACCCCAAAAAACTGAAAAAAATAGATAGGTATATTGATACATTTGACTAGGCTACGGTTTTCAAGGCAAATGGCGCCTAAGGTCAAATTTGATCGCAAAAATGCGACTTCGTACACATTAGTAAACCGTCCGTTCGACGATCCGGATGCGCATGATGAGAATGCAATTCCTGGCGTGTTCGTACCCGTGCCGGGATCGAAGGCTCCGCCGCAACAAGAGCCCACGCACAAGGCAATTGATCTTGCGGAACTCGAAGATATGTTTGACGAGTTCGAAGCTCAGGGGCGTCGCGAAAATGAGGGCGAAGCGGCCCTCTATGGTATTGCATTTGACGATAGCAAGTACGATTACATGCAACATCTGCGCCCAATCGGTGAACATCAAGATGCATATTTCATCGCGAAGGACGGGAAGCGCAGTGAAAGCTTTCGCCCTCCTGAGGCTGGTGATCGAATGACAATGGGTGACCTTCTCAACGGCAAGAAGACCGAGGAACGCCAACGTTCTTTCAAGGAGCACTACCAGTCGCAGCTCCCCGTGCAGGACTCCATTGCAGGATTGCAGCCGGATATGGACCCGCGGTTGCGCGAGGTATTGGAGGCACTAGATGATGAGGCCTATGTTGAAAATGAGGACGAGGACGTTTTCGCTGAGCTACTCGGTGGTGGAGAAGTAAAAAACACTGCTGAGTGGAGAGCAACGTTGCCTACCGAGCGGTCCGAGGATCTTGTTCAGCGCGGCGACGAAGCTGACTGGGAGTTTGCGTTCCGCAAGTTTAAGCTTGAAGAAAAAGAGGGAAGCTTCCAGGAGGGCGACGCCGACGACGATGACGTGAGTAGCGACTTTGGCAGTGACTTTGGCAGCGATGGCGTGGAGTTCGGAAGCGACGAGGAGGAGCGCGACCAGGTCGGTGAGTTGGCTCCGCCTCGCGCGGGCGCAGCAGCTGCGGCTGGAGAAAAGCAGCAGCAGCGGCGCAAAAAACGAATTGGCGCAAAGACAGATCTGTCGGGCTACTCAATGAGTTCATCGGCGAATCATCGCAATGCAGGCCTCTCTCTTCTCGATGACAAGTTTGATCTCATTGAGGGCGAGTATGCTCAGACGAACTCGAGCGATGAGGAAGAGGAGGCCGCGGAAGACGCTGAGTTTGACATGAGCAAGGAGCGCGAGGACCTTGAAAGCATTATGGACGACTTTCTTGATGGGTACATTGTAGAGGGCAAGAAGCTCTATCGCCGCAAAGTCTAATAGTAGATCACTATTTATTTATTCTGTTTTCTTTTTTGACTATTATGGTTGGCTCGTCTCGGTGTAACGGGCCGCTGGGGTGGCTCTGTGGGGCCCTTGATCCTTGCCCTGCTCAGGATCGGACTAAAAAAATTACATAACTGAAAACTTCAGTTTTGGCCTGAAGTGCTTAACGACTGTCGCCATGCCCGCGAAAAGGAAGACACTGGCAGAGCAGCTCGCCGAGGCAGCCAATCCCGAGCCAAAAGACTATGACCCGGAAGACTTTGAGCAGGGCCAGGTTGAATCAGAGGATGAATTGAGTTCAGTATCGGACGAGGACCGCACCGCGCACTACGTGGATGTTGGCCGCTCCCAGCTCCGCGACGACGGTATAGCCCTAAGCGAAGGAAAATACAAAGGATCGCGGATATCAAGAAATGATCTAGAGAGCTGGAGTCAGGGAGAGGATGAGTCTGATAACAGCGAATCTGTGGAGGATGCGCATCTCTCCGGGTCTGACAACGACGAGTCAGCAGATTCTGCCTCAGATTTCAGCTCGGCCTCAAGCCCAGGCTCAAGCTCGGAACCGCTAGAAAAGCAACCGCTAGCGGGTACGCCTACTCCGGCTCCAAGCTCCAACATTTCACAGATCCTATCAGCAGAGCAAAAGCACCTTTTGACGCGCCTAAACACAGATCAGGAGTCGGACGTAGCCAAAGGAAAGGCAGTTTCTGCACAGATACAGCAGTATGAAAACCTGCTAGACCTGCGCATTCAAACCCAAAAAATTCTGAATGCGTCCACTCGGCTCACCGTTGGCGAGCCGCAATCTGCTGAGTCTATATTACCTCTTCTGAGCGATGTGCTTTCATTGCGCCAGAGACTTAGCGGGGAAAGTCAAGATCTCGGCTCCCTTGAGTCGCTCAGCGACTTTGCAGCTGCTACGGAGAAGCTCGATAATCAGTTGTCGGAGAAGCGCGAGTCCGTCCTTTCGAGATGGAGCCGCAAGGTCGAGCTGTCTAGTGGCAAAAGTGCTCTTCAGTCGAGTCGTTTACGTTCATTGGGTCAGTCCGCGGCACTGCAGGTCAGTACCGTGCTGAGCAGCATGGAGCGCCTTGAGAAACGCACAAAGGTTGACAGGTCTAACTACGGAATCGGTGAGGACCACCCATTCTTGTTTGACGATAGTGATTTCTACCGGCTGCTTCTGAAAGATCTAGTGGACCGACGCATGGCTGACTCCGCGGGTGGCGATAGTGGTCTGAAGTGGAAGACCGCGGCTGCTGTCACAAAGCATAAGAAGAATGTTGACACAAAGGCCTCAAAGGGGCGTAAGCTTCGATACCATGTAATCGAAAAAATCCAAGGATTTGATGCTCCCCGCAATGTGTTCACATGGTCTGACAAGCAGGCGGATGATCTCTACTCGGGATTACTAGGGGTGAAAATATCTATGGATGATAACGAGCCGAGCGAGCATGCTGATGATAATCACGAGGACGTTCGCGTGGACGAAAACTTCAACTTGTTCGGTTAATTTATTCATTATAAAGCATTGCCTCTTCTCATAAGATGTGTCTATGTTATTGCCAATAGTCATATCGCCCAGAAGAATAGTAGTTCTATATAATGAGCGAAGAGAGCTAATCCAGGCCGAGCTGCGTTTTGTAAGCAAGATAAGTGTTTCAGCGTCAAGGACGAGGGCGCGGGGCAATTCGTCTTCTCTCACAATTAGCAAAATTAAGTGCCAAAATATCAGGGACATACTATTTGCGAGAGGTTCTAAACCCTATTTGTCGTCCTCGTTTCCGCTCTTAGTGTGCATAAGCTGCATGCTCCCGAGCTGCTTAGCGAAGCCGGCCAGGTGATTTTGTGAACCCCGCGTCTCGGCCCAGATTCTTAGGCTTCATCTTGAGCTATGGCGGCCCGCCTGCCACATTGGTAGTGCTGGAGGGACAGAGCTTTCCCGCGCAGGATCTTTCAGAGCGAGAGCGGCGGCTTGCGTTGGACAGTTGGTGAGCGTGTCGCAGAGCGCGTCATCCTCCGAGCATATTGAGGATAAGAGCGGGTAACCCTTGCACCCGAGCGAGTTAGGCTCCGCACCGTCGCTTCTGCTGCCCGTTCCCCAAGGATTCAGGGTTCATTTGCGTGGATCGAATGCTCAGCTCAAAGAAAACAGCAATGTTGGGGCTTTGTTTACCTCAATCCGCAATGTCAACTCATCGCAGTAGCATTATCGACTTCCTCTGGCGTTATACCTTCGGATACTTCGCACCATTAGCTGTATGTGGCGTGTCCATGCATTTTCAGGTCTAGGGTAAATGCACCGAGGCTTTCCCCACACAAACATACGAAAGAACAGAGCTCTGATCCTCTTGAATAGATGCCGTCGGATGAGGCCAGCGCGAATCGACGCCGCACTCAGGTCGCATGTGTCTTCTGCAGATATTCACATATGACCTGTGACAACGAGCGGCCCTGCAGACGCTGTGTCCGCCGGGGAATAGGGCACCTCTGTCACAACCCGCCCTCTCATGCAACAATGCAAAATCAACGCGCCGCCTCCCTCGAGGCACTGGGCAGTGAGTACGATCCGCTTGATCGCCTCATGTCATCCCTCATATCTGCTGAGGAGCAAGACCTTGATCTCGGTCCTGAGGCTGAGGCAGAAATGGAGCAGGCGAAGCAGGCCGTGGAGGAAGCTCTTCACGGCAAGCAAACAAAAGGAGTAGATAGCGCCCCTGGCCAACGACCGCAGGCTTTGGGGCACGGCGCGGCAGCGCAAATGAAGTTAAGCACAGACGAGTTCATGCTTGCAGCGGCAGACCCTCAGGGCCGCAGCGGAGAAAACAGGCTCCACAATGTCTATAGTGCCAAGCAGAAAGCTGGCTTGCTTCGGCCGTATGATTATGCCGCAGGATACGACCGTTTGAGGCGATACATGGACAGCTGCATGAGCGACTCATCAAAGCGGCGGGTCATGAAGCCACTCAATGAACTGCGACCGGAATTTAGAGCTGTTGCGCAACGCCTTAGTGATGCAGACCTTGCTGGCGTAGAAGAGAGCTTTGAGATGCTTTTGCTTGACTACGATCGAGTGTTTGCAAGTGCAGCCATGCCATCGTGCCTCTGGCGTCGCACTGGTGAGATCTACAAGGCTAACAAAGAATTTGCTGAGCTTGTTGACTGCTCCATAGATGATCTTCAAGACGGCAAACTTGCCATATACGAACTTATGACCGAGGAAAGTGCTGTATTGTATTGGGAGAAGTACGGCGACGTTGCGTTTAAAGCAGAGCAAAAGGCGGTCATGTCAAGCTGCAATCTCCGCGCACGCAGCGGCCGCAAGCGGCGGCAGTGCTGCTTCTGCTTCACCATTCGGCGAGATCGCTACGACATCCCGTACTGCATCGTGGGCAACTTTATCCCTATGCGGAAGTGGCCGTACTGAGTGACCATAATGGGGCTCACCATGCTCCGAGCATATATAATGGACCTTGACAAGGTTATACCTTGCATAACAAGGCTGCGCGCCTTTCTTCGCATCAAATACTTGTAGTAGTAGTACACACACCATTAACTTCACTTAACTAATCGTTTCACATACGCAATAGTATACTCTCTACTCCTCTTTGGTCTCTTCAAGCTTGTTTGCGGGTTTTGGCTGCTTCCTCCTCTTCTTGAGTTCGAGATTGTACTCGCGAATATCCTCCTCGTCGGCGACCTCCGCAAGGAGTTCGTCAAGATGCGCATCCTCACGCGCGCGCTTCTGGCCCTCCGTCTCGAAGTCCTCATCATTCGAATCTCCGATATCTGACTCGTCATAGATCTTCTCAGCAAACCACACAGGGAGAGTGGGGCTCGTGTTTGTGCGAATGCTGATCTCAATAAGATTCTTGGACGCCAAAGCATCGACCACAGCTTTCGCGTTAGCAGCCAGCTCTGCGTCCGTGTGCTTCGTGGTTCCTATTCTGACTCGCATTATTTGGCTGGCATTGTAGACAATCGTCGTGGATTGGAGAATGCTCTCGACTTTCTTTGCCACGTCCGCTGCCTCAACTTCGCCCGATTCAAGTTGAAGCCGAATCGGAACAGGAATCGATGCCTGTTTCCCGAAGAAAACGCTGCCGAGTAGCTTCGGGAGCATTCGCACAACGTAGTCCTCACCAAGAAATACATCAAAATCCGACCGTAGGGCACGGCGGGCCTCGAAGGGCTTGAACTTGCCCTTCAACTTCGAAACACCGATAACGCGCGAGATTGGTGTTTTTCCATCGAGCAGCAGGTCCTTAAACTGCCGCTGTGGGTCTCGTGTGAAGACGCAGACACGCGGGCTCTCGCTACGGTGCGCCCAAAGGCCCGTGGGCAGCTCGACGAGCTCTGGCTTCATGATTTTGTGATCCGCAAAGTAATGCTTCGACTTGACCGATAGATAAACAAAGTCACCGTCATCTTCAAACAATTGTGCCTTTCCGTTGTCCTCGCGGTGTTCAATGAGATAGTTTTTTAGTGCGCCAGCCGCGCGTGCGACCTTGTTGACGTCCATTAGGCTGAAAAAATATTAGTTAATTTTTTTGATACATGGGACCCGGTCAGGGGTGTGGTAGCAGGGCAGGGGAGCCGCCTCGATGAATTCCATCGAGAAGGAGTCTAGAGGAGGTCATGTGTATGCATTTATTTATCAATCTGGGGTGTCGGAGCCCCTATTTCAAGCAGGTTTAATCAAGTCCATTAATTAACTGAGGCATCCGGTTTCGCGCTTGCCAACGGACGTGGATGGACGTTGAGAGAGTGAGAGAGTATGGGAGACGCAGGGACCTTAAACATTGTATCGTGTTTTATTTTCGAGCACAAACTCTTGAAAGTTAACCATTGCATCCCTAGCTCTCGGCAGGCCTAGTTGGTTGCTCTTTTTTGTACTTGTCTCAGTGTACTACTACTTCGGCGAGCGCACCGTGGTACGCCTACGATGAATCTGAGGCACTTGTAATCACTCAGATACTACTCTCTCCGCAGCGACTTGCATCTGAAATCAAATGGTAAGTACGTCAATTTGCTTGCGACGACTCAGACATAGCTAACAATCTAGGGAAAACGGAAGAAGAGCTCGCGCGGCCCGCAGAAGAAGCTGAAGCAGGTTCTTCCGACCACGTTTACATGCTTGTTCTGCAACCACGATGACAGCGTCATGTGTGTCATGGACAAGAAGGTTGGCGTCGGGAATCTCAACTGTAAGGTATGCGGCCAGTCTTTCCAGGCTCCAATAAACGCACTCAGCGCGCCTGTTGACGTCTACAGTGACTGGGTTGACGCATGTGAGGCTGTTGCCACAAAGTCGGGCGCGTCTGCATCGGCGCGCCCTGAGCTATCAGACGGTGAAGACTATTGATGGATACTTTAGAAAACGATATAAATCTTTATCTCATTGCCCTTAAGTCTTGTGTACGAGTGCTTGAATGCCATATTGCGCTGAGGTGCGGTACCGAGTACTGTTAGTAACCCAACCTCTAGCTTTTTTCGGTCCATGGATGCGGCCGCTTTACGCGCAATGTGTCGCCCGCAGAGCGCGTTTATGGCTAAGTGGCACCCATGGCAGATCTTCTTCAGCCTATAGCTGGGGCGTGCGCTCATATCACGGCTCTCGCATAGCGGCGATTTCAGTTGCAGACCGTATAAAGCAGTTTCTCCCCGCAGATGCGACTGAGGAGACGCCAGAGACACTGTTCAGACCATCACCGCCTATTACAAGCCATCCAGGATCGGGCGTGACGGCATTCACCACCGAAATCACGGAAATAGAGGCGCTCGTGACACAGGGAAAGCTTGCACTGGCCTGCGAGCAGCTGCTGCAGCAGCTACCTTTGCATGTCGTTCTGAATGCTCTTGTTGATCGCATAGTGCCCCTTGTTAAGAGGGGTCCTTTCGCCGAGCTGGGCGTTTTTGAACTCGCGTACCATCTGCATGTGCTCGACCAATCGGCACTTGCGAGCCAACTGCTTCAAAGTGCGCGTACGGCCGATTCCAATAAAAGCGTGCACTTATCTGAATTCGAACTCGTAAGCGCGCTCGTTGGTGGGCTCCGTACCGCTGAAGAAGTTGACGGTGCGGTACAGGAGCTGACGGAGCTCTATTTCCCACAAATTTTACGCAGCGATCATACCCCTTGGCTCAAGACGCGGCTGCTGGCAGCTCTGGATGATTCCGACTTTGAAAGGGTTTTTAGAAAATGGCACAACGTTATTCTCCCCACGATTGGCCCCTCAGGCATCGCACTTCTTGTCTTCTCTAATACCAGCGTTGCAGTTTACGATATCCTGAAAAGATGCGTGTTCGACATGTGGGATGAGGATTATGTGAATGCCCTTGTCCGCGCAACAACGACGACTAAAGGGTTCGCGCGCGCATGGTGGCAGCTAAGACGGCGACTACAGGATGGTTCCTGCAGTAATGCCGACCCTGTTTTGGCTACTGCTGTGCCTTCAATACTCAAGGTAGCATTGCAACTGCGCCGAACCTACGATGTGGCCAGCATATGTAAGTTCGGGGCGGCACAGCTCCAACGCGACCCCAATCTTCTGGCAAAAGCGCTGCTGGCAGCCGCATTTGCACAGAAGCGCCCGTCTGATGAGGCGATGCAGTTGGTAACCTCTCCCCAAACGAAACTGCATAATTTCTTGGTTGGGCGTACTCTGACCCCGGTCTCCGATGATCCCATCAAGTGCGATAATGTGGTAGCTTTGGCCGCTTTAAAGCTTCAAAAATTGAGAGCTTCTGATACTGTTCTCTGGCAGCTGATGCTCTCGCTGCCCTCTAATCTCGTCTTGGGTCACCGTAGCTCCGTGGCGCTGGCGCCCCTCATATCTACGCGACCATACGTAGAGCAGCTGCGGTACATGGCCCTACCAGTTATTAGTCCTGAAGGCGTAACTGAGCTTTTACGTCTTCATATCTCTCGCATCATGGTTCACCGACGGGTGAACCGTGTACCTGATGCCGCGCAGCAGGCTGTGGACGATGTGAACATGGTCATCGCCGGGATGATGCTCGCTTCTGAAAAGATTGAGAAGCTCAGTCCCGAATCAAAGGAGCACAAACTCACCGCTATGGTTTCTGGTGTATTTGAGAAATGGGACAAGACACGAGCTACGCAATTAGTGGCATCTGCCGCGCGATCGCGCACGTCGGTAGCTTCAACATTTGTGGACCAGGTAGTTCGTCTACTCATAGATCAAAAGGGCTACACGCTAGCTTTACAAGTCCTCCGACTGGTCAACAGACGTCAGCGAACAGCAACGCTAGAGGCACTACTGCTAGGTATTGCGCGCGACACGCCCTCTAAGAGCCACACTTCTATCTTCTGGATTATGCACGAGACCGATACCCCGATACCGCCGTACATTTTGAACAAAGTTCTGTTCGAGCTTTGTCGATCGCCTCTTCTTACAGAGTCGCAGCTGAAGAACCAATTTCAAAGCATTCGTCGTATATTGCTGTTGAGGCTCAAAACTGGAGTGTCACCGAAAGCTGCGATTGCGCTGGTTGAGGCGGTTCTAAGCAGCGCCATTGCTCACCGAGGTGGGTCGCGGATGCGTCTGCGGTGGGCGCTCGATGTGGCAAAATTGGCAAATGTACCCAAAGAGAAGTTTGCTCAGTGGACCCATACTTTAGTGACCATGCAAAAAAACAATCAAGGTTATTGGGCCTCTTAAGGCATAATAAGCAAGCCCCGACTTCGCAAAATTAGATGGGCTGGCTCCACTCAGGCAAGTGATCGCTGACAGGACACAATGCTGTTTTGAGCGTTTCCAGTTGCAACCCACAAACCAATTTACGAAAAGCACATGTTAGATATAGCATAAGTTAGAAACAGTTTTAGAAGGCAGGTTAGACACTATAACACTGCGACAGCACCTATGCTGCCCAATCTTGAGCCTTTTGTTGATGTTAGGGTTGTGGACTTCTGACTATCCAAACCGTTCATCTCGTCGTCGCGACGCGTCACGTTTGAAAGACGCGGTCTTTTTTGTCGTCTCCTCATGTTCGGCAGAAAGAAAACTGACAATCAAACCCGAATCTCGGCATTCTTCTTGAAGCCAAACCCGGGTAAAGAGAACGTGCCTGCGGGGTCGCAAACAACGGGCAAGGCTGCCGTTATTGGGGCCGAGCATACCACACATCAGATAAAACCATCGGCAAAAAAGGGCGCGAAGCCAGCATGGTGGACAACGCCTCCAAAGGACGTTTTCAACATGCCAGGCGCTCGCAAACGAGCTGCTGACCTAGACGCAATGGTTCCTGCGAAGCGGACAACGAGCGGCTCGTTTGAAGGCCGCGTAAAACCGCTAGTGCGTCCTGCAGGTATGGCATCCTCGCGTGCTTCAGCACAGTCTAGCATTGTACGCGCCATGCTTAGTGACGAGCAGAAAAGCGTTCTCTCGCGCATCGTCGATCAGCACCAAAGCGTGTTTTTCACCGGTGCTGCCGGCACAGGAAAATCGCACTTGCTAAAACAGATTGTAGCAGCATTGAAAAGGGACCGCGCCCCCTCTCACGTCGCTGTTGTAGCAACAACTGGACTTGCTGCGTTTAACGTTGGAGGTAAGACACTGCACCGTTGGGCTGGAATCGGTCTCGGTGACGGTTCAGCGCCAATGCTAGCACAAAAGATCGCCAAAAACGGCGAGGCAAAGCGGAATTGGCAAACGTGTCGAGTTCTGATTATCGACGAAGTGTCAATGCTGAGTGCCGACTTACTTGATAAATTGGAGGAGGTCGCACGACTTGTGCGAAACTCTCCTCAGCCATTTGGAGGAATTCAAGTTGTTCTCACAGGCGATTTCTTTCAACTTCCTCCAGTCTCACGAGGGAACTCTGCTCGCCTCTGTTTTGAAGCCAATTGCTGGCAAAACGTAGTGAAACATAGCATCGTCTTGACAAAAATCTTCCGACAGAAAGACACTCGGCTCGCCGAGATGCTCAATGCAATGCGCCGTGGCAACCTAACGCAAGAGGTGGTAAGTGAGTTTGAAAAGCTTTCGCGCCCAGTGACATACGACGACGGACTTGAGCCCACAGAATTATACCCATTGCGTCACCAAGTGGAGCAAGCCAATGCCGGTCGTATGCGTGCTCTTGCTGGCTCAACCTTTGTGTTCGAGGCACGCGATTCTTCTTTATACGACTCAGCGCAGAACCTTTTTGAGCAGCTTCTCGCCCCCAAACGGCTTGAGCTCAAAGTGGGTGCTCAGGTACTACTGATCCGCAATTTAACAGACCAGCTTGTTAATGGGCGTCGCGGTCAGGTCGTCACATTTGTTAGTGAAAATGAGTGGACGCTACTCGGGGCGTTTCTCAGAAGCAACGACGCTGCTCTCCAAGTTTACAACGAAGTCATCAACCGCTTATCCTCCGAAGCAGGTAGTATCGACGCCGCCCTACAAGCTCAGATCGATGAGCTCTCCTTTCCTGACGAGGGAACACAGCGGTACTACATGAAAATGCTGCGCTCATCACCTAAATTGAAACTTCCTGTTGTCGACTTCCGACACGGGCACATTGCGCTGATTGACCGGGAGCAATTTCAAGCAGATTCGGGAGGCCGCCAGGATATCCGTCGCGAGCAACTGCCTTTAGTGCTGTCGTGGGCCCTGTCTATCCATAAGGCCCAAGGGCAGACCCTTGACAGAGTCATCGTTGATCTGAGTCGCGTGTTCGAGGCTGGACAGGCCTACGTTGCCGTCTCGCGAGCTACCTCATATGCTAGACTCCAAATTCGCGGATTCAAAAAGGAGAACGTCCGAGTACACCCTAAGGTGGTTGAATTCTACGAAAGCATTGAGCAAAGTCAGCGCAACGAGGCTACTGGTTTAAATGCCGAAAGAGATGGAGATGATCTATTTGTAGACAACGGCGCAGGAGACCTCGCTTAATTTTGCATTTGTATAATAGTAGCTGTATGCGTTTTAGGGATTGAGGCTTGAACAATCTCATGCACATTGTGACACAGCCACTGTTAAGTACGGAGTTCCCTCGTTTAGTAGCAGACTTTCAACAAGGCGATGCCTGCAGGCCTCTAAACTCTACAGTGTGTGCTAACCACCTGCCTGTCACGAGCTTGAGACTAAGAATCTCATCTAAGGGCGCTACTTTCACTTATCGTTGATCTCACCATGCTTCCCCGCCGCGAGACCAACTAATGGCTTGTAATGACTATTATCTCAGATTCACCCTAGCCCTTGCACGTTTGCCCTACCCTTGACCGCTAGGTTATGCGACGAGCGTGCATCTCGAATCTATTCCAACTAACTTTCCAGATGTCACAAGAGCCGCTGCCCTTCATTTACCAGTTCCTATCTGGTGCTGTCGCAGGGATCTCTGAGATCCTTGTCATGTATCCGCTGGATGTCGTCAAGACGCGTATCCAGCTGCAGACTGCGGCCCCCGGCTCTCCTGCGGCCTACACGTCAATGCTGGACTGCTTCCGGAAAATTATTGCCACAGAGGGCGCCACGCGGCTCTATAAGGGCATCAGTGCTCCGATTCTCATGGAAGCACCGAAGCGTGCCGTGAAGTTCAGCGCCAATGACTCATGGGGCAAGTTTTATCGCAAGACGTTCGGGATCGAGAAGACGACACAGCCATTGGCGATTTTGACGGGCGCAACGGCAGGAGCTACGGAAGCCTTTGTAGTTGTGCCTTTCGAGCTCGTGAAAATTCGCGTGCAGGATGTGAACTCTACTTACAGCGGACCGGCCGATGTTGTTGCAAAAATGATTAGAAACGAGGGCATTTTCTCACTCTATAATGGCTTGGAGGCCACACTTTGGCGTCACATTGTGTGGAACGCTGGTTACTTTGGATCTATTTTCCAGGTCCGCGGACTGCTTCCTGCGGCTACGAATGAGTCCCAGAAAATGCGCAACGATCTTATCGCCGGAACAATTGGCGGTACCGCCGGCACGGTTCTTAACACACCTTTTGATGTCGTCAAGTCGCGCATCCAGTCTACGGTGAGAGTTCCAGGAGTCACTCCGAAGTATAACTGGGCGTGGCCGGCGCTGACAACTGTTGCCCGCGAGGAAGGGTTTGCTGCTCTGTACAAGGGATTCCTGCCTAAGGTCCTGCGACTTGGTCCTGGTGGAGGAATTCTCCTTGTGGTTTACACTAAGTGTATGGAGTATTTCCGTGTGTACGCCGGCTACTAAGCGCGTGCATGAGCCTAAAATGTGCGGTGAGCCGAACGAATGGAACTCGGACGATAATATGTCTCATAAGCTGTTTCTGCAAAGTTTAGGCACACCATTCTCCTAAAACGTCCATCTTCGCTACGGATCATATCTTGAGACGGTGACATGCTGATACGCTCGCAACTTACATTATATATACAGAATAACATCCTATCAGCAATTACGCTCTGTATGGCTCGAGAACGGAGGCAGTAAGACTTCTGGCGCATTGCTCTTGAATAAACACCAATGAACACTTCATCTCGGAAACCTAAAACATTATTACGCATTACTGGGAGCCTGTGTAGAAGGCTCTCTACTGTTACTTAAATTCTTTTTTTTGTTTCAGTTGGAGCTAGACAGTGAACTTCAGCAAAGCTCTTCTTGCTTCTTCAACATCCTTGTCAGCCCCAACTATTACAATCGGCGCTACTTGGGCGTCGTCAGGTATCTCAACTAAACAGCCCGTGTTGGACCTGACACTATTCACATTCTGCCCGCCAGCACCAACGGCTTTACGAACCTGCCGTCCTTCCAACCAGAGGTATCCCACCGTATCTGCCTTAGCCGCTAAGTCAGACAAAAATTTTCCAGCATTATCGACGTCCTCCTGGCTCTTGCCAGTCAGCTTGATCTGCGACGTAGACGAGTTGCTAAGCGGCGCAACAGAAAAACCAGAATCAGGCTTCTCCACAGAGGGAGCAGCAAATTTACCTTCCCCCTTGACCCCAAACTTATCAGCTAACTTGCGCTTCAGCCTTGAAGTCCAGATCGGCGATGGAACTGATTCCGTGCCTTGAGCAACGCTCGCTAGATCCTGAAGATGCTTTATGGCAGCGTCAACATCTTTTTGATGTTCTCCGCGCACCGTCACAATTTCTGAATCCTTGTCCCGAGGAATGGTAATTTGAACACTGAAGCGCTGCTCAGCAGCACGCTTCAGTCGCCCTTGCGGGCCTATCAGAAGGCGATGCTGCGCAATTGGGATATTTACAGTCGACGACGCCTGCGAGCGCCTCTGTTCCTCAGAGACGATCCTGCGAACATGTGCCTCCATCGCATCTACAACCTTTGATCGCCCACTGAGTTTGATTGTCGACGAGTTGAGGTGCGATGGTGGGATAATCAAGGTGCGGTTCATTGCATCCACGTCTCCTCCAGCGTCGGCAATGATCTGGCGGCGTATTACGTTGCTAGGGCCGGTAAGAAGCCTGTGATACTCTGGCTCTATCTCGATTGACCGCTCCGTTTGATCTAGCAACTCGTCGGCAGCCGACGAGATGAGCGATATTGCTTGAGAAACTCTTTTTTGCTCCCCAGTCACCACAACCGCAATGTCGCCATTGTCATCGGCTTCCTTGTCGATGTCTATTTGTGCCCCACTTTCATGCTTAATACCGTTAATGACAATACCTTGACGTCCCACGAGTCGTGGCATGACCTTTGAAGGGATCCTTATCGTTTGCGAATAAGATTGAGCTCTTTCGTAAGCTACCAAGTCCATAAATTCTCGCTTGACCGCCGCAACACCTTTCGATGGACCACGGATAACGATCACATCTGCCTCTGCCTCCGGTGTCTCACCCCGGGAGTCGCTCCGAGAAGATTCCGTGCTATCAGGAGTCGTGGGTGCGCGCTTCGGAAATTTGATTGAGACATCGTATTTCTCACTGAGGCGTTTGACATGCTTTCCTTTGGGTCCAATCAGCTTGACATGGAAATGTCCGGGAATTGCTAGACGTTCGGTCTGCTCATCGCGCAGGCGACGCTGTAGGTCTGCGATAGCTTTCGCCGCCGCCTTTGCTTGAGACTCGATGCCTTGCACAATGACTCGCCCATTATCATCTGCTTCAACGCTGACGCCGAACTGATCTCGATAAGACTGGATCTGCGCACCCCCACGGCCAATAAGGTTACGCAATAGAGCCTGCTCGAACTGAATCTCTTGAGTAAAGCTTGCCCGAACGAGATATTCTTTCGACAAGGCAACGATCCGCGGCAACATTTCAACAGCTCGACTGACTGGCACTTGCAAGCCACTAATCACCGCAGTTGGCCCAGAGACTTCACAATGGACGTCAGGCCTTGATTCAATAAGCTCGGCATACAAAGCTTTCGCCTCCTCACCCCGTGGAGAGGCGATGTACTTGCTGTCTTCATCAAGATTGATAGTCTTTGTGACAACTTTGCGCGAGAGCTCGATCACCTCGTTGAATGCGGCCACTGCCTCCTGAACGGCGGCATGAATCTCGTCAGCGGTCGGCGCAAAATCATCGCCCGGATCCTCAAATACGAGGTAGAGCTCATCGGTGGGTCCAATAATCGCCTTCACATTACCTTTGAGTACTTGAGAAATCTCAGACGCGCGCGTCCGTATGAGGGGACTTCTCATGCCACGCACAACGGCCATCGTGGATGGCCCATGCGTGTTCACAATCGAAACTAGAGCTTTGCGTGCTTGCTGAGTTGCCTTCTCTTCCCCAACGATTTCGTATATACACTCCCCTTGCGCGGGTTCTGTGATCTTCACACCATATTGCTCAGATATTTGCGGGACTGCTCGCGTAGCCGTAATGTATCGCGCCAAGACCCGCGCATGCGCCTCATTGCGGTTGTGAGCTTGAGAAATGTCGAGAATCGTATGTTTAAGAGACGAGAGGTAAGATTCCACCGCACTTGCAGCCCCGCTCAGGCGATCAGAAGGGCCGAACAGCTCTCCTTGCGGCGTGACAAGCACACCATGCTCCTCAAACACGATGTCCTCAGGAATATTATGGCCAAGAACTTGACGCTGAGACGATAGTGAGAGTGGCTGCGTGACGTAATTTGCCGTCAAGGTGTGAATGAGCTCGTCGAGGGCATTCATAGTGGACAGAACTTCTTCAAAGGCACCTTGGACAGAAATACGATCATGTTGAACTGTGACGTTGGCACCATGAGTTGTGTCCACCTGGAGAAAGCGTGCAAGTAGCGGCGAGATGGGGCGCGAGCTATTGAAAGAACGGTTCTGGTCAATAGCATCAAGCACTGCCGCACGTACCAACTCCACTCCGTCCGATGTGCCTTGAATCTTCACATCAGTCAGATCAAGCGACCACGGCGTAGAAACACTATCAAGATCTATTTTGCAATGCGTGTTCTGTGACAACTTACGCAGATTTGCGCCGCGAGCCCCGATCACTGCTGAGCGCGCGCTGGACGGTATGCGTACGGTAGCGTCGATGCGAGGAGCTAGCTGTGCTGCTAAAAGAGGCTTTGCTTTCTTGACTGCTTCGGGTGAGCCTTTGAGCATGAAAGTCGTATGCCCTCCAGCGCCCTTAGTGATTTCAATTTGTACATTGGTGGCCCTTGAAGTCGCCTGAACGGCCTCCAGCACAGCGGAGCGAGATACATGGGTCTCAACGGAGGTGGTTGCAGTCACTGCACTCGAGGCTAATGATAATCGAGGCCCAGAAGATTCGTTCGCAGCACCTGAGACCTTCTCAGCTTGTGGCACCGGCCAAGTTGGTGCTTTTTGTGATGTACCTAGACCAACAGAGCTAGGCTTCAGCTGAGGGAGGCTGTTGAGGGCGAACTTCGGGGGTTTGGCGTGGCCATTCGCTGAGCCTATGCCGCTCGCCTTGACAGGCGCTTCGGGCTCTGATGTACGGAGAGTAGCGGTGACACCCCCTTGGTCAGAGCCCTCGCTGCCGACAGGCTCGCGGTGCCTCATCTCCAACTTGTCAGCTAAACTCATCTTGGCCGTCGCTTGTGTACGTGACGGGTCCAGGTTTAGTGGTTCTAGGTACTCGCGAGAGCGAGCCAAACAAATGGGACAAGGGTAGTGATAACGTGACCGGAAGAATATACCTTAGAAGCGAGTTGTGGAGTCGTGAATAATGGATAGAGGGTTAGGTCCGAGTCGTCTAAGGCAGAGGGTTAAAGAGTATTTACAAGTACATGTCAGCGCATAAAGACCAGCAATCAAGACTTGCACAATTAACTTACGGAAGATCTCTTCTGGATACTGAACGAGCTTCAGAGTAGCTAGCAGTCTTTTTCACAGTGACCTGTAGTCATTATGAACCTTACAGGCTTTCAGAAACGTGCGACCGGCCTACAGGTGAAACCGCTTAACGTTTTGGCTTAGGTTGGGCGTTGCTTATGTCACAACGTCAGGCCAGAAAAGTACACGTTGCGGCAGCGGCCGTCGTTCCACAGCTGAGACTTTCTCCTCTCTGCGGGAGAGAGGGACCACACCACGATACCGCTACCTCTGTGGAGCTAGGCGACAGCATTAGTCATCATGTGTTTGCACCGTTGCAGATCGCCCAGGTCTCAGCCCTACGAGTACAGTGCAGACGCGTCATAGCTTTCGCGCGCATTCGTCTTTCCCATGTTCTTCCCCATTCTTGCATACACTGGCATCGTTAGCGGCTCCCTGATGCTCGTGTTCGTGATTGCAGCTGCCCTCTACTACATTAGCGAGCAGCTTGAGGAACATACCGTGATGGCGAAGAGGTACATTTTGCGATACATTTACTTCGTCCTAGCAGCTCATATGCTTCTGTGGCTCGGCGACGGGCTTCCATTTTGGTATACTGTGCTTTCTTTGCTCACCAATTATGTGTATTTAACAGTGATGCACCAGTTTCCTGTGGTCAAGTTCACTAGTCCGCAGTTTATTCTCGGCTGTATTGGTGCTGTCACCAGCCACCTGGCTTGGTTTTCGTATTTCACTCGCCAAGACCTTCCCCCTCACAGCATATACGAGAGAGTTCCAACTTATGAAGGTCGGACTTTACCTCCGTTTAGCCAGATTGCGTCGTTTTTTGGTCTCTTGATATGGACAGTACCATTTCTCCTATTTTTGAGTCTCAGCGCGAACGACAACGTGTTGCCAATGACTGCTGATGCATTAGACGGCTCCGCAGCCCATTCCAAGCTCCATCGCAAGGGGCTCGCCAGATCCGTGCTAGACTCAGTTTGGTCTTGGGCTGCTGAAACTGCACGCGCTCTTGGTTACGATATTCAGGGCCCTGATTCAGCTCTACCCGCCTAAAAAAGTACACTACGAGCGACTCTATAAATCTGCATTCTGTATGTTTTGAACACACTGGGTTCCTCAGTCTCGTTCTCTAATTACCAGCTCAATCACGAGATGCAGAATCATGGTTAATCACGTGCATCTTGAGATCCGAGGTTCGTGCAGCGACCAGTCCGCCCAGCGTTTGTCTTCCCCCTCCCTGCCCCGATACGGTCCTTACCCGCGCCCTCTCGGCATATAAATGAATACGCGCGGGCCGCTGTACTTATATCGCCGCTTCCAGCAAGTAAACTCGTGTGACCCCATCGTCGCATTCCGCCGATACTCGACCAACCGTCCAGGCTCCCAGCTCTCCAACCCCTTCCAGAGGTGGCTTTTTCATAATTTCTTACACATGCAGCGGCTCGAGCAACTAAAAGCCCACCTGTCATCCCAGCCCACTTCTTCATTTTCCACATCCCAGATTCGATCAATGTCGTACAGCGTTCACCAAGTTGGAGCTAAGAACACCCTTGAATACAAGGCCTATGTCAAGGACGATGCTGGCAAGATTGTCTCGCCGTTCCATGACATCCCACTGTATGCGAACGCCGAGAAGACGATCCTTAACATGGTAGTTGAAATCCCACGCTGGTCGAATGCAAAGCTTGAGATCAACAAGGAGAACGAGTTCAACCCGATCGTGCAGGACACGAAGAAGGGCAAGTTGAGGTTCGTGCGCAACTGCTTCCCTCACAAGGGCTATATTTGGAACTATGGTGCGTTCCCACAGACGTGGGAGGACCCGAACCACCAGCACCCTGACACGAAGGCGAACGGCGACAATGATCCGCTTGACGTCTGTGAGATAGGCGAGGCAGTTGGCTACACGGGCCAGATCAAACAGGTCAAGGTCCTAGGTGTGATGGCCCTCCTCGATGACGGTGAGACGGACTGGAAGATTATCGCCATCGATGTGAAGGATCCTCATGCGTCGAAGGTGAACGACGTCGAGGATGTCGAGCGTCACTTCCCAGGTCTGCTGCGCGCCACGAACGAGTGGTTCCGTATCTACAAAATTCCCGACGGCAAGCCTGAGAATCAGTTCGCCTTCAGCGGCGAATGCAAGAATAAGGCCTATGCTCTGGACATTATCCGTGGCTGCTCTGACGCGTGGGAGGCCCTCCAAAGCGGCAAGTCCGAGAACCAGGGTATCGCGCTCGCGAACACGACCCTCGGTAACTCTGCGTCGGTTGCATCTGCTTCCAGTGTTCCTGCTGCTGCGCCGCAGCCCGACGCGCCTATCGACAGCTCAATTGATAAATGGTTTTACATTGCTGGCGCTAGCGTTTAAGAGGTCCAAGAATTCTAGAGCGAATCTAAGCCCCGTGTGTAGATGAGTCTTTAAGTCGTACTTTTTCTCGTGTTCACTGATATAACATTCAAGATGCAGCTTGAGAGGCTTGGGCTAAGCTTGGAAACCTGAGCCAGCTTCAGTTTGCCAGACAGCGGAGAAACTTTTAGATAGTGACTGTTCAGTTTTGCAATAGTCCCACAATTCTCTGTCTCGTGGAGTTATTGCCGGCTGTTAGTGCATGGTGTCAGCCTCTCCTGAAATTACTGTGATAATTGTTGCTAACGTCAAAGGCGCACGGCACGCAGGCAACACAGGGCTGGGGTCCAAGTCATATGTGGGCAGAGGCTGCGCGAGGGCACTCGCGAACCCTCGGCTGAAGGCAGTTATATCGACGATAACAAAGGAGCGATCGTCGCGTATGCCTGTGTCAAGCCGCTTGGTGGCTCAGTGCCCTTGGTACGTCCAACTAAGCAGTCTTTGTGAGACAGGAAGCTCCTAGACATTACTCCCACACGAGGACGCACAGTGCTATGAACTTCCGACTAAAAAGCCAACAAGTGAGACATTTAAGTAGATTCGCTGCTCAGGCGATTGCCATTTAACTAAAAGCCATTTGGAGGGTTCGCATCCGCAGGAAAGCTGTTTAGGTTTGAGTGCGTCCAATAGTTCTCCGCACTGACGCTGCGTACACCGTGTTGTCGCCCGCATTTACGCAAGGCGCTAACGTTTTTGACGCGTGTTACGCGTACGTGCTCTTTTGTTTTGGGCGGAACGCAGGGGCCCCTACCCTATCTAGGCCCCTCGAAGCCTAAGTTCATATGATGATGTCACACAGCCCCCGGCCTCCTGTCACAGGCCCTAAACCGCTTTACCGCAAATGCGGTACCGCACTTCGTATTTTAACTCGAGAAAACAGCACGTACAAGGCTTATGCCTTCTCCCCCATTGGCGCCTAGGTTGGGAATGCATCTATTAACAGCATACCTTATTTCCTGGCGAAACGTCACAGCTCGCGACGCCCCGAGCATGCAGACTGGAGGCGACACGCCTGGCATGTAGTCCAATAGGGCTGGGGTTATGCATGGTCCCCGAAAACACGTCGACGCGATGTCAAATACATACAGCTAGATCCTCAACTTTATTTAAGACCGCACCTCGCAAAACCAAGGGAGGAGAATTTGAAATGGAAGTCCGAACACCCCCTCGCGTTCCTACCCCTAAACGTATGCGCACGCTAGCCGCCGCGCCTTCGTTCTCGCCATCACCTACAAAAGTACTCCAACGGCGGCTCGAGCTTAATCGAGTGTCGCGCGCTCACGCTCAGAAGCTCCAAAAGAGGCTTCAAGCAGCATACGTGATGGTCGTCACCGAGAAGAAGCCGCTTGGTGACATCACAAACACGGTGAGCTCGCAGGCGGGATTACCGAAATGATGATGCCAACGCCCCTTCTTCACTCCCTCTTTGAGCTAATTCTGGTCACTGCTGATCCACGCCCTCATGCATATTGGCGTAGCGGCAACTGCATAGTATTGATAGATGTATTATAGGATTTTGGTCTTTGGTATTTGTTTTCATGTTTCTCTGCGAAGAATCAAACGAGCCATCATATGTGACTTTGCTGGACCGGCAAACAAATAGAAAAATTGTTGCTGTTGCTTCAATATATTACACGCATACCTCTACATTAGCTGTCTTCTTTGTCGTAGAATTCGCGGATGAGGGACTGCCGCGTTGACGAATCTATAAACAACGCCTTCAGCAATTGCTCAAGTTCGCTCGCGCTGAAATCGGCTAGCTCGTGATGCGTATGCATTTCTTGGATCGTAGCAAGATTTCCCATTAAAATGCGCCCAAGCATCTCCATTTTGTACCACGATGGAACTGCAAGCCTCACGTCTGAGAAGAAAACCGCAAGGTAATCTAACTTGGCTATTATACCAGCCAACTTTGAGCTCTCCTTATCGCCAATATCGCCTAGGGCTTCAATATATGTGACGACATAAGCCACGATCTGCTCCACAAGCTGGCCTAGAACCATCTCCCGAAGTTCAGGGCCCCCTTCCGCGTTGGCTTCCTCGGCCACCGATCCCACATGAGTCTTGAGCTGATTCATGGCCTTTCCTTGCTTGTTTCCAAAAAGCTGCGGCAACAAGTTTGTATCAAGGGCCATTGCATGGTGATGCACATAGCTATACAAGTGAAGGTTTGCGAATGGAGAGAGCGCCTCATATGCCTGGTCACCAGCATGTCCTATAAATGCTAGTGTGTCTGCGTAGAGCCATAGTGAGTTCTTTTCGTAAACGGCCGGTGTGATTGCTCGGTACATAGTAAAGAACTGCTCAGGGGACTGAACGCCGAGCTCGGCAGTGTACTCTCGCCAAAGCTCCACGACAGCTCCATCGCCTGCGAATTCTTCCGTATCTTCCTCGTTCCAAGCCCAATCATCGGCTGCTGCCTCCTTAGAGCCTTCCATGGAAGGGGTGATGAGTTTTCGACGACATTCAAACGTCTCGATTGGGGCCACCGATTTATAAAGGTGCCGCAAGCGCCCCATGAACTGTCCACGTCGCAGCGAGGGCCAAATGGAGTTGAACGAGGCAACGTAATGTGAGAGCTCCGACGATTTGGTCCACCCCAGTTCGCTGAGCCGTTTCTCAAGCTTCTCGAGGCTGAGAAGTTGCTGTTTGAACCGCGGCAGGGCACTCAAATTTGTCGGAACAAGCTTCGGAAGACTTCTTCGGAGTATTTCACTCATGAGATGTGCCTTGTGCCTTCTCACAATGGCTCTAGCCAATGCAGGCGGCGGGACCGTCGAAAGATAAGTCGTGACTTTTTCCACCGCGCCTGAGAATGCTTCAAGGTCAGTGAGCTTGCCAGCTCCTAGTATGAGGCCATCCTCACATTTGACCTCTCCAACATTGAGGTCAAGCAAGCGGTCAATGAGCCTGCCAACAGCCACTATTGCAGAATCAGTCGAAGGGTATAGTGCAACAATTTCATCGGCCTTGTCGTCATCGGTGAAGCGTACGCCGTCTGAGGATATTTCAACCATGCGGTCCCATCGCTCTGCGACGAAGACGCGGATATGCGTATGAAGCTGTGTAGCGTGTCGCGCAATGTCAATGCCCAGCAGTGTGTGTGGGAATGTAGCATCGAACTCCTTCACTTTGGTCTCGAGTCGGTCCAGCGACTGCACAGCACTCTCCATACTCTCAAGCGCAATCAGGCTTTCGGCCTCTTGGAAGCCTGCCTTGAGCATCCACAGCGTGTTCACGAGCTCGATGTCTTCCGCCGGGTCCGTTGTTTCATCATTATCCGCCTTCGGCGCTATCGCGGGCGCGGCACTTTCTATTGCATCCCTCGTACTCCGATCAATCTGGAGTCTCAGTTCATCTATCTGCTGCTGTAAAGCCTTTGCATCGCTCAAATCCATCCTGCCAGCACGACGTATCGCTCTGCTTCTAAGGCAGGCAAGTGTGAATTATAGGCGTATCGTGGGCGTAGGCACTTGCCAGCGATGAGGACGCGAAAGCCACGAGCGATCTCGATTTCACTGGAAGAACTGAGTACGAAAGAATAATAATAATAGTAATCAAGTTTTCTTACTCTGTAGCCACAGGCTTAGCATGGTAGTACCTGGCCGCGCTGTTACATGGTCGGTATTCGCGGCCTTGCGAGGCTGCCCCTGCATGCCTACGTATGCTTTTGGCCGTTCAGAAACACGCGATGGGGGCTTCATAGGCTCCACCAGCTCCGACGCAAGTTTAAAGCCCTCGGGAAGTTCCACTGGGGCCGTTGCACGAAATCTTTTGGATTTGCTCAGCACTGATCTATGTCGAGGAACTTCAATGCCTTTTTCGAGCTCGCGTCCAACACAGGCGCTGAGGCTTTCCATGTCTGGTGTGATCACCTCAGTCCGCACTGCGCTTTTAGGGACCTGAAGTGCACTGTCGAAGTCTGCTTGTCTCGATGCATTAGAAATGACGAGCAAACTCTTTGCCCGCGTCACTGCGACATACAAGAGTCGCAGATCTTCTTCGATATCTCGCTTAATTCCGTGCACCGGCGTATCCTCGGAGACGTCTATCATCAATACTGCCGGCCATTCGAGCCCCTTCGCAGAGTGGATTGTTGACAGTGTAATCTTACCCTTGTAGTCGTCAGTGTCCGAGCTTGAGGAGTTAGCATCGGCACCCAGGGACCACTGGTCTACAAACGCCTCTAGAAACGAGCGATCATCTTCCTCTTCAACATCTTCAAAGTATGCCCAAAACTGTTGCAAGGCTCCTTTGATGAATTGAACCTGTGAATCATGTTGAGCATCTTTGGTACCAAACAAGGCAGAAGCGAGCGTATCAACAATTGTTCCGGCTTGCTTAATCGCTGCCGATATATCGTGTCTTGGAACGGGCACTATAAGCTCACGAACAGCATCGATGATTTTTGTATAAGCAATTGCTGGCTCTGAGCCGAGGCTGCGAATACGACGGAGCGTTAAGAGACCTGCACTAGTCCTAATCTGATTCAACGACTTTTCTCCGAGTCCACGGCGTGGATTGTTTACAGTTCGCTCAATAGCAAGGGAGTCGTCAGAGTCTAGAACGACACGTATATAGTCCATGAGGAGTCGGACCTCCCGCTGCTCAGCCAGGCGGCGGCCGCCTGTCATGCGGTATGGCATTCCGCTCGAGACCAGCTCTGCTTCAAGGCTTTGAAATTTACTTGTGTATCGCGACAGTACGCAAATCTCGTCGCGGTTGAGCCCGCTGTCAACAAGGAATCTGATGCTTGCCATTACGGCGCGTGCCTCATCTTCAGGACTCATTAGGCGGACAAACTGGACTTCTGCGTTGGTCTTTGGCTTTGTTGACAACAATCGCCGATCAGCTGCTATTCGATTTGAGCTTCTTTGAATCACTCGAGACGCAGCTGTCAAAATTGCCTGATCAGAACGGTAATTATGCTCAAGATACCAAACTCGCGATTTCACTTTTCGAGCCATCTCAGAGAAGTTGCGTGGGCTAGCATCTCGGAATCCGTATATGCTCTGGTCAGGATCGCCAACAACTGTCAGATTTTTACACCCCCGAGCTAGCAGCAACGCAATTTCGAGTTGCAAAGCCGAGGTGTCCTGAAACTCGTCAACAAGAACGGCGTCGACAGCGGTCTTAGCAACTTCACCCTCTTCAAGGAAGTTGCGAAAATGGAGTAAAAGCCCGTCAAAGTCCACTTTGCGGAGTCTGACTAGCTGCTGTTCATACTCCTCATAGATGTCCCCCACGGCTGAGTCCCCGCAGCTGAGTCCCCCTCTGGACTTGATTGCTGAAATTTCCTTCGAGAGACGCCGCACGTCTGTTCCTTTCACGGAGATCAATCTTCGAAGTACATCCGCCTTGTCATGTTCGTCAATGACGCTCAGTTTGCGGTAGCCCTCTCCACCGTATCGCCTGAGAAATCGGAGCGCCACAGAGTGGAATGTACCAACAATGATATTTGACCTTTCTCTAGTAGCTTCATTTGTACGCTCGAGTATCTCGCGTGCCGCTGCGCGTGTGAAAGTGACAACGACTATTTTGCGCGGCTCAATCCCCCGGTCGAGTAGTGCAATGATACGACGGACCAGAGTAAAAGTTTTGCCCGTCCCTGGACCAGCGATGATTTGGGTGTACCCGTTGGGCGCAGAGGCAGCAGCGAGCTGCTGCGCATTCATCTGTAAAGCCTATGGACCCAAGCGTCCCGGAGTTGTTTAGGTTCTGCGGTCCTTTGGGTAAGGGTCCTACGCGTCGAATGCGGGACAAAATGGAATCAATAAAACAAGCTGGTGAGGTCTGTTTCATAGGATCGCTTGGAGAAAAAACACCTTGACACGTTATTTGAGCTATGGGGAGTCATATTTGCGAGATAAAATTATTTTCATCGAAAGATGTGGGCGCGTGGCTCACTTGAGCGGGGCTACACGCAATGTCTGATATGTACAATTAAATTTGCTCTCTTTTATCTCAATGTCTTTCGCGAATAGCAACATACTCAGGCTCAGGTCGGAAGATGTCGCCGCGGATGCTCATTCCCTTCATGATTTCAGCACGCGCATTCGGTGTAAGAGACGGATCCGGCATTGGTGCGGTTACTGGCGTATCAAACAACGAGCCAATCAGCCGTCCGTCGATTGGATTTTTCTCAACGTTTATTATAAATGCCACATTGTCAACAACGTCTTTCACCTGTCTATCGACCTCGGACGAGCCTACCTTGAGTTTGGTCATTGCCTGACGCGACTCAATACGATAAACGACCTGAACAAACCGAGTGGGCTCATCGGACATAGATAGTGGGACTAAACTGAGAACCTTTGGACGGTTAAGCAGCTTCACAAGTTGCCAATCGAAGCGATAGTCACTAGGCAGCTCCTTTGCGCGCATGGAGAGAGGACCATAGACCCACCTTGAAGTGAGACGACTTAGACCGGCGAGGTCACGTCTGGCAAAGCACTCGTTCGTGCGCGTGTACAACACAAGCGCGAGCTCCTTCCACTCGAGGGGTTGGAATCGGTCGCGACCGACTTCGCGCCGAAGCTTTATGGCCATCCACGTATTCACTCCAAACACCTGCAGCTTTCGCTTCAGCGCCGTCCACCTAAGTTTTGGGCTCGTGAACCAGGAAGGAAGAGTGCGTGGGGGAATATAAAGTTCAGTGGCCAAGCCAGCCTGATCCATCGTAAATCGGATGGGAGGCTGTTTAGTAGCCATGAATCGACGCCCCAGAGTGAACGACTGGCCCAACAAGGGCTCGCATGGCGCCGCTAGTTTTAGCATATTCATACTGGTTTTTATTTCGTTGACACAATGGATCTATTTGGGCAGGGGTTAGAGCCTCAACTCGAAAACGTCCAAGGACAGTTAGGTACTAACTCACTTCCAAAGTCACACTTAACACTATAATGCACTGTATCTGAAAAACACTAAGTCTGACTACGTGAATTTCCTCTGCTTCTTCTTCTTCTCCTTCTTCCCCTCATCTCACGTTCGAGCATAGCACGCTTACTGAGATGGTGCAAATCATGGTGCGACACCCAAATTACACACGCAGTCAACGTGTAGGCACTCTTACTTTGAGCAGGTGCTTATTCGCGTCTTCATTTAGATAATTTCTCCGTGAATACATAAGATCAAGCACAATTTGCAGATTCTGAGCTCATAATACAGATATATACCGCTTTACAGTGCGCCAGTGTTGACGGCAGGCTTCTGTGTCTGCTCAGGGATGGCAGTCGTCTTGCGGGTTGACTTGATGCCCAAAAAGTTTACCGAAAGAGGGTGTAGGAGCGATGCGTACACGTAGCGCGCTCCGCTAAAGGTAGGCAAGCCAAGCCACAGGAAGAAAACAGTCTTGAAGAGCCAGTAAGCAGGCACCCAGTATAAGATAAACCCAGACCAGAATTCAACAATGGTAAAGGCCGCGTAAACAACCCAGTATGTTAAGAACTGTGTGTCGTCATTCTTTTGCTCAGTTTCAAGAGCGACCAGAGAGTAGTACCCTGGAATTGCAACAGCGGCAAGGTTCGAGAAGAAACTGCCGATGCCTCCAATGTTGAGCCAGACTAGAAGGAGGTAGAGCACACCGAAACCAATCACCAAATAGCTCTTGGGAACCTGCGAGCGGTTCTCAATTTCATTGAGGAGCGGGAACTTGTTGAGCTCCGTGTTGAAGTGGTTATGATATTTCTTCAGCGTCTGTTGATAATCCATCACGAATTTGGCAAGGTGAAGTTTAGGTAGCTGGGGGAGGTTTAAGTATACCCTCGTCTAGAGTAGAGCAATAGATGTGGCTGGGTCTAATTAAGGTGACACAACCCTAACCTCGAATTCGCGATTGCTGTGGTTGCTACGGGCGCAGCACGTCGCGCGCCGTGTAAGTTCAGGCGCAAGTGCAAGTGCCAGTGCAAGTTTGTCGCCTAGTCCAGCGCAGGTCAGAGCACGACAGTAGAGGAACTTTCCCAATTCTACAAAAGCGTTACTTGAATAATGCTTTGTTGTTACTGAAAAATTAACATTGTGCTCATCAGAGAGCAAATAAATAAATATTTCGATCAAGGCTCGCTCCTAAGTGAAGAAGGCCAATGACTGGAGTCATGCAGGAAGATATCAGTGTATTTGTCTTTCCGATTTCGGCCATTGCCACTCTCGCGCTCTCTTCTGTTGCGCATGTAGCATAGCGCGAGACGATCAAACGCTAGCCATGAGCGCTTGAACCGTCGGCTTCTCTCGTCCCTGTCCTGCAGTGCGACGCGATTGACGCCCTTGAGGGCGCCAGTTACTGCAGCCATGTCGAATAATCTCTTGCCAGCACCAGTGTCCAAAATCGCGAATTCGCTTAACCAACGATGATCGGGCCGCTCAAAATCATGACCAAACCTCCACAAGCTCGACATGAGGTCGTCAAAGTGAAGCTGATGCGCACCCGTGGCTAGCTCACGTTGAGTCGAAGGCAGGCCCTTGTGGGAACAGTGCGCCAACTTGACCGGCAATCCTGGCGCAATCAGATTCTCCTCCTTGCCGGTTTCAAACTTCGCACCGCTCTGTTGCAGCCATATGTAAGACAGTTTGTAGAGTTCAGTCACTGTAGGCATCAATGAGTCTTGCCCATAAACGGTCCCCTTACTCAAAACATAGTAAAGACATGCTACGCAATCCAGCACCATGGGCGTCGGATCAAGTCTCAAGAAACCAGCCTGACACAGCGCCAGCTGCGCTGTACGGAGCAGCGTTGGCAACGCCGGTTCCATTACAGAGAAGTGATGCGATGCCACACGGAAGTAGAAAGCGAAGAGATGATTCACAACGAAATTGAAAGAGCGAGCCGCTGTCTCGTCGTCAGCAAGATTGAGCGCTGCTACAATCTCGTTGGAGAGACTTTGGCCATCATCTGTCTCCAATGAGCGCCGCAATTTGTATGCAAAGAAAAACTCGCCTGCGGAGTTCTCACCACCCACTAAAAATTTGTTGATGTTGACTTGCGCAAGCTCAATCCCGCGAGTCTCGGCGTCATTGAACCATGTGTTGTTCTTTTCTCTGAGGTCAGGCCACTGCTCAAATACTAGTTGACGTGCTTGCACAACAACTACCTTGTAGGCCATTCTGACGGCATCGTCGCGCTTGATGGATGCCCACTCGCCTTTCGCCGTTTCGAGAACCAGGTCAGCTAGGTCTCTTGTGATCGGGCGACCGAGCATGCGGCGCAGAGCTATTTGACGATCACCTACCTCAGAACTGGCATCTAGCGTAGCTGCAGTGAGTAGAACCCTATCCGCTTCTGTCCACTGAGCACGAAGGAGGCTCCTCAGAATGTAGCTTTGGGTGTAAGTGTTGCTCAAAGACACCGCCCGATCATTAATGAGCGTCGCCATGACAGCCGTACGACTCTCTGCATGAGGCCATGTATCCACAAGGTCTGGCTGTGCTCTTGCAAGCTTAGCGAAAGCAGCAATGTCACTTTCGTCAAGGTGATCAAAATTTCCTCCGTAGGAGCTAAGGCGCGCCAAGTGCTCGCGACGATGTGAAGGCCGCAAGCGCGCCAAAAGATCCCAGGCTGCTAGTCGCGTGTTATTATCAAGGCATCTAATACCAATCCTGAAAAGGAAGTCGACGGGCACAGCTGGAGGAGAGACTGGAGCGACATCGGCAGCACTGCGAAGCGAAACAAGGAGCAAGGGCGGGGGCGGCGTGGAATCGCGAAGAATGTCGTTTGCAAGCCACTTTTGGCATTCTACTGCGCTCGAGTCATCCAATGCAAGCCTTGAAACAATGCTCCACGCACTCACAGCTTTAACACGTATGGCCAAGTGAGCATCTTTTAACACCACCAGGTCGCGGAACTGCGCAACCGATGGTCGCGACTTTGAGGGACACATACGCAAAAGCACAATTAGAATGCTGTATTGATGTGAGGCACTACTGAGATCTGCCAGGCTGACTTCTTGCGTCTCGGGAAAGGTCACTGCACTAAGCGGGGTCACTCTTCCCGCGATGCGACGACACACAGCTTCATCATGCCTAAAAAGCTTCAATGTACATCCTAGGAGCTCCAGGAATTTGGAGAAGTCTTGATCTATGTGATGTGAGCCATCGAAATCATCTTTCAATAAGAAATCGGGAAGCCAAATTGACTCCCCTCGGGGATCAGCATAGTGCTGCTGTTTCGCGTAGAAGTTGAACAAATCAAAGACGATTTCAGCTGAGGGAGGCCACAACCACTTTGTGAGAAGACGCACTATATACTCTGTGGCCACCCGTACGTCTTCGGGCTGCAATACTTCGATATCCAGAGGCTTCGGAGACACTAGCGCCCGCGCTAGTGTCCAATCTGACCAGCCCGGGGGTTGAAAAGAAGACAACAGTGCTAGCATGTGCCACTTTGCGCTGGCTTGATTGTGTTTTGAAAACACACTAGCCAGGTTGTCAAAACAACTTAGACGAACGCCAGCGTATACTAGCTCACCACCAACACATTGGCGCGATTGAGTTCGAAACTGGTGGTCAATCTGAGAGCTAATATGGCACTGATGGTAGTAAACAGTCCAAGCTACAAGTGCAGATGCTTTGTGAAAGTCGACTTCCGCAACAATACTCAGCCGTTTGGCAACAATCGCAGTCGCGAGTGAGGCAAGTTGCGAGAGAAGCGGGACGTCTGTCATTCGGTACCTTTCTTTCAAGCTAAGCTTGAGAAGAGCGCGAGCAAGTCTAAGCCACTGACGGTACACATGTTTCCGAAAATCAGACGCCACAATTTGGCTTTCGTCGCACAGGAACGCAGTTCCATCTAGGAAGTAGTTGTAAATCCTGTGGAAAAGCACATCGTCCACTTTGCCACGTCCCCCTTCGCACAATGCTAAAATGTATTCAACATCCCTTGTGACATCAGACTCATCACCACTGGCCAAAGGCGTACCGAATGATTGTGAGCCAACGTTCTCACCATTCCAAATCGTCAAGCTTGACAGCATGTCGAGAACATTACTGCCAATAAATGTAGCTCTATCAAATCTTCGTGACTCGAAACGGAGGGCTGGAGACCCTATCGCAACCCGCAGTTCGCCTGATTGCCCGGGCTGGAATTTAGAGCGCTGGCAAGTCGTTGGATTAGCAGTAGCAGGCCTCGGCGCAGGTGGTGTGGCTCTTTTCGCTTGTGGTTTGCGCGACAGCACGCCCATTGAAGTTGGAAGCCTTGGAGGTAGCTGCCTCTCGAGAATAGTAGTATGAAACAGATTTGGAGAAGGCTCTGGATTCCTGCGGCGCGGCGCACCTTGCCTCTTCCGTTTTTTCGAAGTTTTACTCACAAAGGAGTTCACGCTCATAGAAGGTGTTAGAGTGGAACTTTTACGAGACGCCGCGTGCCTTAGAGCATCCCAGCGATCTCCCGCGTTTGAGGAGTCATTAGCACGAGATGAAGGTGCTTCAGGCTTTCTCATCACACCGAGGGTTCCTTGCCTCCAGCGCTGCAACGTTTTCACTGCCTCTTTCGACTCATATCCCGCGAAGACTTTTTTGAGTGGAGTGTCAACCCGCACACGGCCATTTCCAGAACGTGCTGTCCGTTTTGCGGTGCGAACGGCGACACGTAGGGCTTTGGTTGCTGCCTTGCCTGCCTTCAGGGCAATATCAGACACAGACACCGGCGCGTAATCTGACCCCAGTTTTATGTGGCTATCAGAAGGCTTGTTCTTGTTCGTCCGGGGCCTACGGCTAAGCATAAAATCAATCGGAGCCACTGATTGTACATCCGCAGGTTGCGGAAGGTCTTGCGGAAGACCCGCTCGATAGTCATGCTCTAACATCCCTCCCAGGCTCTCTAGAGAGTTTTGCTGAGAGGCGAGTTGAAGGTCCGGCTGAGAGTCCGGTTGAGAGTCAGATTGAGAATCGACAGCAGCAACTGTGTTCAGGCGGCGGGAGGCAGGGATGGATTTCGTTAGCTTTCTTTGAAAATCAGGCACCACGAAGTTGCCACTCAATATCGACTCACTCTCTGATTCTGGCGTGTCTGAGTCCGACTCTGAGTCAATTGCGTAACTACGAGATCTATCAGGTTGCTTTTTTCTCCTGGCATCCCGTTCATCATCAGCAACCTCCGTCTCAGCATCCTCGGAATTAGAATCAGCGTAATCTGGCTCTGCTAAACGATCGCTGTCACGCACTTCAGGGTCCTCCTCTGCAACTAATTCTCCGTCCATCAGTCCATAGTCCTCATCCTCACTATCGCTGTTTGCGCCATGAAATACCGCATACCTACGATGATAGACCTTTTCATGCGCTCGCTTTTCGAAGCGTACCCAGGTCTCGAAATTAAACCGTTTTCTTCGCGGTATTTGCGAGGGTAGCAAGTGGCTATCGTGGACATCTGCTGCTATATTCTCTTGCTCTGGCGAGGGAGCTGTAGGACTTTCTTGGGCTGAGGACCGTTGCTCCAGTTTCGACAAACGCGGCGCATCTGCTGGTAAATAGTCTGTGGATCTGGGAGAAGACGGTCGAAGTGGACTAGAACCTATTGCCTCCAATTCTTCGCGACAGAGCGTCTCGGAGAATTTCGAATCCTGCCTGCCTCGAGCCAGTGCCTCGTGCTCTGTAGACGTCCAATGCTGTATTGTCTTTTCGTCATGGAAATCGTAAGGTAGCCCTAGTTGTACCCAATCAGACCTTACAGCGTCTAATAGTGGTGGGGGAGGGTCTGAATCGGGAATGACTCCCTCACTCATGGACCCGGTGATAGAGTCAGCGCGGAATTGTGTTGTTGACGCGTCGTTGAGATAGATGCGCGTTTAACACATGGCTACCCGTATCCCACATAATTTGGCTTATATAATTTTTTCAATGGCAGACCTGAAATTTATTCGCATTCGGCGCACAGAAGCTGCTCGCTCACTCTGCGTAGGACAATATGGGCCGCGGCGGAGGCTCCGTTTTGAAAAATTTGAAGAGCGATCTTCAGAAACATGATCTATTGCAACAGCAGAAGCGACGCAAAGGGGATGCCGCTCAGGCGCGCGATCGACGCGAGCGTGACCGACAGACTCTGGAGAACATTCGCAAGGCTTTCAACCCTTTTGACGTGAAGTATAATCGCCAGAAGTCAGAATTGAAACACTCGGGTCAGGAGCCCATAGGCCGTCCTGCCGCAGCTCGCCAGACCGGAGAAGAGCAGCGTAAACGAACTTGGGAGGCTCAAAGACGGCTTAAGAACAAAGTTGGAGGTTTGGTTGATCGCCGCTTCGGCGAGAACGACAACACGATGACCGAAGAAGATAAGATGGTCGAGCGGTACGCTCGCGAGCGCCTGAACCGGTCCAAGAAGAGCTTCAATCTCGAAGACGATTCTGATGATGAGGTTCGCCTAACTCACGGCGGAGAGCTGCTGTCTTTCCAAGACGATTTCGCTGAAGATGATCTGGGAGTCAGCGATGGCAGTGACTATGAGAGTTCGCGGCAGCTGACTTCTCACGCTAAGAGCGGTCATCTTGGCAATGAGCAGCTTGATGACGAGGAGCAGCCAGAAACGCCGGCAGAGGAACGGAAGAAGTCAAAGCAGGAGGTCATGAGCGAGGTAATCGCGAAATTCAAGATGCATAAACTTGAGAGGCAACAGGCTAAGGCTGAAGATGATGACCTCGTTGACACCCTGAACGCAGGTTTCGATGATCTCATGGCTGACCTGCGCACGATTGAGAAGGATGCCCCGAAGAGCACTGTTCAGCGAGACCGCTATGACTCTGATGTGTTGGAGATGATGTACGACCGCCGAGCTCAGCCGGGAGACCGCACGAAGACTGCTGAGGAAATCGCCCAGGACGAGGAAGCCCGCCGCAAAGAAGCTGAACGGGCTTTGAAAGCACGTATGGAAGGCGACGAGCTCGATATTGGTACTGAAGATGTGGATGTTGGAAACGATGGCGAGCTTTTTGGCTTACAAGGCTATAGTGACGACGAGAAAGATGGCGTTACCAAATCTGATATGGATGAGAGCTCGGACGAAGTCAGCAAATCATCTGAGGCAGTGAAGGTTCCCTCGAGCACTAAGGAGCTCAGAGAAATGCTAGGAGATGCGGTCGAGCCGCCTTCAGTTATTCTTAGGATCGTCTCAAGCGCTCCGAAACCAAAGCTAGAGAAGTTCACGCTCGTGCTAGTAGACTATGCATGCCGCACTCGCGCCGCTTTTCGTGGCGTCTCCACAATCCTTCACGATGTGGCTTCTAAACCTGGGATCGGCATGTCTCTTGCCAACGGCATACGCGACATGGTTCATGTTGCAAAGACAAAATCCAGCTGGGGAACTTATGAATTGCTTCTCTTCTCGCTCATTGGCTCCCTATTTTCAACAAGCGACCAGTGGCACGTTGTTGTAACTTCGGCCTCTATTGCTATCACTCAACGCTTGTCTCAATCTGTCAGCGCAGATATGCGTGAAATTACCAATAATCTCTTTCTTTGCGACCTGTTGCTAACGTATCAGCGGCTTTCGAAACGTTTCATTCCAGAGGTGCTCGGCTATTTGCTGAGAGTGCTAGCAATCCTGTGTCCAGATACGGCCTCCGTTAGTGAGCGCTTTATCCGCGTGAGCACTACGGACGCTGCCCCCACTGCGAAAGTAGGAGCAGACGTCGACGGTAAGGTTAAGCTCGGTCACGCCGCAAGCAAGCCTGACGCTTGCGTTTTGGTTGCCCGTATCTCTAGTAAAGCCGCATCCCTGTGGCGGAGCTGCGAGTCTTTTGCGGAGGCCTTTGATCCGCTAGTCTTTGCTCTGAAGCAGTTACCTACTACGTCAAATGAAGTCATTGATGAGGCTGTGAATAAGATAAGCCGATTATCGCACTTCTCTGCGACTGAGCGAAAGTTCCTCGAGTTGCAACAATTCCGACCCATAGGACTTGTGACGAAGATGCCCCTTTTCGATGAAAACTATAACCCCGATGTGCGCAGCTCGGGTATGGATCCTGATCGTCGTGAACTCGCGAAGCTCAAAGCTCTGCACAAGAAAGAGCGAAAAGGAACGCTGCGAGAAATTCGCCGCGACGCTGAATTTGAAGCACGCGAAAAGCTATCAGCGAAGCGCTCTGAAATGGCTACGTATCATGAGAAGCTAAAGCGCCTGGAAGGCCAGATCAACGGTGAAGAAGGTGCAGAGCGGAACGCATATGAGCGTGAGAGAAAGAAGCGACGACGGCGCTAAGCTATTTATTTGCATAAAGACGTCCTCGAGCGGGCATCAAGACTAATTTACTGTATTTTGGACTCCTCACCGAAATGTGTTGGCGGCCTTGTGGTTCTGTTCAGAGCTACTGCATAGAGAAGAAAAAGGGGGGAAGCAACTATTTGAACTGCGAGCGAAAGACAGATGGCCAGCGTCTGCAGACATTTGCAGAATGACAGACTTAAAATCAATAAATATTTAAGAGGTCTACTTGCGGTACAGGTTGTTCAATAGTCCAAGAACGCCGTCATCACCAATGCTCTCATCTTCTTCGTGGTCAGAGATGAGGTTCAACTCGGTGTTTGGGGGAGAGGGCTCCTCTTCATTCAAGACAGACAATGTGCCGCGCAGCTTGTCGTACTGTCCCATGACGCTTTGCTCCATGTCGAGATGTGGGACCGGTGGAGGCTGTTGCGAGGGATACTGGCTCTGGAAAGGTGCAGGGTGTGAGTGCGTAGACGAAAACCCGTACGCACCACGAGATTGAGATGGGCCGTAAACGTCCATAAAATTGAGATAACTTTTCAACATCTTCCCGTCCTGAGTTGCATAAAATCTGTCCAGCGCATCACTCCTGGCTTTCACCTTATTAACTTGATCGGTATTGAAGACAGCCAGGGAGCAGACGTGGCCACCCAAATCATCAACATGTATCGAGTACTCGCGGAAAAAGTCAACAATGCGCCCGCTGCGTTCAGCCAGCTTCAACCCGAGAATGACCGGGTTAAGTACAATGCTCAGCAAGTCACGTAAGATTATCTTCGGCTTGAGATCATAAAGCTCACAAAAAGCGTTTTTCACAGGCTCGGTATGAAGCTTGCCCTCCCAAGCATCTGGCAAGTAATGTGTGAACTCGACAATTTGCCGCATGGCAACTTCAGGATGATAGATGGCCTGTTCCTGAGGCGATGAGAGCATAGCACGAGCTATAGCAATCACAAGCCCAAGCGTTGTCAGGTAGAAGAGAACTGTCTGATCCGGACGAATCTCTAGCCGCAGTAGTTCAGGATCATAAATGGACAGCATCCCCAGCACAGCCGCAAATGAACTGCAAACAAAAATAACAAAGCGCA
>JAKUAT010000033.1:0-69143 GCA_030566755.1 Entelexis tilneyi | reverse complement strand
TTGTTGTTGTTGTTGTTGTTGTTGTTGTTGTTGTTGTTGTTGTTGTTGTTGTTGTCGTTGTCGTTCTCCGAGTCAGAGTCATCAACAACAGCCTTTTCACGGCGCACCTCAGGCTCAGCATCGCTCGCCTCCGCCTGCGGCTCATCCTCCGGCTCGCTGGGCAACGCTTCTGGCTCGCTGTCGCTATGCCCACGCTCTTCCTTACGCCGCTGCTTCTTGCGCTTTGGGCCCTCACTTTGAGAGGCCGCCTCGCGCTCAGCTTGGCGCTCGGCTTCCCACACGGCCGTTTGCTCCTGCAGTTTGATGCGCTCCGCTGCAAGCTGGCTTTCGCGCTCAGCTGCCTCGGCCCGCGCCTTATCAGCAGCTGCGGCCGTTGCCGCAGCCTCAGCTTCACGGTGCCGGCGAGCCTCGTCGCGTCGAGCCTCGGACTGCCGTTCGTAGGCCTCTTGCTCCTCCATGGCCTGCTTTAGCTGAGGCAGAAGCGTAGCCTCGGCATGGTCGATACGCTCGTCAACATCATCGGAGCTGAAAGAGAGCGCTTCTAAATCTAAAGTGCGCAATACGGACACGGCGGACTCAACACCAGCGAGTGCCTCCTCGAGTTGCTGAAGCGTGCGTAACTCTGGTGTGCGGCGTCGCAGGCTGTCAGCGAGAGCAAGGCGCACAAAGGCAACATTGAATTGAGCCGCTGCAACGTCAGGCTGAGCATCGAGCACGCGCTGCGACCAAACAAGCGCAGTTGCTAATAGTTCAGGGTCCCGCGCCTTCGCGCCACGTGCATATATACTACGTGCTAGCAGCCCTTCAAGTTGCGTGTCCTCTAGAGTAGGTGAGGAAGCCGCAGTTGGCGCTCCTGCTTGCGAAATGGCCTGCGCTTTTGAATACTGCTCCGCAGCGCGCGCATATTCACCGAGCTCCATGAGACAGTGTGCGCTGTTTACGGTGGCAGAAACGTCCTCACCGAGCGTTTCGCGGACACGCGCAAACACAGGCATTGCTAGCTCTGGCCTCTTGGTTTCAGCGAGCGCAATGGCTACACCTTGAGCCGCATACGCGTTGTAGGCGTCAATTTGTAGTGCCTTTTGAAAAAACTCAGCAGAGCGAACGTATGCACGCTTGCGTCGGTCTGTGTCGCGTGCCTGGACAGCCGCGTGCGCTAGGTAAACTGAGCCCAGAGCAACGAGGGCGTAAGTGTCGTGCTTATCGACGCTCATTAGAGTATGCTTGTGCAAGTCCTGTTCCGTGTCGGCTGCAGCCCGCGCAGCGTCCTTGTCGCCGGAGCTCACTACTTTGCGCAAAGCATAACCGTATAAAGCGCGGATCTCCAGGTTGTGCGAGTGCCTCTCTACAAGCTCGCGCAAACGTGCAACTGCCGCTGGGAAGTCGCGATTAATGAGCAGCAGTCGCGCCTCCGCATCCAAGTGCGTTGGCGAAAGCTTTTCGTAGAAACCGCGGGCTTCCTCAAGTCGCCCTTCTTCCTCAAGCGCCCGCGCCAGGTTATACTCAGCCGTGCTTGCGTACTTTTCAACACCAGTCTCGAGCGCAGCACGAAATTGTCGCTGCGCCTCTTCGTAGTCGCGAGCCGCATAGGCCAAGACACCAAGGTTCATTTGAACAGGCACGACTCCATCACCAATCTGCTTACTTGCGATCTGTAGATACGTGTAAGCCCTTGCAGCGTTCTTGTCTTCGCAAAGCTGCGAGAGCACGACGAGCGCCTCCGGCTTTGGCGCCTCTTGTGCCGATCGTTTCAGCTTAATGTAAGCTTCGAGCTGATCGCGCGCTTTGTCCTGGGCGGACGCTCCGACGCCGCGAAGCGCTCCAAAGATGCCGGCATAGAATAACGCGTCCGCGTTGCGGGGGTGCGCTTGCGCAACAAGTTCAAACGTCAGCAGCGCCTCCGACGCGCGGTCCTGTGAGAGCTCCACAATTCCTTTACCAAGTGCCGCAGCAACGTTCCCGGAGTCCGCCGTGCTAGCCTGAGTATACAGCGCGAGCGCCGAATCAAGATCGTCAGCGTAGTGTGCGGTGCGGGCTTTCCAAAACAGAGCCTCACTGAGAAGCTCGGGCAGTGACGCAACTTCAAGTACGCGGTCCGAGAGTCGGTCCACCTTTGCCATCTCATGCTTGCTAAACAGGAACGCCGCAAGCTTCAGAGCAGGGAGTGCCGTCGTGCCGCTGCGCCAGGCAATCTGGAAGTGTTCAAGCGCCTTTGTGTAAT
The DNA here is from genome assembly GCA_030566755.1 of Entelexis tilneyi. Taxonomy (NCBI): domain Eukaryota; kingdom Fungi; phylum Ascomycota; class Dipodascomycetes; order Dipodascales; family Trichomonascaceae; genus Entelexis; species Entelexis tilneyi. The sequence continues at coordinate 66,922 of JAKUAT010000033.1, read as the reverse complement.
TCTCAGCAAACTCCTTGTGGACGCCATGAAGAGCCGCATCAAGGCGCCACACGCCAAGCATCGAGTGTGCTGCTCCGAATGCCTGCTTGGCACCCTGAGCCTCAGAATCTTTGTGCAGTAGCACACTGCGCTCCCAAGCCAACCGCGAGTGCACGCGATCGTCAAGACTCCAGTAGCACAGCCCAATGCCAAGACGCGGATCCGGTAGAAAGTCTGCTTGCGGTGCTTGGCGCAGCACTTCTTGGTACATCCGCAGCGCCGGCCGAAAGCTACCGCGCGCATAAAGAATGCGCGCGCGGCCAAGTTTGGCATAAATGTTCTCCGGCTGGGTTGCAAGTACGGCCTGGAACGGCTGCAAGGCATCGTTAAAGTTGCCTACGGACGCCACGAGTGCACCCTGTGCAAGCACGGCTGGAACGCTAAGTTGCGCCGCATTCCCAAAGCTTTGCTGATACGCCTGATAGCCCTTATTACCGCTCTCCAGCGCAGAGTCAAAGTGTGCCTTTTTCTGAGCTACCGGCGAAGCACGCATCGCGTGCAGATGAAGCCAGCTCTCAAGAGTGAGAAACGGTGCGCGGTCCTCCTCCTTCTCGACGTCCGGAGCTTTCTGCAAGCCCTCGGAAGTCACCTGCAGAGCCGACTGCGTCGCATCCTTGCGTGCGTACGCCGCGGCGAATGCCAACCACCACTTAGATGCGCATTTCTCGGCGGCTAGCAGCTGGCAGATCTCGGTGGGGTCCTCCGGCAGATCTGCACCAATGTCGATGGTCAGAAACGAGTTCGGCTCAAGCAGCGGAACCTCCAAGATCTGCGACATCTCCACAGAGGTGAAATCGGTGTTGACTGCCGCGGTCCTTCGATGGTAAATCGAGTTGCAGGCAGGGTGAGGGTATTCTACAGATCCGATCAAAACGCACATCGCTAGCTCACATGTACGACAAACGCTCACCTTAGGTGTGTACGTGTGTTGCAAAACTATGTGTGGCACACGAATCAGGAAGAGAGTCCCATTATGCCATGGATGTCCGCAGCTCATAACTCATTAAATCATTTACAGCGCAAAAATAGATATCAGCTACTTCTATTAGGTAGGGTATTGTGTCTGCCAACAATGCGCCAGGCGTAGCAAAAATAGATCAGCTCTCGGGTAGTATTAGGTGCAATGCCGCTCAATCATAAATTTCAAGCGGAGCAATGCGATCGAGCTGGAAATTCCAGTTACCGGAGTCGAGCTCGCGGTTTAGCCACTCCGTAGGGAATGTTACTAGGTGGCCAGTGATTCCTTGCAGCATGTCTTCGGCGACCTGCGCGTCGAGCACATGGTCGAAATGGCCCCATTTGCGCGCAGGTTTCTGAGAGGATGTGGCGCTGCCACTCATGGTAAATGCACGCCTGCGACCCGAGGCGCTCGACTGAGTGGGCTGAAGGCGGCTCGCACTTTCGAATGCACGGCTCTCGCTCGCAGAGCCAAGTCCCATGAACTCGTCTTCTGCTCTACCAGTGTTTTCTGAGGGGGCCGCGCCAAGCGCATAGGTCTCCATATTGCGTAACTTGTTCGAGTTCTTGATACGACTGTGCACATGCCCAATGTACCCCTCGGCCTTTTGTAAATGCGGATGGCGATCTTCGCGCTCCTCTGAGCCTTGTCTGGACTCTGTGCTGTTCACCGCGCTGTCAAAATAACCTGTTCCATCTTCACTTGGAGCCGCCTTACCATTCGCAGTACCATTAATGATACGCTCATCGCGCGCGTCACCACGATCTTTCTGTTCATGGGCTACCTTATCTGGAAGACCTTGCGGAGCGTGCTCATTGCCGTCGACCTCTCGATGGTGGTGATGAAGATGATGGTGAGGCGGGTGATGATGATGATGATGATGATGATGACGGTGGTGGAGCTCGTCGCCGTCTCTTATTTCGAAATCAGTCCCCATGTCATCATTAACAGCGATACCTGGTACGGTGCTACGAGCAAGGTGTTCCGAAGGAATCGAAGAGGCTCTGGGCCTATCAGACTCTTCCGCGTAGACAGCGCCATCAGCGGGTACTCCATTTAATGCTGTCCCACCAGTGACCATCCCATTGGCGGTCCCATTGACGGCTGCTCCGTCTGCTGACCCGTTAACCATTTGTCCCGTCGTGACCCCATCACCGGCTGTTACTTCGCTAGGTGCCACTGCGACAGGTTCTAGACTAGAACCAGCAGCATCCACCGGGACACCAGCTTCCGCATCCAATGGCTTCTGCTGCGCCTGCCAAGGCATGTTGGGTAACACGCTTGGAAGCTGCACATTGGGAAGCTGCACATTGGGAAACTGCACATTGGGTTTGAAGCCATTGGGCCACTTCAGGAACTCAGGGTTCGTCTTCCTTATTGACCCATCAAGGACATGTTTGTCCACCCGCTCAGGCTCGTGGTGTCCACTTTGACGAAGTGCATCAGGGCCTCCATCCTCGCGCTGCTTAGCGTAGAAGCGCTCAAGATGCGCAGAAAACGTTTTATAGTCCTTCCATGTTTCGACCTCATCGTCAGGCTGGCATCGAAACACGAGACGATAAATGAGCGTATTGCGCTCGGCAGCAGCGAGCCACTTGTCGTTCACAAACTGCTCATTGAGTGGATCTTGGAACTTCCATGGATCTATGGGAATGCTCTCGTTATTAACAGCTTTCAGGCCATCCTCGTCTGTATGAGGAAGTGGTAGGTCACCAGCACGTTTCAGAGGCCGCAAAATATTCTGCTTGGTGAACTTTGCATAAAATACACGCATGAACTCGTCACGCGACTTGATGCTGCGGTTCCGCAATAGCTCACTCATAATCTCCCGCGCCTCGTTCTCCATCTCCACGTCCGGAAGCTCTGCTCGGTACCTCGTTTCTTGACTCTGCGCTTGGTGATCGCGCTCCTTCCAGTGATCGTAGCCGTCGCCCTCGACATCAGCCTTATGATCCGGGTTTCCTTGCACGCGCGAGTCGCGGCTCAACTTCTTGTGATCACGGATGCCTCTGTTCACGTTCGTGCCAGCGTACCAGTTAAAGGTATGGAGCTCAGGATATAGCCAGGCAGGGAATTGCCCGTCAGTCTCAGCCGCACCATCTCCTCCCTCCGGCACGGGGGGTTCACTAGGCTCACTCGAGCGACGATATTGCTGCGCCTGCGCGCGCCGCACCTGCATGGCCTTATGCTCTAGAGAGGTTGTGAGCCTCTCAATGATTTCCATCTTGTCAATGTCCACCCCAAGGTGCTCACGCATCAGTCGCACACGCAATGAATGCGCAAACTTAGCAGCCTTCCACGGTTTGCCGGCCATCTGCGATTCTACGACCTTAGTATCTCGAACACACACGGCAAGTTCCGAATCACGCAACCCGCGCATGGAGCGCTCATTGATATTCGCACTCCCAATAATCGCAATACGGTCATCCACAATCATGCACTTCGCGTGGATGTAAAGCAGCTCCGAGCATATACGGCCTTCATTGGGCGCGTCAGGAGTGTTGCTGAACTTGCCCCATTTGCGCAACGAAAAGAAGTGAATATAGCGGTCAGGGCGAATTCCTAGGCTCTCAAGTCTGTAAAAGATTGAGTTGGGACCGCGAGAAATGGAGTTGAATTGACACTGACAGATCACGCGCACACTGCTGGCCTTATCAGTATCGACCTCGGCCTCAAAACCAGGCATGAGCGGAATTAGAATGAAAGCTTTCCATGGCTCACCGCGCTCATGCGCTCGCACGATGCGTTGCACTAACGCATTGCCAATTTGATTTTCAATCATTACGCCATCGACCTCCGTGGAGGTAATAAAAAATTGATTCTCAATATAAACCAAGTGCTCTGACTCTTCGATGAGTTTGATGTATGCGTTTTGAATGCTTTGTTCGTGATGGCGCAAACCCAACGACCAGTCGCCCGAGGATCGTAGTACTTGATATTCGCACGTTCCTGTGAGTTGTAAGCGCTCCAAGTCCTCCTTCGTGAAGTCAGCCGGTGGAAGCAATAGCGGAGTCCACCGCGAGGGAATTTTGTTCCTAACAACAAAGTTCCATCGCTGTACGAAATGACGCGCTAAGTCTCGCGCCGGCTGGCCAACTACCATTTGGTGGATGTCATGCCATGGCATGCGCGGCACATGATTACGGTCGTACATATCATCAAACGGCTTGTTCAACTCGTAAAAGTCCTTAACACGCGCATTGGAGTAGTCCTTTCCTGGGAATAGTTGCGTCCGTTGGCTCCACTGCTCACTCGTTGGGTCCTTAGCTAGGAATGCTGATGGGGCATCGTCGGTCAAGACATGCTGCCATGTATCCCAGCGACCATAGCACAGGTCGACACCTCCGTTGAAAGCCACCGTAGTATCAATCACGCAAAGCTTTTCGTGATGTGCCCAGAAAAGTGACGACTTGTTGGACAGCTGATTCGGTGATCGAATGATATGAATATTCTCGTGCAAATCGAGCAGCGAATGCTTTGTCCAAGTTGAATCGATAGGGATTGTGGGGCCAACGTTGCGATAGACAACTACAAAAATTTTGACACCTTGTTGTGCTTTACGCTTAAGCACTCGATCCAGACGCCACTTCTGATTACCCTCAGGAGGGCGACGGAGATACAACTCGGGAGACAGCCACCAGTCTAATATGAAAATGGTGTCTCGCGCGTTCTCCAACGCTTCACTAAGCACCCACATGTAATCGCGTCCATCGACAAACCACTGACCGAACACATTCTTCCGCACAGGCGCAAAGGACTCAAAGCGGTTGCGGTTGGACCAAGGTGTTGCATTTTTCATCTGGAAGATTGAGACTTGCCATTGCCGTAGCTCGCGCTCAGTAGCAGCAGCGAGCTTCAGATCGCGAGCGTTGTTCGAGAGGTGTAGAAAAACAGATTTTGCGGAGGAAGTTTTCTTGTGGCGATGATCAAGATCAGCTAAGGCTTTAGCAACGCCGGCCATATCACCACGCTCGTTCGCAGCAGCGGCATTGTGGTCCAGCTTTTCCTCAATATGCTCAATCTTGAAATGCGAATCAACCTCGAAGACTTCGCGAATTCGCGTAGAGTAGATGTTGTCAACGACAACAATATACGAGTCGCGCACCAGGACCCATTTGCGGGTATGGCGCTCAATCATATCTTTGAAATCCCGCGGCTGGAGATGATTCACATGCCATCCCAGCTCGCTGGCACGCGAGCGCACCACAAGCGTACCTTCCTTACCATGGAATGAGTACTCGGAGGCTAGCTTCATACTCAGATGTGACAATTCCAAAAAATGCATCAGTGAGTTGCTGTCAGGCCGCAACATATAGATAAGCTGCACCTTCTGCAGCCAAATCTCAACCGCCTCACCGTACGAAGATGGTTGGCGCGAGGCCGCATTGACAAGAGAATTAGAGGTTGTGGTTGCAGCAAGATTATTGCCTGCGTCCCTCGCCGCAGGCTCTTCGTCATCTTCACTCTCGGAGCTTTCGGCGAGTTCGTCTTCGCCAATGCCATCGTACTCATCGTCGTTCTCATCATAAGGTGTCTGTTGCCGTGCAAAAATCATATGGCGGGGCTTTTCGTATTTCCCAAAGGCCTTGGGGCGCGGCAGACGTGGAATTTTGTGTTTCCTGCCGAGGAATCCTTGATTATCAGCCTTGAGACGCGCCCGCAGAAGAAGCAAATCACGGTAACCACGAACAATTTGCCACTCGATAAGTGCGAAGCCGCCACCGTACTCGAGATGAATGCGCAACATGTTGCGAAAGTGCTTCGCGCTTTCCTCTGTGACTTTAATACTGAGCTGCTGTAGAAGAACCGGCACCTTCTTTTCATCACGGTCGCTTGTATGCATGGCTGAAGCCGCTACAAGAAGAGAGGGAAGAACCATGAGTTGTTGAGCAAATAGCATTTCGCCGCGCTCTAGCTCACGCAGCTTGTCGACTTCTGTTCGGCGGCTGCTTTTGCCATTGCTATAGCGGAGCCTCCACATACGCAGGTTGTTATTAGTGCGTCGCGCAAGACGAGCAATGGCTGTCAAAGGTACACCGCTTTCTGTTTCAGTGGGGGCGAGCGTGCTTGACTTCGCGCGTAAGTATCTTGGCCTGTTGACGCGTCGAAATGCCTGCAATTTACTCGTAGTGCGGCGAGTTGACGGCCGCTCGGTCCCCTCGCCATTCGTGCTGGACGCTGCACTATTCAGGGGTGACGAGCGCCTTGAGGGAGTCTGCGACGGACCTCTTGAGACGTCCCTTGACGAGGGGCCCGGCGATGCTCCCCCACGACCCCAGCCGACATGGCGGCCAGGTGAACTCGGCGTTGTGGGCGAGAGATTTCGCTCCATATGTGCCTTTTCGTAATGTCAACGTATGCTTGTTGCTTGTTGTGTATTCCTGCTCTAGCGATCTGACATGCCTGGAAGGTAACAACAGGGTAAGGGGTTAGCAAAAGGATAACGCACGGTTTTACTTTACCCGCCTTCGGGAGCCAGCGGCTGCGGGCAAAAGCAGTGAACTTTGGCTGACATAATTCTTCGAGGGGCAGAGGGCGGGGGTTTGGTTACGGGCAATGCATAACTCATGCAGATGAGCGCAAGCTCGCGAACCCCTTTGGCAGACACTTTCAGCACAGAGACTGTAGCGAGGGGGCACAAATTGCAGCTCCTAGTTTATCACGAACACAGGGCTTTTCAATTCCAGCTAACTCGCTCGCCAAGAATAACGCCAAAGCTCAGGCGTCAGTGGCTAGGGTAGTAAGTGACCAGCAGCCTGAGATAGGTGCGGTGGTGGGCGTACGTCCTGGGTATTTGGGGCGAAGAACGCTTTTGAGGCATGCAGGCAGGCTTGGCAGAGCCAGCAAGAGAGAGGTATACGCATATATTAAGGGCTGCCTGTGATGGTAACCCTTGGCAACCCGCATGTTCGCTATCGTCTGTTTAGGAAACTCAAATTAGTTATACCATGAAGGTGGTGAAGAAGTGGGGAGGGTTAAACCTTGCATGCTGCTTGTTTCGCACAAAATTTCCCTGAGCTTTCTTCAAGCCGCGCTCGAAGCTGCTCGAGGCTAAGAGCGTCATCATTCCTTAATCATGGAGAAAGACTGTGTGTGTACTTAAGATGTTTAGTCACCACGACCTGGAGGTGGGCCTGCCTTTGAGGTCTGCCTCCCTCTCCCGTGACCTAAGGTTTGGAGGTCCGAAATTTATTTTTTTTGAACCAGGAAGAGTCCAAAACATCCTAACAATGGCCGACGGTATCGCTCCTAAGACCGATGAATTGAAGACTGAGAGCACTGTGCTACCTCCGTCGAGCGACAAGAAGGCTATCCTCCAACAGGTTGAGTTCTACTTTAGCGATAATAACCTCCCATTCGACAAGTTCTTGTGGACTGAGAGTCGGAAGAATGAAGGTTGGGTACCCATCAAGGTTATCCACTCGTTCAAACGCATGCGCCACTTTCAGCCGTACGAGGCTGTGGTTGAGGCCCTAAAGGAGAGTCCAGAACTGCTAGAGGTGAGCCAGGACGGCGAGAGCGTACGCCGGAAGACGCAGCTCAAGGCGCCGGATCAGGAGGAGTCGCGCTCGAGATTTGAACGTACTGTTTACGCAAAAAACTTTGGCACAGAGACGCCAACTTTGCAGTTTGACGTGGAGGCCTTCTTCAACAAGTATGGACCGACTAACCAGGTGCGATTGCGACGTGCTGATGACGGCGCATTCAAGTCCTCAGTGTTTGTGGAGTTCAAGAGCCTTGAGGATGCGAAGAAGTTTGTGGAGCAGGACCCTAAGCCGAAATGGGGCGATGAGGAGCTGCTTGTAATGTCGAAACAGGCCTACGTTGAGATGAAGTCCCAGCAGCACAACTTTGCCGATAAAGCAAACGGACGACGGAAGCCGAAGTTTAACGCCTTCAAGGAGATGCGCCAACAAGAGGCTCGCAATAAGGGCCGCAACGGCAAGGGTCGCCAGCAGCGCGGTAAGCGGCAGTCGTTCGCGCCGAAGAGGAAGTCGCGCGACGACGAAGACGCGCCTAAGGACAGTGGTGCTGATGACAAGGAAACGTCCGCGCCAGAGCCCAAGAAGACTAAGACCGAGGAGTCGGTTCCTGAATCTGCATCAGAACCAGCGACTGAGGCGGCCGAGTAAATGTCGCTTGTGGATGTAAATATATGTATGTTTGTGTAGCCCGCAGTGTGGCACCATTGCCGTCGCCCTCTGCCCTGACTATAGGACATGAACGCGCGCGCCTGTTCATCTTGATTTATAATCAGAACACGCTTACGACAAGCGGTATTAGCGTTAAGTAGAGAACGCGTCGCGTCGAGTCAGCGATTCTCGTCAAATCATGTCTGTGGCAGCGCCGGAAAGCATTTTGAAATACTTTCCTGAGGCGCAAGATAATGAAACGGTCATAAAAAAGCTCATCGGCCTTACGTCGTCATTTGCACAGTCGACGGATGACCTTTTTGCCAAATGGGAGGTGTTCGCCATCCAGCAGCGCGCTGTCACCTATGTTAACGAGGCGACAATCGACTCATTCCAGGCATTCCTCGAACAGTCGCAGCGAGCTAATTTGGCGAAGCGGCAACGCCTCACCCCAAAAATGGCACCTCGGACACGGCTAAGTAAAATCAAGACGGAGCTCCCGCTGTCGTCCCCCCGGCGCGCCGATGCACCACGTATGTATGCGCAGGTTCTCCGCTCTATTCAAGCTGAGGCTGTGAAGTCGAGTGGTGCGGCTCGCGTGGGACTCACGCTGAACACAGACCTCGCTGACTTCACGTATCGGCCTTTCAACAGTCGTTTAAGTGATGCGAGTAAGGAGCTCGACGATGAGATTGAAAAAATTATTGAGGTCGTTCTTGCAGCGTATAAGCTCGAGCGTTCTGACCTCGTGAACCCCGAGCAGATATCGCAGGGACTTGGCGTTGCTGTTGGTCGCATTTGCCGCGAGCCCTTGCCAATAAAGCAGACGAGTGAGGCCTCAAAGCAGTGGGCGACGCGCTTGACGCCGAACTCCATGCAGCTCGAAACATCGCGACGCATTGGCGTCGGAGCGCGCGCGTCCCTAGACTTTCGCATGGTCGAGCAACGTGCCGCAAACCTTTTTGAGGGCCAAATCATCGCTGTGCGTGGGAAGAATCCCCAGGGCGATCAGTTCATAGTCCACGAAATTCTCGACTTGCCGCGACTGCCTGTTGCTCGTGTAACAGCGGCGCCTGACGCAGACAAGGAGCACCCGACGCGCATTGCTGTTGCATGCGGTCCCGGAAGGCCTGAGAAGCTCGAGCAATTCGTGAGCTGGCTGCTTGTAAATCCGATGTCGGCAGTGATCATCATGGGCCCGCTTCTCGATGAGCAAGTGGGAACCGAGTCTAACAAAGCCCGCATTCTTTCTTCTCTGAACTCATTGCGCTCTTCGCTGGGCGTCCCTGTAATTATAGTGCCATCCGCGGACGACGCATTTAGCATTGACAGCGTGTTCCCGCAGCCGCCCATAACACTCAGCATCGACAAGCCTGTCGTACCTGTGTCAAACCCGTGCACGTTCTCGCTCAACGATGTGGCTGTGACGGCAGCCGCCATGTCAACGCTTCGTGATATTGGCCAGCCATTGACCTCCGCCTTCCAGCATATCCTGCGGCAGCGCCGAATCTATCCAGTGTACCCACAGCCACCGGGGGTGTCACTTGACGTGCCGCACTTGGATGTTGCACGCCTGGGTAAAGTCGCGCCTAATGTATTACTTTGCCCTGCAGCTAATGCGCAGGTGTCAGACGCAGCGATTGTTGATGACGTTGTTTGTATTGCGCCTGGAACGCTTGCGCATGATCTTGCAGTTCTGATTTCGGTTGAGCCCTCCGCAGGGACGTTGGCCACGCGCACGCGCGTAGATCTGATGAGACTGGCCGAGGAGGCATGAAAAGTGAAGCTAGTAAGATCCGCCGAAAGTTTTCCGCGGATGCAATTATTTATTCATAAGCGAATGTTGTCAACACTTTTAACTTGCAGAGTTGTGCTGCGCGAGTTACGTTATTTGCTCGGCCTTTTCTCATCTTGTAATAATACAAAGAGGTACACTGCACAAATACATAGCGCGCCCGAACCCGCGCCCTGATTCGTCCTTCCAAACGCGCGCGAGCATACGGCGAATGGCGTCCCAGATAAAGGGCCTCGCGCAATTCATTGCGGATCTCCGGGCCACAACCTCGCAGGAGGCTGAGAGGGCCCGCGTCCAGGCTGAGCTCGCGAGCCTTCGCCGGAAGCTACAGTCGTCCAAGGCCGCTCGCGACCCAGGTACAAAGTCGAAGAACGGATACGAGTTCCGCAAGGCAGTCTCGAAACTGCTCTACATCTATATCCTCGGATACGAAACAGAGCTCGGCAGTGATGAAATTGCCGCGCTACTGCGAATGCCACGTTTCGCAGAGAAGCAGGTTGGGTATCTTGCGCTAAGCCTACTCCTTCATGCTCGGACAGATCTCCACGCGAAGGTCGAAACAATCGTATATGAGGACCTACGGTCGTCCAAGGAAGTCTTGACTAGCATAGCATTGAACTACGTCTCGACGTGGGATTCGAAGGAGCTCATTAGCGAGGAGCTAACTGACCTCGTGTTCCAGCTCATGGTTAGCCCTACAAGCTCGACGGCAGTCGCCAAAAAAGCTGCTCTCACGCTGCTCACCTTTTATCGTCAAGATCCACAGCAGCTCACTTCGCGCCCTGAGTGGGTTGACTGGATTGAGCGAATTAGCGCCTTGTTGTCGAGTCCAAACCTTGGCGTTGCAACCAGCGTCACGTCTCTGCTGATCGAAATTGCAAAACGCGAGCCGCGATCATTCCCGCCGGCCACATTCCGTGGCGTTGTGCGCAACCTTAGCGACATGTTCGACGACGCGGGCGCGCAAACCCCGACAGACTACATGTACTACTCGATGTCGGCGCCGTGGCTTGTGTCGAAGTTGTGTACCTTGTTGACATATCTGCCGAACACTTTGGAGGTACCTCAGGACCAAGATGAGGCCCAGGAGGCCCGCGACTGCGTGTCTCACATTCTCACGACTTGCATCGCGGACAATGGAAGCGCCTCGGGGGGTTCTGGGTCGCAGCAGCATGTGAATGCCCGCAATATGGTATTCTTTGCTGCAGTAAGGCTTGGAAACCATCTGGGTATGACGAAATGGGGCCACGCATTGAGCAACTCTGTTCTGGCCGAACTAGAGCAAGCTTTAAAAGAAAAAGACACGAACACCCGGTATCTCGCGCTTGAGGCGCTTCGTCAATTTCCGGCATTGCCAGCATCGATGATTGGCAGTGACGACTTGATCGGCGTTGTGCTGCAGCTTGTGAAGGATCGTGACATCAGCGTGCGGCGGCAGGCCCTAGACACGCTGTATAAACTGTGCAACAGCTCCAATGTTGAGCGTATCTCTGCCGAGCTGCTCGACCTCATGGTGGCATCGGATCTGCAAATACGCCCGCAAATGGTATCGCGCCTTGCCGCGCTGATCGAGAGATTTGCAACGTCACACGCGTGGTATTTTGATACTTGTATTTCTCTACTGCTGATTGGAGGTGTGTACGTTGAAGAAGAGGTTTGGCAACGTTTGCTCCAGGTTGTCGTAAACAACGCGCCCTTACAGGCCTACGCCGTGCGGCACGTCTACGAGACACTGACGGCATCGAACGAGCGCAGCCGCCGCTACTCAGACGCACTTGTCAAGGTAGCCGCGTTTGTGCTTGGTGAATATTCGACAAAGTATGATGCAGACGTGTTGAACCTTTTTGTGACACTCCAGGACTGCATTGGTGCTGCACCATGGGCCACGAAAGGAATGCTTCTCAATGCATATATCAAGCTTGCTGCGCGCTTCCCGCATACTCGGCCACAAATATACGAGGCCGTGGAAATATATGCAAACTCGCCCGACTTTGAGACGCAGCAGCGCGCGTGCGAGTACCTGCGCCTGCTGAGAGCCGAGAATGCGTCCTTGCTAACGGAGGTGATCGACGAGATGCCGCCATATGGCGAACAAGTCTCGTTCCAACTGTTCCAAAAGCTCGGCGACCAAACGCCGCTGCAACCACAGTCCGTGAACATGCCGCAGGCGCTTACGACTAGCGCAACTGGCACCTCTCAGAGGAGCACAATGCTGAGCTCCAACTGGGAGTTTGGCTTTCGCCGAATGCTCTCACAGTCAAGCGCGGTGCTTTACCAGGACGCACTGCTCCAGATCGGGTGTCGCTATGAATTTCGCCAACATCTTGGCTGCATCATGCTCTACCTCACGAACATCTCGTCTTTTGAGCTCTCATCAATCACTGCACATATCTCAAACCCTATGGATAGCAACGTGTTGTCGTTGCGCGTGCAAAATCAACCCCCCACATCACTCGCTCCAGGACAGACTGCCGAGCAGGTCATCCTGTGTGAGGCCAAGCAACCCTTTGCACTTACGCCAACATGCCGTATTACCTACCTAGCCGGCAGTCTCGCAGAGATGAACTTCAGGTTACCCATTGTGCTAGAGCGCTTCATGTCGCCGTCTGCAATCACGACCGAGCAGTTCCTTCAGCGATGGGAGCAGGTAGGCGAACAGTCAGAGTTCTCGAAGTCTTTCCATAACTTCTCTGGCTCACGCGCAGCAAAGGCTGTCGAGGACGATGTACCTGTGCTTACTGGTATGCAATACGGGCTCGTGAACATGACACCATCGCTGATAATTGGGGCGGGTATCCTTCACACCTCGAAGGCGGGCATGTTTGGCTGCCTCGTGAAGCTTGAGCCCGACGCGACGCACACAAATTATAAAGTGAGCGTAAGGGCTACTAAGAAAAAGCTTGTGGCTGTCGTGTTGGCGAACAACCTGTCTCAAGCGTACCAACTGTGATAGAGCCGAACGTGTCGAAGTAGGAGCCGTGCTACGTCATTAGCGTAAATGGTATACATGCATAGCGTAGAAGTTTTAGGCAATAGGCTACTTTTACTTTCTTAAGTTTGCGCTCAGGTGGACTTAATCTCCTCCTTCGTAAGACGGCCACCAAAAATGCTGCTGCCAAGGCGCACGTTCGTGGAGCCCTGCTTGATAGCCTGCGCGTAGTCTGCACTCATACCCATACTAAGTTCAAGGTTCACGCCGAGCTTTGAGGCGATCTCGTCACGTAAACCCACGAGAGCAGCAAAATCAGCGTTCTCGTCGAGTGCCCCAGCATGAGAGTTATCGAACGAGCCGATTGTCATCAAGCCAACGAGCTTGAGATGTGGGCAGGCAGAAATGACATGCCGCGCTACTTCGCTGATCTCGTCTACATTTGACGCTGCGATACCGGCCTTCTGGTCTTCGTTGCTTGTGTTTACTTGAATAAATACACCAAGAGGAATGCCGTTCTCAACCTGGCCACGCTGATTGTTCAGTTTTGTGGCCTTAGATGTGCCATCAAGCGTCTCGACAAACGCAAGATTCGGGATCTCGCGTGCAATCTTAACCTTATTCGACTGCAAATTGCCAATGAAATGCCATTGTATATCGGCCGGAAGCAACTTAGCTTTTTCCTGGAGTTCTTGGACGTAATTCTCGCCAAAATGGCGATGTCCAAGATCGTATAGCACCTGAATATCCTCGGCAGGCTTATACTTTGAGACTGCAACGAGATTGGGCGTTGGGCGCTGATATTTTTTTGAGAGGTTCGCAACCTCTTCAACCGCGGCTTTGTATGCCTGCTCCAGCTGTAGTTTTCGACTCATCACGCTGGTGCTCGGGGCTCTTTCTATGTAGCACGCTCGATCGTCTTCCCGCAAAGCCTTATTCAGCACGGCCATTTAAGGTTTGTCACCCTAGGATGGCAGTCTCGAGGGCGGCTCAAGTGTTTGAGATGCTGGTAATCATCTTAGGGGGGCAGAACTGCATTTGTGACGAGCCCTCAGCATGGTTGGAGTCAACCACGATTCCGCCGTGATTTCAGAGTGTAGCACAGTTAATATCGCGGTACGAGTCTAGAATAATGATCAATGCATATAGGCCCGTCCACACTCTGGACAAACCAATTTTTCGTGTCAATTGCTCATTATGAGGAGCAATCTCATAGCGCAAACCGGGGGAACGGCCGACCGTATCAGCAGCTACTGGATCTCTGTCGCTTTGCTTCCTGGGCTTCGCAGAGCAACGTTTTCCTACCCTGCCAATGCGGCGCAGGGACTGGGCAGGGAGTAGCGGCAGGCAAGGGCAAGGCTATCAAGTATAACCACAGCTGTTGTGACACACCGTTGCAGGTTCGTTCTCCTAAGCAACATTCACCATGGAAGAAACCGGCGTGCGCCAGCGTAAACCTCAGAGCGAAAAGGCTGCGCAGTCAGCAGACGTAGAGCTAAAGCCAGACTGGGCGTTTGCGTTCTCCCGTGCGGACAAGGAATTGCAGAAGCACGTTGGGCAAGCGCTCGCCTCGCTAAGTGACATTGGTTTCTATGTAGCAGTACGCAATGGCGCAAAGGGTACTGTTGTTGTACTTGCGCGTGCAGGGCCCGGTCTGTTGAACAGTACCTCGACACGCACGATTGGTGTGTCGCGCTGGGTGCCTCAGCTCGACGGTGTCGTGGACAGCTTCCCTATAGAGGCTACGCCGGTGCCCTCTCTACTATCACAAAAGCCCTTTCTCACGCCGCATCAGCTTGATGAAATCGAAAGCCATTATGGCGGTAGCGTTGCCGCACTTTACGACTACCTGAACTTCTTGCAACGCGGCCTCATCGTGCCAGCTGTCCTCGGTGTGGCTACATATTTTACCGTAGGAAGCTTTTCCCTTGTCTACACTGTTGTTGTGCTAGCTTGGGGTGTCTTGCTTGTGGCACGCTGGCAAAACGTTGTGGAGCCGGCCGTGAACGTCAGCGTCCCTATAGAGACTCGACGTCCCGGATACCGCGGGACGGCAGTTACCGTTCGCGAGAGAAGGAAACTGCTATTTGGCCCTTTTGCATTCGTGTTGCTGGTGTTCTATGCAGTTGGCCTGCTCGCCGTTCTTGGGCTTGAGGTCTTCTGCACTCATCTCTACGACGGGCCACTGAAGGCCATTGTAGCCCTCGTGCCCATTGGTGCAAACATTACCGCTAGCATTGTGTACGGGTTCATTTACCAATGGGCTATTGACAAGTTCACGGCGTGGGAAGATTATGCTACTGAAGAGGATCTCCATGAGGTAGAGGCACAACGCGCATTTTATCTCAATGCACTCCTGGGATACACGCCGATTTTGTTGACTGCCTTCGTGTACCTGCCTTTCGGAAACCGTCTTGTTGGCGTGACGCCCGTGTTGCGCCGCAGCAAAATTGCCTCCTACGTGCGTCTCGTACCGGAGTTCAAGCTCAACACGAAGCGCCTGCTTGGACAGGCTGTATTTTACTCCGTGCAGAACCAGCTCATCAGCTTAGTTGTAGGCGCGGGAGTACCTTCAGCGCTCTACGCGTTCAGAAGGTACGTGCTGAAGCGGGCAGAGCCGGCTGACCGCGACAGCTTTGTCTTGCAGCAGTTGCGGGAGCCATTTGACGTTGATGCTCAAGTCTCTGCGCTTGTCCTCGCATTTGGCTACATTCTTTTATTAGCGCCGGTGTGGCCTCTTGCAGCCCTCGCCGCGCTTGTGGGCGTTTATGTGCGATCTAGGGCCTCGCTGTATATGCTCACGCGTGGAACGCGGAAAAGCGTGAATCGGCGAGGTCGTACGCTCGGATTTTGGAACCGCGACTTGTCCTTCATGGTCATTTTTGCCGCTGCCGTAGCTCCGGCTATGTCTGTGATGTTTGGCAATAGCACTTCCGTATACAGCCTGAGTCGCAGCCTTGTGGACGTGCCGGCGCTTATCGTTGTATTTGTAGCACTCGTTTCCGAAAACAGTGCGCTCATCTTCCAATACGTTGCAAACAAATATTTCTCTGCATTACCATCTGCCTCTTCCGTGCCGAAGCGGCCTCGCGTCTTCAATTCGCCCGACCAGGATAAGCTTTGGCGCACAATCGACGTGACTGCTGACCTGCGCCGCGTCTTCCCTGAGGTAACTAGATAAAAATTGTTATAACAAGTCTAAATACGCGTCTTCTTGCTCGCGCACTATTGGTGAGTTCACAGTGCTACTTTGTTCACGGCTGGGCCCCGTACAGCATCGCCTCGAGGGCTAAGCAAGCTGATGCGCGACCATGCAGCCACTAACCCAACCCGATATCTGCACGATCGACGTAGCTTGTTACAGAGACCCGGCGGGTGATTACGGAGAGGGGCTTCCATACTGTTGTTCAGTTTGTGAGAGCGGCCCCAAATAAATGAGCACTAGGGATGAAAACGCTTGCCTTGCCGGTATTTTATCATCTGCTTGTCGCGAACTGCATGAGCTTTGGGGTAATCAGTTTGACAGATAGGGGTGCGCAAGCGCTTACCGCCCAAAGGATTTAAGGGCAAGGGCACTGGGGCGGTCAAGAACCCCTAGCCCAATGCGTCGACCTGCATTCCCTAGGGGAATCCCCTGGTGGAGTGGACCACCGATCAAGAGCGTCTTCCCCCACGCTTCAACAGCCAAGTACTCAAAGGTTCGCCTGCTCTCGCGCCGCAGATGGGCCCGTTTTCTAAGAGTACGCGAAACTCAGCGGTGGTCTCACATGCGGATCACCGCCCTGCGCTGGGCTCGGAGCATCACCATTCGCCGCTCAAGGCGATGAAGAGTTTGGGCGACAAATTGAAGCCTCACACCGCAATCACTAGCACAGAAGAGGAGCCTGGTGCGAACGATGATGACGTTGCTGCTGGCACCGCCGTTCCGGTCGCGCAGCGTGCGAATAAGGACGCACTTAATGCGGGCCATCAGCGTGATCCGCCCCCGCAGGGCCGTCGCAGCCTCTCGAGCTTCCGCAGCTTCCGCTCACGCTCTAGCCTTCGACCTCCCAACTCGCCCCACTCACAAGGGTCAGAAGATCAGAAGAAAAAGGGCGAGCCGGGCGCTGACGGCTCAACGGCAGGCGCCGAGTACCGCCCGCTCTCTAAGGAACAACGCGATGCGCAGCGTGTGGCTGACAACCCGGAGAAGGTGTACAAAAATGCCGGTGAGGGCCACAACGCGAGCGCACAGCAGGACCGCAGCAAGCAGCCTAAGGGCCCTAAGGGCTCAAAGCGTATTGCCAGTACGCGCACGTCTACCACGGCTTACCAAGAGCAAAGTGACCGTGAGAAACGCGTGCAGGAGCATCTCCGTAATGAGAAAGACTTCCACGCTCGTTTAGCTGAAGGCCGTCAGCGACGCAAGCGCGAAGAGGAGGAGCGGGTAGCGGCCGGAAAACCAGCCACGAAAGTTGGCAGCGCCGGCGAAGGAGCCGTGCAATCCCGTTCTGAGTCGCCTGACTTCCATGATGCTCCTGATCCCGGTGAAACGATGGCTAATAGCCGCACGTCATCTCAGCCAAGCCCCGCGGCAGCGGATTCTTTATCCCCACGCAACCGCTTCATCGGAGTCAACGGATCACAGCCTCGCTTCGAAACTCCAGCCAGCAGTGTACGAAAGCTACCATCCTTTGATGCTGGCACTAATACAGAATCGCAGCAGGATACCTTGCAAAATTCTAGCAGCGGCGGCTCAACCGCTGTAGATAGAGATGGAAAGCAAGATGATGCCCAGGACGATGGCTCTAAAAAGAGCGTCTCTGAGTTGGGAATGGCCGCGGGAGGAGATGATGGTGCCGCCGACGTGAACAACGAGATAGACAGTGAGCTAAGTGATTTCGACGATGACGGTGCGAACAAGTCTGACGAGTCGCTCAACATCCCTGAAGGCGGCGTGCCTGGACTCGGCATTGGAGACGGAGATCCCGGCTTGCCCGGTCAGACTCTGGAGAAAAAGCGAGAACAACGGAGGGCCAAGCAGCGGGAAATTACAAAAAATCTCGAAGAAGAGAAGATAAGAAAGAAGTTCAAGCCGCGCCAGGAGGAGCTACACCGCAAGCGGCGTCTGCAAGCCGAATATGTGGGCTGGCGTCAAATAGGTGGATGGGACAGGAACGTGCAGAAAAGCACGCGCGAAGAGGCCGAGGACCTGCTCAACAAGTCCACACTTCTTGAGTCCTATGTCTCCGAAAAGTATCTTGGCGACTGGTATCAAAACACTGTGATTATTGTTGTCTCTTCATTTTTTGCGTGGTTGCTGGGGCGGCTCAGCTTGTCGGTCTCATGGCTCTCGATTGTTTTGCTTTTTACCGCAACAACGTACCGAACGTCAATTCGCCGGATGCGGCGGAATTATCGTGACGACATCCTGCGTGAAGCAATGTTGGAGACGGCGGAGGAAAAGGACTCTGAGTCAATGGAGTGGTTGAACAGCTTCTTAATCAAATTCTGGCTAATCTACGAACCTACCTTGTCGCAGATGATCACTGAGATCGGTAACGAAGTCCTATCGGAGCAGACTCCGGGATTTATTGAGTCTATGGTTATTGACAAGTTCACGCTTGGCACCAAGGCGCCACGCATCGATTTTGTGCGTTCATTCCCGCGCACTGATCCTCAAGTCGTTGTTATTGACATGGGTACCTCCTTCACGCCCAACGAGACGATGGACCTTACTGCGCGCCAGCTTCAGACTAAGGTGAACCCAAAGGTTCAGCTTGGTGTGAGAGTTGGAAAGAGCTTTCTGTCGAAACACTTGCCCATTTTGCTCGAGGATATGAATTTCCGGGGAAGATTTCGATTGCGTATGCGCCTTATCGAGCGCCCTCCGCACATACAGACAGTGGACTTCTCGTTCCTTGAACCCCCTATGTTTGACTTCAAGCTGAAGCCAATTGGTGGCGACCGGTTTGGTTTTGATATCAACATCATTCCTGGTCTGTCGAAGTTCATCAAGGATATTGTTAACGCAAACCTTGGCCCCATGTTCTACGCGCCAAATGCGTTCCAGATCAATGTTGAGCAGCTCATGGCCGGCGTTGGCGTCAACTCGGGTGTCGGCGTACTCAGCGTCAGAGTCATTAGTGCTGACGGCCTTAGTGTAGACTCCGATGGGCGTGTCGACCCGTATGCTATTATTCTCAGCAAGGACAAGAAGGCGCTCGGTCGCACCAAGATCAAAGCCGACAGCACCACGCCGGTCTGGGATGAGAATTTACATGTCATTGTAACAAACTCAAACGATAACGTTCTCATTCAGGTCCTCGATTTTAATGAGGATGCCCCAGATCGTGTCATTGGTTCCGCTCCTATCCGCATCAATCAAATTCAGAGCTCTGAGCTTGTTCACACGGCCATCACCAGTGGCGGACGTCGTGCGGGTAACATTAAGTACGTCGCGCATTATGCCCCTGTGTCAATGCCGAAGGAGGATGACGAGGATTCCAAAGGCAGAGGTGGCCAGGACACAAAGTCTGGTATCCTCAACATCCAGGTCCTCAGCGCGCGTAATCTTGACCCCACGGGGTCGAAAACCGCTCGCCTCTCTCCCTATGCCGAGATCGAGCTCAATGGCAACTTGGTGGACTCAACGAAGATTTCGAAAGACACGAACAACCCAGAGTGGAATTACGGTGCTGAACACATTGTGCTGGACAAACAATCGAGTCTAGTAAGCATTCGTATCCGCGATAAGCGATCAGGTACTGCCAGACCCCCTCAAGTTGGCATCTTCAAGATGCGACTCTCGCAACTACTTATTGAAGGAGAGAAGGATCAGCAGTGGTTTACGCTGGAGAACGATGAAGGTGAAATCAACATCGTTACCCAGTGGAAGCCGGCGAACATCCAGGTTGGCGGGTCAACGAATAACTATGTGGAGCCTGTCGGCGTTGTAAGGCTGAATGTCATTGGCGCAACGAACCTACGCAACTTGGAGCACCTTGGAAAAATTGACCCGTATGCACGTGTGTTTTTGGGACAGCGTCTGGTTGCTCGCACAGAATGGTATAAGAACGAGCTCAACCCTGTATGGAATGAGATTCTCTATATTCCAATTCAGAATGAGCTGCAGGACCTCACAGTGGAGGTCATGGATGTTGAGAAACGGGCGAAGGATCGCTCTCTTGGCGCTTTCAAGATATCGCTGAAAAACATCATCGAGCGCGATGAGAATGACAACTATCGTGTTTTCATTTCCGACAAGAAGTTCACCAATCGCCTTGTAATGCCTAACCGGGGGCCTAAGGGTGACCTGGAGTACACGCTGGAGTTCTATCCGGCAATCCCTATCGTTTCGCCTGAGGAGCGCGAGCGGATTCGCAAGAACGAGAAAATCATCAACATGTTGAAAAAGAAGATCACTGACAATGGAGGCGATGCCAACTCAGCACTTACTGAAGGTGAGCGCTTGCAACTCTCATTGCGCGAGGAAAGGATGCAGTTTGCCGGAATAGACATGCCTGTGGAGGACCAACTGGAATACGACGCAGGCGTTTTCACCTTTGCGATTGTCAGTCTCGATGGTCACGTTCCGGGCCAGTCAATTCGCGCTTTTGTTAACAATGGTTCCTACCCGATTTTTATGTCCCCCATGTTGCAAAACGCGAAGCGATTTACATCGGAGGAGTGCCCTGACTTCGTTAGTGGACAAATGAAGCTGAGCTCAATCCGCTTCGAACTAGGAGCGTTCAGCCAGCGCGAGGGCGTTGAGGGAATTGAGGATGTGGATGTTGGTCACCAAGATGAGGCCGCGCTAGCGCATGACCGCAATGCGGCGGAAATTACAATTTCGTGCCGCGAGCTCATAGTTGAAGCCAGCTTAAAGCCTAAGCAATACACAATGGCGAACGGAGCAAAACTCGAGTTGCAAGCACGCTTCTTCCCCCTTCCTGGGCTTATTCTGGATGAAAACGAGGACATCAGCCAGGATGGTTCTATCGAGGTTTATCTCAAGCGCGCTACTGGTGTGCGTCCTGCAGACCCATCTGGACTGTCTGATCCTTACACAGCGTTCTACATGAACAACCAGCACGATCGCATCTACAAGTCTAAGGTTATCAAAGAAACGTTGGACCCTGTTTGGGAGGAGCGGTTCCGCTTCGACGTCCAGGACTACAAGAATAGTTTTGTTAAGGCAATCATCAACGACTGGGATATGGGCAACAGCGATGACTTCTTGGGCGGCTACAAGTTTGAATTTAAAGACTTAGAACCTCTGGAGTGGAAGGATTACTCTGTGTCCCTCGAGAACATCAAGAAGACACGCGAACTAACTCGGTCGCGGCGCAAGGAAGCTCCAGGCACTTTGGACATCAGCTTTCGCTTCCTTCCTGGGCAGCTACAGCGCTCGGGTGATCATCTTCTTACGGGAGCGGCCACTGTTCACCGTGCCGCTGGTGGGCTCGTTGGCTTAGCAGGTGGAACTGCTGCCGGTGGTGCGGGTATTCTTGACCAAGCTTTGCACTCGCCGCAGCATTTGCTGCATAAGATCACGCATCACAACGATGACGATGAAAGGGCTGCGGGTCTTGATGAGGATGCTTTCACTCATTATACCGTCACTGTCGAAAGCGTCCATGGCGTGGAGAACTTTAAGGGAGAGGTGCAAGTGCGCTGTTTCCTGCTAGAGAAGAACGACAAAGAGCTTTTTAGATCCAGCAATGTCAAGCTTAACGAGGGCCAATGCGATATTGGGCAATCGTTCGAGGTAAAGACAATTCCCGATTCGCCGCTCGGCGTTAAGCTTCTGGCAGTGAAGACGATGCATCGCCACTCGGACCTTGGCCAAACCCAAGCGGACATTTCTGCTGGTTTCCATGCTGTGGACCTAGGCCGTGGCATCGAAGTCCACATTTCTGTGGATGAAACGTAATCTTTAGAGACCAATATGTAGCAATCACTTATTATCAAAATTCTGTATTTCCGCTCTTCCGCCGGCTAGCTAGGGTGTGGCGCTAAGGAGTCAAGCTCCGCTGCGTTATCAGAGCACCCGGTTCAGATTGTTCAGCTTTTTATAAGAGAATGAGTGTCTTCTAACTCGGTTCTGTTCGGACATATTTTACGTGAGGTTGGGGGCTGCGCGGCAAAGTGGAATCTTGTTTCTTTTACAGCCCTTACTACAACACCATCGGCCTCCCGTTGTGGTTTACGTCTGCAGCTTCCTCAAGAGTCACGGTGCCACTGCTCCTCGAATGTTTCAAAGCAGTTTTGGCCGCCGCCGTGCGGCTGCGTTCACGACGATACTGCATGGGCGAGGGTGTATGTAGTTTGTTCTCGCTTGACCGTTAGATTAGGCGAGATCTTGTTCGGCCAGGTGTAAAACCCGTAGGAATGCTGCGAGCACTTTTGATTGCTCTAGGGCCCTGCGATATCCCGCAATGTCTAATGCCCGCAGAACTCTAACACCTAATACTTGTGTGCATGTTTCAGATCGTTTAACTTGGGGTTTAGGGTTTTTAATGCAGGACATTGCAGGTGCTTTCTGTCATAAATCTCGGTAGTCTGCAAGAAAACAGGCAAGCTTCCTGCAATTTTTGCTAAACAGATTCTTTGCTGTCGGCTCAAAAAATATGTTAAAGTCAGAAAGGGAGATTGAAAGCCAGCTTACTGCATACTTCACAAAGAGCGCAGAAGCCAGACCGACATTGTTCGAGGCAAATGCAATGTTCGTCATCTGAGACATTTCCGCATTGAAACACGGGCGCTCGCTCTAGACGCCAAGCTGCAAGGGAGTGGGGCACTCCTTGCAGGTGATGCATTGGGATGTCCAATTTAGATATTTAGATTGGTGTGCACTTTGCTGCGGCCTAAAGGGTAAATTATGTGCTCTAACAACGAATACACGGAACCACGTAGGACTTTTGCAGTAGGCATGACGCTTTCTTGGCTTCGGTGACTTTGATGTTCCAATTAGTTATCCGTTTTTGGACGAAGTGAGACAACACTCACCATCGAGGCGGGCGGGACCGCATTACCGTGGGGCGTCAGTGATCGAGAACACTAATTGGCCTACGTTGCAAGACAGAGGTAATCATCCCTGCATTCCCGGAATTTCCCTTTTCGTCTATGCATTCCCCGTTACATTCTGCCTCCTTAGAGTCTAAAGTGTTTTAAATACACCGCAAGATCCCTGAAACACTTCGACAGTTCATACAGGCAGCTTGTACACAACGACCCTAGTACGGCAACGTTCTTTGATTGAATTATGTCGCGTGATACGCTTGATGAAGTAGCTGCAGCGCGTCTGCACGCTTATTCTCAGCGTTATGACTCTCCGGCCCACAGTGCTGTTCAAATCGCTACCTTGGAAACCGGTGGCCTTGCCGCCTATGCGCCACAAGCTCATGGTAATGACAACTCTGAGTCCTATCTTCCAACAGTGGCAAATATTGATGAGCTCTCTAGGTCGAGCGTAACTCTTGGGTCACAACAGCAGCCGAGCTTCATGCGGAGACCGTATCGATATCACAGACGCAGTGGCAAAACAGAACTCGCCCCCGAACATAAGACATCGCCTCACGGGCAAGACCTACGCTTCAATGGGTACCACTGGGAGATGCATGGCCCACATCCTCACTACATTTTTGACCCAAACTTCGCAGCCCGCCCTGAATATGTTACAAGTAGGCCTGATTATTTCGCAAGCCGATCGGAGTATGCAGTCCACCAAAGCTCAAACGGGTACGCAAATCTTTACCAAGACTCATATGTCCTGCCTCCAGAACTGTACTCCCCCAACAACGGTATACCATTTTTGGCAGGGGCTATGTCGCCACCACTAGACAGATCGCCTTTGATAGCTGCCTCGCCAAAGTTGACTATTCAGGAGCCAAACAAATCCCACGGATCTCCACTGGCTTCATTTTTGCCCTCACCAAACTCAACATGTCCATCGCCAGTGGTGGATAATGGAAAATTTAAAGAGAATAGAGCAGAAACACAGCATCCCTCTCGAGTATCAAAAACTCCAAAGAGACCGCCGATAAAGCAAGCCAAGCGCAAGGACGCTAAACGCCACCCGCGCAGAGTTGACTTGAATGCCGAAGAACGCCAAGCTTTTGAGGGCATTTTTGCGCGGCAAGTCGACCTCATGTGCCGCGCAGTATGCACTGAGTTTAATGAAGGCCATGAGACTCAAGTTGGAGTTGACCTCGTGCTCCAGCTCTTGCAAGAAGCTGACCTCGACTGCTTCAGTTCGTCCTGAAGCCACAAAGCTTTAATTGAGCTGCACCCAATTTTAGACGTTGTAATAGCATGACAGTTGTACATCAGTTGTAAATCTAACTGTACTATGAGTAGAATCTTCATATTTTTCCTGCCACTAGCTAATACCACACTTTGGCCAAGTCCCTTTCTGCATCAACGTACAGCAAAGTTTAACTTTTTGAGGGCTGCTTCCAAATGCTCGGCACTCTCTGGAAGTATGACGCTGCTGCTAGCATATAAGTGGCAGACGCGAAAGCGCGGAGAAATATCGCTCGAGGAATTCGTGTTACCCTTACCCTCGCGATCTGTCACCAATGTGACCGCGACGTGGAGAGGACACTTAATCCTTTTTCTAACT
The DNA here is from genome assembly GCA_030566755.1 of Entelexis tilneyi. NCBI lineage: Eukaryota > Fungi > Ascomycota > Dipodascomycetes > Dipodascales > Trichomonascaceae > Entelexis > Entelexis tilneyi. The sequence continues at coordinate 42,463 of JAKUAT010000033.1, read as the reverse complement.
CATTAAGACCATGTCTGTGAGTTACATCAAAACCCCCAAGGCCTCGCCGCCGCAGCCAGCGTCGACAGCCAGTGGCGTCCGCACGACGGAATTTCCGACGCTGAAGAATGGTGTGCTTGTGGCGGAGGGAGCAGGAGCGAAGTCGTTTTCTAACAAGATTTTGCTCGGCCTGCTCCTTGGTATCCCATATCTCATCAAGCGCCGCGTGGGAGGTGGCCTCTTCACTTACGCGTTTTTAGCGATTCTCACGGCGACCCCGATCCTAATGGCTTTCTGGACTGTCGCATCGAATCTGTCCCCGCCGTTGCGGTCCGATGCTAAGCTTCCCGGTCGACCAATTGAGCACTATCTCGATATCAAAGACCCAGAGCTCGCGAGCAAATACCAAGGCCACATCAAGATTCCCTACGAAGTGTTTTTTGAGGGCTACTTCTCCGGAAAAATCGATGTGAAAGGGGACATGCTGGATGTTTTAGAGCTGCGCCACGACTGGGTGAAGTTTTCGTTCACTTGGGGCTTGTTCAAGTTCTTCTTATTGGGAATGATTCCCGAGGTTATCATGCACTCGCGCTCACAGGATGAGGAACAGGTCCGCGACCACTACGATCGTGGTGACGACTTCTATGCCTGGTTCCTCGGCCCGCGCATGATTTACACAAGCGGTATCATCGATGACCCCTATAAGGAAGAGACTCTGGAGGAGCTGCAAGACAACAAGCTTCGCGTTGTTGCTGAGAAGATCGGCGTGCAGCAAGGTGACAAAGTACTCGACATTGGCTGCGGCTGGGGCACCCTCGCGCGATACCTAAGTAGCCAGTACGGAGCCGAGGTCACTGGTGTCACACTGGGTCGCAACCAAACTGCATGGGGTAATGGTGGTCTTGTTAAGGACGGTATTTCTCCTTCGCAGTCGCGTATTCTTTGCATGGACTACCGTGATGCACCTGTGCCAGAGGGGAAGTATAAGCGGATCACGGCTTTGGAGATGAGTGAGCACGTTGGTGTGCGTAATTTTGCTTCGTTTTTGCAGCAGTGCTATGATATGCTTGACGACGACGGTGTGTTTTTCCTGCAGTATTCTGGCATTCGCAAGTCTTGGCAATATGAAGATCTTATCTGGGGCCTGTTTATGAACAAGTATATTTTCCCCGGCGCCGACGCTTCCACGCCGCTCGGATGGTCAATTGACGCATTTGAAGGTACGGGCTTTGAGATCACATCTGTTGACACGATTGGCGTTCACTACTCGGCGACGCTTTGGCGCTGGTATCGAAACTGGATGGGCAACAAGGAGAAGGTTGTCTCGAAATATGGGAACAAGTGGTTCCGTATTTGGGAATTTTTCCTTGCGAGCTCGACAATTGTTTCACGCCAGGGCTCTGCGACATGCTTCCAGATCACGATGCGCAAGAATTTGAACAAGGTTCACCGTGCGGAGTTTATTCCGCGCCAGTTCGGCCTCAAGGTACCTCAACCGCGTGAGGGCAATACGTGGCTTCAAGAGTGATTAAATCCGTTGAGAGATCTCATCGCCGCAAGTAAAATAAAATCTTAATCATTGCTATACATGTTTGGCTAAGTAATGACTAGCTACTGGCCAAGCTAGTATCTCAACGCAGCGAAGGCGGAGTTTGGGGACGCAGCAAGTCGATTTCGCGGCTCGACGGTAGCGTACTGCGCTCGCGGTATTCGGCAGGGTCCAGACTTCCAACAGAGAATGTGTCGGGTGACAAAACAATCCAGCCTTGGCGGGGCCGGACCGGGAGGCCAACATGGCCTGCCATAGGTAATACGTGAATTTTGCGCTTCATGCTTGTAAAGTTCTCCACGAGTGAGTAAATTTCCTCTGGCACAATGCTTGCAGGCTGATTGGGTTTCTCAATAATAACGTCCGTGTTCACATTACAGTGAATAAGATCGCTGTTTGTGCTGCGGCGCAGTGTACCCTTGAGCCCCATGAGGCAATGCCAGGTGGTAGGCCTAAACACAGATTCGTCGCTGTGCCAAGAGTCCATCATAGGCGCATGCTGGGACTCCAACGAGCTCACAATATAAGTAATGTCCTCGCCTCGACGGAATCCCCACTTTTCCATAAGCTCTCGCCCTTCGGCGATCTTTGTGGCTGGCACCCATAAGAACAAGAGCGAGGGCCGAGCGGCCACAAGCTCTAGAGGCAGCTTGCGAAGGTGTTCAAGCGGAAACGCCTCAATGCAGCCATGAACCATGATGACGTCGAATTGCATTTCAAGTTGGTTCATACGATAGAGAGTGTCCTTAATGTGGTGTTCGGGACAGCTGAGGCCAATTGCGGGTGAAGCACTCCGTAGATACTGCTTGTGCTTCAGATCATGTAGTCTTTGCAGCTTTGGGTAGCCTTTGAATGGTTCTGTGGCATTTTGGACCCAAGTTTGTGGCAAGAGCCCGGTGTGGACGAAGACATCCGAATAGTCGTTCCCATAATTTTGCAAAGTTGGCTGCTCGCGCGTACTGCGCAGGGTAAGCGCCGCAGCCTTTGTCTTTGTAGAAATCGTTGTGATGCTCATGTTTTTCGCAACTTCACTAGTGCTGTTTGAGAATCCACCGAACTCGTAGTCGTCCGGGTGGTTCTCATTTCGCGACCCACTGGCAGTATTTACGGTGGTTCTGGGACCGCCTTTTCTGGGCCTGCCCTGACTCAAGGCTAGGGACTCCTCCTGCAAGGGTGATGATCCCTGCGGTGGCACCGCATTGGAGTTCCGTTTCTGACGGAAGCGCGAATTCAACATCCGGGTAAGACAACGAGCACATCACAAAGGAAGATGCGGCTTAAGTAGTTGGCAAAACTGGCTCTCGCGGCGCAGCCCTCACTCATTTACTCCTCACTTATCGCTCACTCATCGCTCACTCATCGCTCACGACACACCACCTATGCATCTTATCTGCAGCAGACGCACTCTGCGCCCTGTCAGCCTTAAAACCTAGCCCATAATCTAATTATCCATCACGTGCTACACTGAAGGGTCTTACGAAAATAAGCTCGACGCGTCTGAACACGTAAACTAGGTCAACTACTGAGCCAGTCCATGAGTAGTGTGCTGCCCGTTAGCGATCTCGACAATCCCCACGTCAAGCGCAGAATGCAGTATTCCACTCGCTTCAAGGTAAGCAGCATAGTGGGCGCACTTTTGTTTGGCGCCCTTCTCATTTACGGCTTCTTCGGCTCTCCTTCCTCGGGCACGAACTATGCGAAGTACATGCCGTCCTCTAGCAGAGGGAGTGGTGATAAGCCGCTTAACTCGGCAGAGGCTGTGAGCTCTACGGAGTGTACGCGCTCGTTTGACGGCAAGAAGCCCGTAAATCAGTACGTGGTCATGATCGACGCAGGATCTTCTGGCTCCCGCGTGCATGTTTACCACTTCAACAACTGTCAGAAAATACCAGTCCTCATACACGAGGAATTTAAAATGATTGAGCCAGGCCTCTCTCAGTACGCATCGGAACCGCACAACGCTGCTAGGAGTCTCGATACTCTGCTAGATGTCGCTCTGAAGAGCGTGCCCGAGGACGTTCACAAATGTACGCCCATTGCTGTAAAGGCTACGGCGGGACTACGCAAACTTGGTAACGAGAAGTCTCAGCAAATTCTTGACGCCGTACAGACGCATCTTACAGAGAACTACCCGTTCCCGGTCGTTGAGGATGGTGTCTCGATCATGAGCGGTGAGGATGAGGGAGTTTTTGCGTGGGTAACAGCAAATTTTTTGTTGGGGAACATTGGCTCTTCTGATAAGACGCCCACTGTCGCTGTATTTGATCTAGGCGGAGGTTCGACACAAATCGTATTTGAGCCCACTTTCAAAGACACTCTCAAGACGCTTGCGGATGGTGACCATAAGTACTCTCTCAGCTTCGGAGGTCGTGACTTTGTGTTGTACCAGCACTCTTACCTTGGCTATGGGCTGAACGAGGCGCGCGATAAGATCAATCGTGAAATTGTTCAGCAACAGGGTCCTAAGTCGGTATACAGAAATCCTTGCTTGCCTCCTAACACGTCTTTCACTATTAATATGAAAGTTCCCGATGGCAGCGCCTCCAGAGAGGGTGCAAACCTCAAGAACGAGGATGTCTCGTTCGAGGGTCCTACAGTATTTTCGCCTTTACAGTGCCGGTCGATTGCCGAGAAGATCCTTGACAAGGAGGCCATTTGCGCAAATCCGCCCTGTGCATTTAGCGGCGTGCATCAGCCGAAACTCCTTGAGTCATTCCCGGCGGAGTCCGATATGTACGTCTTCTCCTTTTTCTACGACCGCACTGCCCCACTCGGAATGCCTCAGTCCTTCAGTCTTGATGAACTGCGCCAGCTCACAGCGCTTGTGTGCCAGGGAAAGAGTGCCTACTCTGCTTTTGATGCCCTGAGCGACGCGGTCGCGGCATTGGAAAAGAACCCGCAGTGGTGTACGGAGCTCAGTTACATGGATGCATTGCTCCGCACTGGTTATGAGATCCGTGGCCACCGTGAAGTACGCATTGCCAAAAAGATTAATGGCAATGAGCTGGGTTGGTGCCTTGGCGCATCGCTTCCGCTTTTGGATGGCGCCAACTGGAAATGCAAGCAACTTGCTTGAGCAATTAGATAAAAGAGGAACTATTTGCATGTCACCAAACGTGCATTATCAAACTTAGCAGTCATAAAGACATCGCTTCAATGTGATACAAGCCAGATAACATTAGCTTAAGCATCGTCTACAGATACATAATAATAACGCGAGCTCTTTAGAACTGTGCAATTAGGTCGTTGAGTAGACGCAGACCATAGAACTTCCCAACATGTCTGAAAACGGCTACTTCTTTTGCTATTTCCGCGGCAGATTTCGTTTCGCGAAAGAGTCCTGAGCAAGGGCAATGCACAGCTAAATCGTTAGGGCGGACCTTGTTGCATTTCACACATGTTAAGTCTTGTAACTGGTAACGTGCTACTGCTGTCACAAGCATTTGGACTAGCCGTTCCTCTAGCAGTACTCGGTCAAGGTCAGTTTGACAGCTCGGGCAGGGGAAAGCAAAATCTGCCGTCTCAGAATGACACACATCTACATCTGAGCAAGCCATGCAAACGCCACAAACGACCTCTGTTACAACCAGTTTTGCTGCAGGATTATAAAACTGGGCTACAGGGTCGAAGTCACCGATGTGAAGCATTCCAAGAAGCTTCCGGCGCAGCTGTGTGAACTCCTCCTCATCGTCTGTCAGGGAGAGTACTGAAAGTAGAGTCTTCACAAACCCAAGAACCGGACCGTCAGGGGACACATCAGGTCTTGATCCTGCGCGACTGGGAATTGCAAAATCAATGTTGCTCTCATTACGTGAAACAGCATCAAGGTACCTATTTTGCAGCTGCCTCACGCGGTTAGTGAGAGGCTTTTCAAGACGCTGCAGTGCATTGTGCATAAAGTCGCTCGGGATGGGCTTTGTACTACCGCCGCCATTGCCAGCAACAACGGCGTCCTTTCTCTCAGCAATGACAGCCATGAACTGTAGCACCCACTCAAGAAACTCGTCTTGAAGCAACGCGGGGAGATATTCAGCGATCTGCCATGTCGATGTGAATTCGAGCTCACCTACACTATCTTCAGTGCCTGAGTTGTTCAGAAGCCGACCACAGTAGTTGCTGTTGTCCATCCAGACTAGAAAGTCCCACACCTCATTAACTGAAATGTCCAGGTATGTGAACATGTCCTTACTCTTGATCTCCCTAACAACAAGTCCACCGAATGCAAGAGCCATGGGCGCAGATTTCTTCGTTGTTGTAATGAGTAGGCGCTGCCCTTCACGCTCCGAATGAATGACAGTGGTTCCAAATTTCTGCAGTTCTACCCCTAGCTGGGTGAGCGATTTCTGACTGAGATTATGGATCTGATGTGCCAACTTTGGGTCCCAGAGAAAGGACCCAGGAGAGGCTACCCATCCAGCAAGCTGTTGAACACAAAGGTCCGCTGCTTCATCACCGTTAGACGCTTGCTGCCACCACTCCCGCGTCAAGGACACTAAGCTTCGCCAGGCCACTGTACTGAACGCATCTACGAGTAGACTCGAATCAGCCTGCTCAGTTCCCTCGGCTGCTGTCAGATAAGGCGAGGTAAGAACGGCATTCACTACGAGATTCGAGAGAGACATATCTAGACAGACATGAGCGTACACTCCTGACTTCTCTGCCTTGCGCTCATTGTGCTCGTGCGCTGCATTGGCCAAATCAATAGCTGTAAGCGACGTGTTTGCCCTGGCTTCTCCCCACCAAAGCACATGCTTGCTTGCAATTAGCCGTCTCGCGTAAACGATGTCCACTGCATGACGCACATCGTCACTGATAGGAAGGTTACTGATTGGGACATCAACGTGTGTGGCTAACATTCGCGCTGTTTCAAGAGAGTGTTGGGCGCGCAAAAACGATTTCACAATGCGCTTAGCCAGCACAACTTCCCAGCCTACTGAGGGAAGAGCAGTTCCAATTGAACTTGCCATGGATATCAACGGCAGGTCGTGCAGCATTCTCAGTCTAGTAGAAAGCCAAGATGAGCCACGGTTACTCTGAATTACGGAGACGGCTGAGCGTGGCTTCTCGGACATAACCGTGGAGATAGTTTTAGCAACTGCGCTCCAAAATTTCCTCAAATCTTGGAAACCCTCAGGCTTCGCAACGTTGAGGTCATGAGGAAATTGGAATAGAGGCTGCTCGGGATGATACAGGGCCAACTGAGACGCGTAGTCGGCTGCTAATCCCGCTGTCCAGTCGCCGATGTGGTGGTTAGCTCTTGCCGCGTACTCAAGCACAGTAACATTGTTCTTCCAAGACGTGGCTATCACAACGATCTGCCGGCCATGTACTTCGACGTGCTGCACGAATGCGTAGTCCAATGCGGCGTCAATACTACTAGCAACACCCTGCGGAACAGGCTCTAGCCATTCCAGTTCGAAACCTGTCTCAAGTCCACGACCAAGCAACCCAATAGACCCATTCGTCTCAAGACGACAATGTCTTCCAAGCTTAAGAAGCACTCGATCGAGGGCATTTACGTGCTGCTCATAGATCGCCTCTACACCTCTATTCTTGAACAAACCACCGGCACGGACCTTTTCAGCTTGGAACTGTTGCTCCGGCATGTTAACACAATACAATGATTCAGACGTGCCTCCAGAAGGCAGGATCCAATCGCTTGGAAAGACTGTAACCGTAGGTGAGAATGTTGGAATCTCGTGCTTGGGGCGCATTTTCACGAAGATTGTCCGCGGTACAAGAATGCTCACTGTTTGCAGTCTGCCATTAACATAAACCTGCGCCTGCACCTTCCCTGGCTCAGAGGATGCTCTCAAACCAATGATTTGCCAAATACCGCCACCTGCAGCCCACGAAGATGCCGTCTGCTGGCGCATCAGGCTTTCAATTCCTCTTGCACGCTTCCCGCCTACTTGAGGCCCAAAAAGCTGACGTCTCGCTTCATACTGAGCTTTGCGCTGCTGCCAGACACGTTTCATGTACACTAACCACTCACGGTAATCCTCATCGGGACTCGGCGCGTGCTCGACACTGACCGGGTTCTCGCTGGCCTCAGCCTCGGCAACTTTTCGCTTGACAATCGCTTTGCGCGGTCCCTGAGAGATGGGGCTTGAGCCCAACGTGTCTTCAATATCCACCAATGTCTCACTGCTCCCCCACGGGTTGGCTTCCTCTTTGCTTACTTTGTGGAAAGAGATCGTTTGCTGTTTCAAGCTATCGCTCTCATTTGCGATACGACGAGCGAGCCACACTGGGGGTGGGACGCGAGGTACCGGGTTCGGGACGTGTTGCCGAGCGGCTGGAATAACCACAAGCTTCTGAATAGTCGCTCCGAGGCGCTCTCGATAGTAGTTCCAGTCAAGTATAGCTCTAGGATCGAAATCCTCAAGCTGGGGCTTTTTAAGCCATTTGCGCAAAAACTCTTGCTTCTTAGCAGGCGGAGCATTGAAGATTTGAATAGGAATGGCACGATTCGTGACTGGCTCGTGCGAAGGCTCGGCGCTAATGATGTATTGGCATGCCAGACCTTTGTCCTTTACCATCTCTTTACCAAGGAACTCGGCAAGGCGGCGTGCAGTGCAGATCGAAGTAGATTTCTGGGTCCCATACTCCTCTAGGGACTTCGACATGCTCTTATTCTCGCTAATCATGTTCATAAGGTCAACATCTTCAAGTGTTGTCCCTTTGGAATCAAGAACGTCAAGCCATGAGTTAGCAACAGCTGCCACAGCTGTGTAGCAGCTTTCTAAACTATCGCCTTTGAGAAATTGGGAAAATAGCTGCGTCTGAAAGGTCTTAATGAGTTGCAGCTCGCCTCTGCGTTTCATTTCGAACCCCTTCAATTCGGCTAGTGAACCGTCAAAGTTGAAAACGGCGTATCGCTTCTTCAGGCCTTTGCCCTCTTCTCGACTCGATGGGAGCATCATTGCCTTGTAGGGGCCGTCCACCTCAAAGAAGATAGTATTATCACTACTCGTCTGCCAAACCAAGTTTTCAGGATCAACTAAGGTTTGATATTGGTGATTCGTAAACTTTTCGTGCACCAAGTGGTTCAACATGACACAAGGGTAGGCAAACGAAATTTTCTTTCCTCCTTTAAGCTCGAAGTCCATGTCTCCCGGGAAGCTTTTCGGCAAAATACACCAAATGCCATCAGTGTCCAGTTCCAGAGGTCGCCCAAGGCGTTCGACCATGCTCCGGGCTAGTTGAATAATGGTAGCACCCGTCAGGCACGTAACTCCCGCCATTTCCATGGAGTACCAACGCGAGCCCTTGCGCATGACATAGCCGTAAAAGCTGTTCAAGATGACTTTGTGAGCTAGCTGCAGTGAATCATACAGCACAACCATTTTCGCAGCTTCTTCTTTGTCTGATGCCGTAGCCGCCTTCGAGAGGTTTTGTTTCCACACTTTCTGTTTGCCCTTGAACTCATAACGGCGATCGCGAAAATCGCGCACAGTATTCACGTAGAACGGATTTTCTCGCTGGCAGATAATCGCTTCACGCTCAACGGTTTCTGAATCGCGCAGTTTGTGATATACCTTGCGACTATAGTCAGAGATGCGCTGGCGAAGGTGGGCTACTTGTTCCGTTTTGCTGAGCTCGTCCCATGTACGAAGGCTGCTCCCACCGCGGCCAACAGATTGTCGCGCAAACATCTCACGCTTCAACTGCTGCTGCAACATCAAAACTTCATCACGTTTTGGAGGGAAGTACTCACCACGCCAAGACCATGGGAGACGGCGGTCACAGGTCTTACCAGGAACGTTAAAGTCACACATAGCGCAGTCACGCTCACTCTTCATTGAGTCAGGCTGCAATCGGTTGGAAGTCATAATGTTTGGATACATTGATGCCACATCTACGTGATAGATGAGAGGCTCTTCAACGCGCTTGGGCTCATCTCTGAGAGCGACAAGCATGCTCGTGATTTCCCGCTTTACCTTATCGTAGTTCACGATGTTTTCTAAGCTGGTCTGGTTTTCTACTGTGATCGTGAATTTGAGCGCCGCATCGAGCTGGTCCAGCAGCTCGTCAACGGCTTCAGTACTGACATGAAAACTTGTTGGGATATCACTGCGGAATACTCCTGCCTCGAGAGACTCAACATGCCCTCCAACATATGTTTCCGACTCGATGAAGTGGCCATCGTAGTACCTCTCCGGCGGATCTGTATGCTTGTGTGGCAACACAATGTTTCCCTCGTAGGCCTGCACCATTAGCAGCATTTCGCAGAGGGTTCCGGTACCCTTGCGAAGGACTTCGTCCGGTCTTAGTGGCAAAATGTTGCATAGCGAGAAGATGAATGGGTGCACGTATTTCATGTAGAGGTAATACGTGGCCACAGCGTCAGAGACCGAATACTCGGACAAAACCTGTGGCTTTTCGGCGGCGTATGGAGTCATAAGCTCGGGGTCGATTTCAAGCGGGTTATAGCCTAGCTTTGCAGTGGTGACGGCCTTCAGACCTTGCGACCCTTGCGGAAGGTATGAATCGCGCTTTACCCATCTGAAGCAGTCCATGTGGACACAGTAAGAGCTTTTGAACTCACCTTCGCTATCGACTTTGAACCCGATCTCACTATACATGTCGAGACCATGGACAGCGGAACGCGCCGCGACAAAGGGCCAGTCGAAAGAATCGCCATTGTATGTCGCAATGACTGTTGGCTTTTCGTCGCGGATGTGTTCGAAGAAGCGCACAAGGACCTCGCGCTCACACGACTCGTTGAAGATTGTAAATTCACCCTTGTACTCCGGCTTAGGCGTGTACTCAAAATCACCAATGTCTTTGCTCACGATCTCGCGGTTGGTGATCAGATATCCGCGGCCGTCGATCATATACGAGATCATCATGATGGCATCGGTGCGTGCATCGGGGAACTTAAGCGGCAGCTTTGTTGTCTCGATGTCAAATGCCATTACGACAGGGTCTGCGCGGACAATACGTTCCGGCAGCTCGACCAAACGAGTCGTATCGTGCTGTGAGCTGTGAGGCCCGGGTGCGAGTACACTGTACCATTTTCCTACGCGGATGTTGAGGTCGATGGTCAACCGTACATGATAGGGAACATCATGTTCACGGAGGTCAATAATGAGGGCGCCAGCGTCCCCACGATCATTCAACGAGTCCCCATATGTTTCAGCGCGCTTTTTGTTTACGCTGATCAGTGGTTGCAAGGTGCGCCGCACAGAATACATGTCCTGCTCGTTCCAGAAGCGCAGCTCAATGAGCGAAACTTTATTCCCAAGTAGATGGTTAGGCAATCTCAGATCCTCTCTTAGGACTCTGCGCGTACTTTTGAGCACGCCCTCAAAGCGTTTACGCAGGTACTCCTCAACTTCGCTCTCGCGATCCGAGCAGCACACGTAGAAATACGGATCATACTGCACCATGCTCTTGAAGTAGCCGCCTTCCTCATCGAGGAAATAGAAGTCCACAGCGGAGCGGCCATTCGGCGATTCTTGTGAGGCCTCATCAAAAACAATGGTGGGCTGGAAGTTGACGAGCCAGCCGACGCGAGGCGGGCCCGCATCATACCGTTCGAAGCCCATTTTGGCATCAAGCTCATCGACGAACCTCGCGCTCTCGAGCTGTGAGGCAGCGGAGGCGGCATCCACCACCGGCGGTCCTGGTTCCCGGCGGAAATGGGCCATTAGTGTCGTGTTGACAATGGAGTGGTTTTCAGCGTGGACGCGTCGCGCTAATGGTCACGCGCATGAGTATATTAAGTGGGCAAGGGTAATCATGGCAAGAAGGCCTTCCGGATCTTCGAACTATTTCAAGAGTTTATGTGGCGATGGAAGAGTCAGTGTAGTTGTCAGTTAGTCTATTTTGCAAACTTAAAATAACAGTCGCCTTTTATTGGTGCGTCCCCGACTACAGTTCTTGTGTGACTGCTTGGCGTAATATACGAAGTGCGGTCGTTGATCAGAATGTCCCAACGGCCAATGAGGCTCGCTGCATAGAGAAATTAGCCTAGTACCAGCTAAAAAAGTGGTGAACTGGGCCTGTGCCTTTACCGAGCCCAACGACAGCGCCAGAGGCTATGGCGCGTGAGATGTATTTCTTGGCTTCGCGACACGCAAATGTAAGTTCATAGCCCTGGGCCAGGTTAGCCGCCAGAGCTGCTGAAAGCGTACAACCTGTGCCGTGGGTGTTCTTTGTTTCTACGTAAGGAGCAGGTAAGCGGACGACCTCGTCGCTCTCGGCGTTGTAGAGATAATCGACTAACGTATTCGCCTTCGAAGGTTTGAGATGACCAGCTTTGAGCAAAACAGATATAGGGCGCTCAGTGCCGAGCTTAGAGAGCTCCTTCACGGCCTCTTCGAACTGATCCTCCGTGATTGAATGCCCAAGCAGCATTTGCGCCTCTGGGAGGTTCGGCGTGATGATCCGTGCCAGGGGCACGAGTTCGTCACGAACGAACTGAACTGCAGAGTCTTCCAAAAGTGGCGAGCCCGACGAAGAGACCATGACTGGATCGAGTACTATATTCGTCGCACCAGGGACCTTTCCACGGTACTCGAGCAAGACGTCACGGACGGCGGTTGCAGAGTCGACGTTGCCCAGCATGCCGACTTTGATGACATCGGCGCCGATGTCGTCCAGACAGGAGCGTACCTGGGACTGCACAAAAGACGGCGGGATCTGGTGGATACCGTTCACGCGTATTGTGTTCTCGTCGACCACGGCCACAAGTGCTGTCTGCGCATAGACTCCGTTCGCGCTGAAAGCCTTCAGATCGGCCTGGATTCCCGCGCCACCCGAGGAGTCGCTCCCAGCTATTGTCAAAGCCGTGTGCATCGCCTAGTAGCCGTCAGGAAGAAACCCAGGATGGATTGCACCACCGTGACGCTCTGGCACCCACACCCTAACCGCCACTAACAACGCCGTCCTGGTAGTCCTCCCGATCTCATCGGGCTTGGTCCCACAGCAGCTGCCAACTAATACCGAGACCGGGGGTAGTGGGCTAGCTACCCGAGACGGCCGGTGAGGGCAGGGCCTGGAAAGGAGATCAGTATGCAAGGGTAGGGCACGGAAAAAGGTTCGCAAGGTGTGGCGAGGACGCGCTGATAGCCGCACGCAGCTCAATAGATCGCTAGCGGAGAGTTTCAGAGTTAAAATAAGATAGGGAATATAAGCGGATATTGCAGGGCCTCAGCAAGCGAGTTTGTCACGAAATGCGTTAGTGACGCCTAATTTTCCGCGCTCGTCATATCAGTCGAGCATGCACGGTTAGATGCCGGGAATTAGCCACTGTTCCTTGTCGTGCGCAGCCTTCCAGAACATGAGTTCCATAACGGAGCACTTGACGTAGGCGTCAGTCATTAGCTTACGTCGTGCGGGTGTTGTTGCATCGGCAAGCTTATCCGCAAACGCAATTGCCTGATTCACACCCTTTTCAAAGTCTTCGCCTGAATACGCGGAAATCCACTTCTCAAAGGGATGATCCGGGACCTCAGCTAGCTTTGAGTAGTGCCACTCGCCGACCTTCGCGTAGATCCAAAAGCACGGCAGCACAGCAGCAGCAGCAACCTCAAGTGGTGACAGCGCGGCATGCTTAAGAAGAAACGACGTGTACAGCTCACATGAAGGGTTTTTGTGCATCGTCGGCTGATCGCTGTGGCCACTGCTATTACCGAGTGCGTCAATGAAGTGGTTGTGAACGCTCTGCTCGGCGACACCAGCACCAATGGCGAACTTGGCCCACATTGCGTTGTCCTCTACAGTCTCCGTGCGCGCACTGATCAGGCTTAGAGCCTTGGCGTAGTCCGCAAGGTACAGCTTGTCCTGTTCGAGATAAAGCAGGAAGCGGTCGTGCGTCAATGTGCCATCTCCCAGTTGTTTGATGAAGTCAAGTTCAAGAATTTCCTTATAGACGTGCTCTGCCGCTTTCCATGCCTCCTCGCTCCACTTCATAATTGCTAAGTGATCTTGCAACCGTTGAGGCAATGGTGTAAGAGTTGGCCAGGGCAGGGCACCACCGCGTGCACAAAACGGTTGGGCGCCAAACAGCTGGAGTACCCCAGCGGTCCCCCTGTGAGATAGGGTTTCCCACCTGGCACCCACACACACAGCCTTTCTGCTGCACTTTGGGCAACGCCCGTAGCAATTTTTCACCAGTTAGTACTGCATGCACCTGTAGTGTTAGTAGACTGTACTTAAATCTATCTAATAAGTCGTGTAGAATGTCGTCACATTAACGGGTAGGACAAGGACCGCTAAGTCCTTTTTGCTTCGGCGCCTTGGAGCTGCTCTCTGATCAGTTCAAATTGAAAGTTTGAAATTGGGTCTCCAGCAACACTTTAGTGCCCAACCGCAAACCAGCTGGGGAGTCAGTGGTGCGAGAAGTCTGATATATTCGATGAACACCGGAGCCACTGCTCGTACAGCTCTAGGACCACCACCCTATTTGAGCAGCTCTTTAGCTGCTACTGTGGGGTCCTCTGCCATGGTGAGTGCCGAAACGACGGCAATGCCGGTAAGGCCAGGCACGCCCCGCACCTTACTTGCGTTGCTAGAGTTGATCCCACCAATGGCAACGGAAAGATGCGAAAGACTGCCCAAGGTGTGCTCAAGGCCAGCAACTCCAAGGTCGCCCTTTGCGTTGGCTTTTGTACTTGTCGGAAACACGGGTCCCACACCAACGTAGTCGATAAGTTCAGCATGCTCTACAGCAACGGCACATTCAGCTGGCGTACTCACGCTAAGCCCGATAACCTTAGATGGTCCAAGTAGCTTACGAGCCATCGGCACGGGCAGGTCATCCTGCCCTATGTGCACTCCAGCGGCATCGACAGCAAGCGCGATGTCGACACGGTCGTTAATGATAAGCGGAACGCCTTCCTTGTCACATACGCGTTTGATTGCCTCTGCGCGCCGGAGAAACTCGCCCGAGTCACAGTCTTTTTCGCGCAGCTGAACGACGGAAACACCCCCTGAAATCGCTTGCGCAACAATTTGCTCAAGCGAGCGCCCCCGATTCAACTTAGGATCCGTCACAAGGTACAGCGACAGGTCAAGTGGTCTCCGCGCTTTCGCATGGTACTCTGCGGGCGTCATGCTGCTGAGATAGTCGAGCATATATGTGTGCATTGTGCCTGTGCCAATAGCTTTCTGAGCTGCATATTCACCTGCGACAGCGTAGTAGGATAACGCGTGTACGACAGACCAAAATACATCGGTAGTGTCAGCAAGGAAACAGCCGATGCTGGCCGTGAGCGAGCAGCCCGTGGCGGTGACCTGCGCCATCATTGCGTCCCCGTTAGCGACACGCGCACATCGGTGCGTCTTGCCATCGAACACGTAGTCATTGCGGCCGCTCACAGCCACAATCAGCTGGAATTTTGTCGCGAGGGCGCGCGCGGCGGGCAACACAGACTCGCTCGTAATGGCCGAATCGAGCCCGCGTGTTTTGACGGCCTCCTCAGACGCAATGGCCCCAGTGCACACAGCCAGCGCCATAATTTCCGATGCATTGCCTCGAATCACTGCTGGGTGGAATTTTTCCACAAGTTCGCGACAAATGTCCTTGCGCTTCTGTGTAGCTGCCACGCCGACTGGATCAAGAACCCACGGCAGCCCTCGGCGGTTTGCCTCGGTTGTAGCGTTTTTGATAGCCTCGAAAATAGTGGGTGTGCACGTCCCAATGTTCACTGTGAGAGCATTGGCAATCTGTGTAACCATGGCGACTTCGCTTGGCTCAGATGCCATGACGGGAGAGCCGCCTACGGCAATCACAGCATTAGCCGCGAAATTGGCTGCGACAGTGTTCGTAATACAATGTACAAGCGGCGTCCGCTCGCGCAGAAGTTCTAGTGCTCTCCATGTGGGTTCGAGCGCTGTCATGGCAGTATTTGGCAAGTCGGCCTCACTCAGTGCTTTGTGAGCACACACGAAATGGCGTGTGGTGTGGGAAGCAGGGCACACACATATGGTGGTTAGGTGGAGGTGCTGGGTGCGTCTTTCCGGATGCTGATGTGTACAGCATGGGACCGAACCAGCTTTATTTTCACTTTTCGCGGCTTTTTACACTATCTCAGTACGTAAATACGCGGACTCGTAAGACACAAAAAGCACAGCGTCCTTGGGTCATAAACGTGACCATCACTCCAAATATCACCACACTAAAGGCCATAACTTCTCACACTCCCCACCCTGGTTTTCTATGGCTGGACCACTAGAAAACAGCGACGGCAGCGCTGAGTGGGCATGCGGTACCACAAATCGGCAAGTACGACTTCTCTGTGCTGTCAACGGGCCGCTCGAACCGAAGCTGCGCGACGAACTGCCGCAAAAGGCAACGCTGAGCATCCACTTCCGCAGCATCACTGCGCAGCCGAAAATCAGAGAGCGGCTAATACAGGACAGGCTGCACGCAAGCGTGCTGTCTATTCTGCGGCGAGAGTTCCTGCCCCGCAGCCTCGTCCGCGTTGATATTCAGCTTTTGCAGACGCTGGCGGACGAGCACGCGTCGCTCGTAGCAGAGCTTGCCGAAGGCATCAATGTGGCAACACTCGCTCTCATTGACGCTGGCGTCCCGCTGAGCGGTCTTGCGTGTGGCGTGAGCTATGTTATGACAGCATCGGCGGGCCTCGCACCGGCTGTGGGAAACGGCTCGCCCACAGACCTGGAAGACGTCACATCGACACACGCAGTTATTTTCCGATTTGTCGGTGATGAGGCGCCACAAATCATAGTTTGCGAGAGCTTGGGTAGCTTTACAGAGGAAGATCTTGCAGAGGTTCTGAAACGAGCAGAGCAGGATGCCGCCACCGTTTCTGCAGAGCTGCGCAAGCGCACAACCAGCTCATAATGTAAATTGCAAAAACAGTACGCGCACGAGGAGGATTAGTGCTTCTTTGGCTCAACTAATTGTATATATAGCAGGCACTCTATTGGCAAAACAACAGGAGCGAAGGAGAGCGGTTGACTCATGTTCATCATTCACAATCAGAGAACTTACTGTGTTCAACCATTCTGAATGATCCTGTCGGAGTCGAATATATATGCAAGAGCTCCCTCCTCAGTTAACAAAACAGACTGTGAATTAAATGCCATAGGCACAGACTACTCAGTGGTTTCCGCTTTATCCGCGGTCTCTACGGTTTCCACAGGTGTTTCAGCAGGTGGCTTGATGCCAACATGCATTGCCACGGTGCCGAATGTCAGGTTCTCGTACCCACATCCGTTCGTTACAAACCCAGCATCGCGAATCATATCAGCAAACGTCTCCTGGTCAGGGAAACGCTCAATGCTCTCGACAAGGTACTGGTAGGAATCACGGTCGCCAACTAACACTTGACCAAGAAGAGGGATGATGTTGAACGAGTAAGCCGAGTATATCGGAGCTAGTATTGGATTCTGTACCTTCGAGAATTCGAGGCACGCAAACACACCACCAGGTTTCAGCACACGATGCGCCGTTCGAAGAGCCTTGGGAATGTCTGTAAAGTTGCGGATACCAAAACTTACCGTGTAGACATCCTGCGAGGCATCTGGAATCGTGTCGAGCTCCTCTGCATTGGCGACCAGAAAATTCACGCGGCTCCCCTGCTTGGTCCCTTGGCGGTACTTGGTAGTCTCAAACCGTTTTGCGCCCTCGGCGAGCATTTCTCGGTTGATATCGGAGATCGTGATTGTGGAATCGTAGTCGCCATGCTGTTTCGCCGCGTGCTCGAGAATCCGCAGTGCAATGTCGCCAGAGCCGGCAGCGATGTCAAGAAACTGCAGAGGCTCACCACGAGGACGCTTACCAGGGTCAAGCTTAGCAATGAAGTGGTCTTTCCACAGTCTGTGAACGCCAGCAGACATCGCATCATTCATGTAGTCGTAGTTGGCAGCCACGTTCGAGAAAACAGAGCCAACAAGTTTCGCCTTATCCTCGGTCGGCACGGCTTTGAACCCAAAGTGGGTCGTCGAATATAACCGCGCGGAGTGGCGCGCAACACGAACCGCGCGCATCTGCTTCACACACACTGGTCGGTTTGGGATGGGACAGAAAGCCTGCTGACCTGTTGGGAGAAACGGTTCGGAGCAAATCAGGGAAAGTAGCAGCCAGTCTCATGTAAATTTCCAAATCTGTCAAGCCACAATCCTAGTTTCTAAGCTTTAGTTAGACTATGCATAGGTGGTGCGTCCGCGCGACGCGCAGTACATGCGATTCTACCAGTCTTCGAGGGCGCTCGATACGGTTAGTATCGAAAGCCACGTAACGAGGCTCTTCGACACAAGTTAAAGCGTTCACGATGCAGTCTCCGCCATTGCACCATCCTGTTCCTCAGCATAGAGTCAACTTCGACGCAGCTAGCGGGCCATACGCATACCAGGCCGGTTACACGCCTCAGGGTGCGTATGCGCCGCAGACCGCCACGGGGCCGCCGCCTGGCGCAGTTCCTCCCGGGACCGACGCATACAACCCGCTCGGTGGGCTTATGGGCAACTCTGAGATCGGCCGTATGGCCTTCGACTACGGCCAGCGCTACATATCTCAGAATTTTGGCCTCTACAGCTACTACGTAGCCTCGCTGCAGTACTACTTCCAAGTCACGAGTCCCTACGTCGCGCGCAAGCTCGGGCGTCTACTATTCCCGTGGCGCGTGCGACAATGGTCACGACAGCTGCAGCCCGTTGCTGGAGCAAATGGGCCTAGTGCCTACGCCCCGCCATGTGAGGACGTGAATGCGCCGGATATGTACATCCCTCTCATGGCGTTTGCAACATTCGTGCTTGTCTCGGGCCTTGCGCAGGGCCTTGCCGGCGCTTTTCACCCCAGCCTATTTGGGCTGGTCACATCAAAGGCTATAGGCCTTGAGATTGGCGAGCTCGTGCTTCTAAAGCTGTTCACGTACCTGCTCGGCGCCTCGGGCTCGTCACTTTATGATCTATTTGCATACTCAGGGTACAAGTTTGTGCCCGTGACAATTACGACAATTGTCTCGCTATTCACCAATAGTCGCCTTGTCAAATGGGGAACATTTGTGTACACGGGTCTTGCCGTTGCTGTCTTCATGCTGCGCTCCTTGCGCTATGTTCTACTCCCTGAGAACCAGGCCGCAAGCACAGATACAGCAGTGACATCTGTACAGGGGAGTAAGAAGCAGCAGCGCATTGTGTTCCTGTTCTTCTACGGCTTTGTGTGCCAGCTCCTACTCATGCTAATCCTAGTTGTAATGTGGGCGCCCTCTACGGCGCCCTCAACCGATAAACTAGTCCCGGACATCACAAAGTAACTTCTCTTAACCACTGTCAGTTCTCATATACATATTTTGAAAGTCTTTGGTAGCCATCAGCGACAGTATTCTGTATGTCCATCAATACTCACGCGAGCGCGCGACGACGAGCTGGTCTGAACACCCTTGCCCTTTGGACTGAGGGCTGCCTGCACACGCTTATTGTGCGTCTCAGAGTTTGTCGCTACGCGCAGGGGAGCGATGGCCTTCATCGATTGGTATGTTGTACTGGCCATTGAGCCGTCCGCAAGTACTGACGTAGTGCGTAAAGCGTACCGGCGGGCCGCGCTCAAATACCATCCTGACAAGAACCCAGAGGCGGCCGCGGCAGACCAATTCGACCTGCTGGCGCAGGCTGTCACGGTTCTCAGTGATGCAGCTAAGCGCGCGGAGTTCGATAGGATTCGGGCACGTCGTGCGGTTGGCGCCTACTTGGCTGCGAGTGAAAGCGCACGACTGCGAGAGCTGCGTGCCCGTCTAGACGGAGCAGACTCAGAAACCGTTCCGAAGCATCCAACGAACGAGGAGCTGGATCGGCTCCGACTGGCATCACAGGAACAATGCCGCGCACTGGACGCCCTTGTTGAGCGGCATTCCCAGAACTCTTCTTCGCGAGCATGCCGAACGCTGCGCGATGGGTCACGCACGTTTGAAACAGTCGCTGCGGCTCGCACTTTCGTTGATACACATCCCGGCGCTGCGCTACAGGCGTCATGGCGACCGCCAGCTTACACGAGAGAGTACGAAGAGGCAACAATGGATAGACTATCCAGATTAAGTGGCTGCTAAATGCTATGAACTGTAATCAATCGCTACTAATTGCGTTTGCGCTTTTCGCGAAGCGTGTTGCCGCCTCCAGCGAAGGGCGATGCAGATTCGCCCTCCGCAGGCTCGTCGACAGGCACAAGGGGAAACCCAAAAAAAAGTTGGCCTTCCGGTAGTTCGAGGGCAGGCGCATTGCGGTTTGTGTAAATTGACCGGTCGACCGGCGACATGTCTACATCGACGGCTTTGCCACTGAGGCGGAGGCCCGAACCGTTCTGTTGTACCTTAACGAGCGTCTGGTACGCACGTGCAGTTTCTGAATTTGAGAGCGAAGCGCCCGTGCCGCGCTCAAATGCGCCGCCAATGCTCTCTCCAGAGCCGCCTGCTGCTGAGCCGACGCGTGCCTTCTTCGAACCCGGGTCAACGTACCCTACAGGTGGCGCGAAGTCGACCTCTAAGTCTGTTTCTACAACACTGATGCCATGACGGTCCGTCTCAGGGCGCACTTCTAGCACTTTGATATCGTATACCTGGCGATTGTAGCTGATCTGGAAGACATCGTCCACGGTCAGTGTCGAGAAGCTGCGCAGCGCATTCTCCAACACGGCCTTCGGGTCGCTAATGTCGAGAAACGCTACAGACTGCGGCTCAATTT
Organism: Entelexis tilneyi; assembly: GCA_030566755.1. NCBI lineage: Eukaryota > Fungi > Ascomycota > Dipodascomycetes > Dipodascales > Trichomonascaceae > Entelexis > Entelexis tilneyi. Next base: position 22,281 of record JAKUAT010000033.1, on the reverse strand, counting down.
TAACAAAAGAGCCGAGTTCCAGCGAGCAGCTGCGCACCTCAACTAGCGACCCCTGTCGCAGCTGAAGTGTGGTCATCATCCACTCCGGCAGGTAAACACGACCCTCTGGCGCGACAAACTCAAGCACACCAGCATGGCTCACGCGCTTCGAGTCATTTGCGTGAATCTCGAAAAGCATCGGGTACGAAATACGCATTGTCGTGAGCTTGTTTAGCGCCGACGGCGGCAAATAGATCTTCCCGCCGTAATTCGCAACCTGCCGCTTCTCCTCGCTCGCATTCAATTGCGTTACAGGGTAGCAGCGGAAGAATTGCTTATACACGTCCGGGAACATTGCTGGCTATAGCTGTGTGCCTCCGGAACTAGCACTCGAACCGCTGTAGCTATCTGCCACAACCATAACCACGGCCGGCAGGCCATTGCGACACGATGCTGCTAAGTTGCCACTTTGCGTGCATCGCTATACTTCCAGAAGAGAGCGCGCGTACGAGCCTCTCGCCGCCTGAATAAAGCTACTGGTTAAAGTTACACTATAAAATAAAAGGAGTAGCATCTACGCAATGAAAGAAAGGCTGGTAAGTCTACTGCGTCTTGGCAGCCGTAGGCGCTACAGATGGGCCGGGGATCTTTGAAATGCCGCCTTTCGTGTGCACCCAGTATTGCTTCGCGGCGGGGTGCACCTTCGGGTGGCCAAGCAACTGGTCAACACGGACCTCCCACGCCTTGACAGCGTTGCGCGTGTAAGCCGATGTCGCGTAGCGCAGACGGAAAAATGCAACATACGCGGCGAGCTGAATCCAGCTGTTCTTAGCAAACGTGAACGCGCCAACGAGAAGACGTACGGCCAGCAGCAGCTCGATGTTCGCCGCTACAACGGTGAGCGGCTCATTGTAGTTCTTCACAAACGCCTCAATGCGGCGTACCTGAGGGCTGTCAGGGCCGTGGCCAAGCGCAGGGAGCAGGTACGAGCGGGAGTAAGTGAGGACATGGAACAGAGAGAAGATGGAGAGGGGCAGCAGTGAGAACAGACGACGCGTCGTGATGAGCCAAAAGATCGCGTACAGTGCGTACTGGAAGTCGCCGTCGCGGATGAGAACGTTAAACGATGGGCGCGTCTTACCGTACTTCTGAAACAAAATAATGCCAAAGCTCGCCAGAGCTGCAATATACGCGAAACGGTAAAGGATTGGCGAGATGGACTTCACACGCCACAGTAGCGTGGTCAGCGCCGTGTTTAGGACAACAAGCAGGTGCGCGCTGAACCACTTGAACTCAGTCGTCTTCGTCAGCGCCTGGATACGGTGGCTCGTCGTTGGCGTGGCCTTAGTCGCACCACTAGTGGCGCTGGACGTACCGCTCGACGTCGCGGCACTCGCTTTGCTCGTAGGATGGGTGCTGCTAGTTGACATTGGACTTCCGCGTCAGCTTCGGGGCGATAAAGGTGTGGAGGGAGATGACAAGTGCGCTGCTGGCCGAAAGCAACGCTAGCCGCCTGCGTCCGTTCCTTACCTAAACTCCCAGGACGTTATGGTTAGGGCAATGTGCGTCAAGTATAGCTCTAGATTGCGCACATGCAGGTGCCGAAGCGCCGCTACCCTGCGCATTGCTTCGTTTGCGCGCAGGACAGACAGTTGGCAACGGTGAAATTCCGGCCGGCACAAAATCAACTACGGACAGTAAGGCCGTAGAGAGCCAGATGTATAGCGGCAATAAAAGTTACATATAAATGAAATGAGGGGTCCGCCCCGTAAGCCATACTGGGGAATGAAACAATCACGCGTTCGGCGCGCGCGTTGCCTTCCGGCCCTTGTCTGCAAGGCCTTGCTCAAGCTTTAGCTGCTGCTGCTCGAGCTCCGCGCGCCGACGGTTCAGGAAGTCGCTGATCTCCTTGTGACGTTGGAATAGCTCTGTTTCGCTGCTCTTCAGCTTAGCTTCCTTCTCTGTCACCTTCTGCTGGAAGACGGCTGTCATTTCCGCTTGCATCTTTTCAAGTCGCTGCTCGTGCGCGCGGTTCATCTCCTGCTGCCGTACCATAGGATCCATCTGGTCAAATACCTCGTCATCTTGTTTCACGCCGAGCGCGAGCATTTTGTCCGTACGGTAGTTTTCGTACAACACGCGTGCCGTGCGCTCTCGCAAGTCCTCCATGTGCCCGCGAATGAGGAGGCTGCGGAGCTTAACGAAATCATTCTCCTCCTCGTTGTGCACCTCCACGACGCCCCATGGGTATTCACGGCCGAGAACCTGGCGGCCCTCACGATTGAGCACCAGTTGCGTCGAACCAACAACAGCGAAGGGTACCTTCGCCTCAAGTTCTGCCTGCTCGGCAGAGCTCTCGTCGTCGTCGTCTTCGTACCGGGGCGGGGTGAAGATCTCGATGCCTTGCATGCGAATGTCGGCAAGCACTGCATGTTTGAACTGCAAGAGCTCGCTATCCGTCATTGTATCGGCCTTGGCAATGACAGGAATCAGATTAACCTTGCGGTGTAGCTTCTTCATTGTAACAACGTCAAGCGGCTTAAGCGAGTGGCCTGTGGGTTCAATAAAATAGAGGCACGCGTGAATACGCCCGTCTTTTAGCAGTCCGGATGCGCCGGTGTCAAGCGACTCCTCTGCTTCGAGATACTGGTCAAAGCGCGCCTCCACCTCGTCCACTATCGGCTTCCACGAGTCCAGGTTGTTCACACTGTCGCCAAAACCGGGCGTGTCGAGCACCGTCAATCGTAGCTTCACCCCGCTCTCCTCGAGTTCAACATGTGTTTTCCGCAAACTGAGTTTTTCATCGTGGCTATGAGGCGCATCAAGGTCGTGAACAGGCACTTCAAACAGCGTGTTCAAGAGCGTAGATTTGCCCAGCCCGCTCTCGCCAACCACAAGAAGATTGAAGTCAAATCCCTGACGAATAGACTTCTGGTGCCATTGTTGCGGCAGGTTCGAGAACCCAACAAATGCGGCAAGCTTCCGGCGCAACACAGTTGGTGCCACGGGGGTCGTCGAAGCGGGGGGGTGCGCTGTGGCAGGCGCTGGTTCAGCTTCAGCGTGCCCACTAGATGGCTCAGAGGCCTGCGACGTGATGCTCGAGTTCACTTCGGCGGCCAGGCCCATGCTGTCGCTCATCGCTGGCACTAAAGACATGCAGTTTAGTTGGACGCGTGGAAGGAGGAAACACGCGCTAAATAGACGCTTATGTCATGGTCTCGCTGACGCGTCAGGGCCACCCGCATGCCCAAACAAGGAAAGGCTTCACGCTTGAGCGAACGCAAATGGTATTTCCTTAGAGTTGTTGCTGAATTGTATGTTCTAATTTGACCTGAAACGGAGTAGATGAAACCGGGCTGTTCGGCTACTATGTAGAGCATGTTGTAAAGGCACGCTGTTTTACTGCGTACAACCAGAATTTTGCACTTAGACACTGGGCTTATTATCCTTTTTTATTGCGAGGAGCCCCGCTGTTAAGCGAACTTTCTTTTCAATTCATTGATGTACGCTGTCTATGGCGACATGGAGACGAGCTTCCGAATAATTTCGACGGCTCGGTGTGATACGTAAGCTGAATTTTTCAGGTTCACCACCATCATCACAGCCATGCCGCCGATTGAGAAAAGGCGCCGAAAGAAGGCTCGGATTCAAGACCAGGACTCATCGTCATCCTCAGATAGTGATGCAGTCTCAGACGTAGAAATGCAAGCCAACGAGGCGTCCTCACCTAGCGAATTGAGCGATGTTGGAGAGGACGAGGACTTGAAAATCCCTGTTCATGATTCAGAGGCTGAAGAAACTCCGCGAGAACGCCTGCGCAAAACCCCACTAAATCAAGACCCGCAGGAGTTCAACCAAGCTTTTCTCAAGCTGGTTACCGATCAGTTTGGCGAAGATCTCGCAGCCCTGCGGCAGGCTAATGATTTCGGACCTGCTTCACTGAGTCAACTCATTGCTGGGCTGAAGCAGGGAATCGACATTTTTACGCCTGAGCAACAGCGCATGATTTAGCTGGAGAAACAATTCGCGTTCGCTCACTTAATTATTTTATTTATGATGCCGTAGTAATTTGCACCACCTTGTTTCCACTTGGCCTCCTCGGGTGTTCCTGAAAACATCGTTGCAAACTGTTGTGCACGCTCGGGCACTTTCTGGCTCGAGCGTGAAGCCTCAAGTAGCTGCTGGACTTCCTCAATACGCTTCCTCACCTCATGCAATTCAGAAAGCTGCGCGAGCGCAGATGACTTTGTAGACGTCTCAATTATACCGGGTAGACTCTCGGCGGCACGACTCTGCAGCCCCCCAAAGCTCCGCAGGTCGCTTTTGAGCAGCTCGATCAGGTGCGGTAACCTTTTCTCGCTGCGCTGCACGGTGTCAAGGGATGCGCTCAGCGAGCTAGCCACTTCCTGGCTGTAGGCGTCCAGTCGCGCCACAAGCTCAACGCTGGCCGAGTATTGCTCCTCAACGCTGCCTTTGCCGGAGACCGTGCTATTTATCGCACCTACAGTATCAAAGTCAGGCCCGCTCACATATGCAACAAGGTCATCCAGCGGAAGGTTCTCTGGGACGCGCATTTCTCAACTGCTCCGTTTCTTGATACACCCTCCTTTTGGCCGTAACCACAAGACTCCTTGGCTATCCTCACGCGCTTAGTTAGCGTTTCCGTAGATCGCGAAGATGTCGACGTTTCAGCTGCGGCTTGACTAAGGTAGGAGGAGTGATCAGCAGGCCCCAAGCAAGAGAGCCTGGAGAGAGAGACCGCCAGCGTTTCAAGCCAATGGTTTCAAAGATACTACAAACATGTATAAATAATGACAAAGTTTTAAATAAGAAAAAGGGGGCATGATGAGCTCATTTAGTTGAGGCCGGCCTGCGGGGGTTAGCAAGGCCTCATTGTCTGTCTGTATATACTTCCTCCCCAGTGAAGATGCGTGTGAGTGCAGCCAACTGCGGGCAGCTGGCTCAGTAACGTTGCGATGATGGCATGTTTACCTTTTCTTCAGATGGATAAGACTGGTCAGTCATATCTGTCGTCTCAAACTCCGGTGCGTAGTTCGAATACTGCTGCGCCTGGGCTTCTTGCTGTCTTCGGTACTCGCGCACCTCGTCGTGAGCACGGTACCTTGGAACCATCTGCTCCTGGTCGCTTGGCGTAGGAGAGTTTTTATAGGGGTTCGAGAACATCCATCCGCAACCAGGCACCGGAGGCAGGCCCTTGCTCATTCTTCTTCTCGACATTAGGCAACCTGCGAACGGCACCATGACAATCACAAAAGCGATAAGGACTCCCAGCAACAGCCAGCGGCCCCAAACATGCCACGCGTCTTTGAACACGTAGTAGCAATGTTCGCTGTCGTCACACTGCTTAACAGGCATTTTGAAGTTACGGGAGGAGTGAGCACAGTAGGTTTACTAGGTCCCTATGTAAAACGAACTGGCTGCAGTTTCGCGTCTTAGTGAGCACCTATAATCCCAACCACGCGTCTGGCCTACACCGCCTCACCAGCCTTTTCTGTGCCACCTGAGCCGGATCAACGTCACTTGACGCGCCGGAACGGGTAAGGGTGTCGCGCAGAATTCCGCAAGATCGTGGCGGTGAAAGCAACTAGCACGAACTCAGGCATTAAAGAGAGTAGGAAAAGCGACTTCTTCCCAACTAATTACTTCCACAAGTAGCATAGGCGATTAAGTAAAGGCTCAATGCTGTTTTTTTCTTTTATTAGTTTCACAGCCCAGGCATTTTTGCCCCTTGCGTTTCCGCATATGCGCAAAATTGGGAAATAGGGCAGGGTTTAATTATTCCTCTGGCATGCGCGCAGGCTGGTAGCATCGCCTCATTGCCAAATTTAAACAGATTACACATTATACATAATATCCTCGTGTGATTCGCCTAGTGGATCACATGGCTTTCGGCCTTGCGTGATTTTTTTTGCCCTGAACTATTTCGAGCGCCCTACTGAATAGCAGTTCACAGGAATAAGCCTCTTTATGATACTAAGTTTGCATCTAGACTATTGTAGGTATCTGAATAAACAATAACTAGCTTTTCAGCTCATCGGGTGGAGTCTTCCCAGTCTTTTCTCCTGTGGAAAGCCCATCATCCCCAACGACTGTGTTCGTGGTGTCATGGCTGTCATGGCCCTGATGATAACTGTGGGCAGGCGAGTGGAATGTTTCGCCCATTTCCACCTGGTGCTTTCGCTGCTTCTCTACCTGCTTGGGGTAGTTGTACTCCTCGCGGATAATGTCAACATCCGAGGGAAACCATATCGACTTCACCGACTCACCTGCGAACTTTGGCATCAACGCGGTCACTAACGAGAGCAAGAAGTAGGCCCAAAAGGACAGCGAGCTGTATACATGCGGGGCAGTCTTGTAAAAGAAGTTGCTCGATACGAATGCCGTGTATATGCCTGTCCAGAAAAAAATTAGTGAACATGAAACAAACAATACGAGGCAAGAAAACCAGTCCCATCGGAACTGGCACAGAATCACATAAAAGTTGCAAGCGAAAACGGCAGTATGTCCAACAAAAGTCCCCATTGCCTGCCGATATTCAATGTCCCGACCCGTCATGTGTACAAACTTGCCGCTGAACATGACGCTGTATGCAAAGAAAAACGCGACAGCGCTCTGGTATATCCCATCAATGGCAGCAAGGAAATACTTCCGTTTAGTCCAGGCCTTTCGCAGTATGCCTTGTCCGTACAATTGGGGGTTCGCAAGCAGGACATGGTCAGGGAGGTCTTGATCCAGGATTCCGCGAATGACAGGCGGCAAAGAAACAAACACCGAATTGAACAAAGTCAAATAGGTGTAGTCATATAAATATGACTCGTCGAACTCATTGAAGATGCCATACCAGAACAATGTCATGGAAAACATAAAGTTCTGGTAGAGTAGGTTCCCCGTCATGCCAGCAATGCGATAGTATGAATATCTTCCGTGGACGAGGACTAGCCTTTGAAGGAACCTAAACTGGCCCATAGCATAATCGGCGCTCATGGCGGCTTGTCGACCTTCCACGCCGACTATACCGACACCAATATCAGCCTCCTGAATCATCGAAACATCATTGGCACCATCGCCAATAGCCATAGTAGTAACGTCAAATGCACTCTTCATGATGTGCACAACCGCAGCTTTCTGACTTGGCGATACGCGACAACATAGAACAGCTCGGCACTTCTTTCCCAGCAGGGCAAATTGCAGTCGGTAATCTTCACTTGTTACTAGTCCTGCCAGGGCCACACCATCAATCACTAGGGCATACTTGCCAGATGCCGGTCGGTGGTCGGCACCAGCCTCTGCCATGGTCTTCTTGTTAACTTCCAGCCCAATTTCAGCAAGCCTGCCGGCGAGTTCATCAGGATGCTTTACGATGAGCAACTCCATTGAAGTGTTTAGCAAGTTGCACGAGAACCCGATGCTAATGGCAGTCTCAACCTTGTCACCAGTCAGCATCCAAAATTTGATACCAGCTTGGCTAAGAAGCTGAATAGTATGAGGAACATCTTCTTGCAGTTGATCTTCGATGCCAGTTCCTCCCAGCAGCACAAGATCATTCTCAAGTTCCTCGGCCAGTTGCTCGCTCAGAACGTCTCGATCTGGAGACGCAATTGCATCCTCATATCGCTTAGCCCAGTCTAGAGCATACGCGGAATCCAGTTCCCTATATGCAACCATGAGCGTTCTCAAGCCCTCGTCTCCATAATCCTGGAGATCTCTCATGGTATTCTTATAAACATCCGTGAACTTAGAGTCCGCATCCAAACATTGCTCAATCACAGAATCGGCACCTTTGCATAGCACGAAGTAGCGATTGGCCTCATTTCGCACCAGAACAGACATGCGCTTGCGTTGCGAAGAGAACAGAATCGTTTCCAAAACTTCGAATCGGTGTGGCACACCACGCATATCAATCACCTTGTGCTTTTTCCCATCGTCTACCAAAGTATACCCAAGGTCACGGGCGGTTTTTACCAACGCACTCTCATCTGGCGACTCTGCCTTCAACACTAGAGTCATGTTTTCCATCGCTGCGGCCTTGCTGGGACGAAACATTTGCGTCGTATTGTGAGTTGCCAGTCTTGACAGTCCGGCGGATTGGTTTGTTCGCAGTGAACTTACTGATGGGCGACCAGCTTGTTGCTGGTGAGAACGGGCAGATCTTCGATGAGATGAGCTGACTGAGGGGCGTGCAGGAGCACCGATGACCTCTGAGGCCATCATGGGTGCGGGCAAATCTCCATCTTCCAAATCGGCGTCGCGCTTTACTTCCTTATACTCAGTGACAACGGTGTTGCATAGGGCAAGCACCAAAGCGAACTGCTCCAAACGCTGACGCTGCGCTGCGCCTGATTGTCCCTCGAGGTCTGCTATAATCGGCTCGCTAACAAGTTCGAGCTCAGGCTCCGAGAAATAAGGGTTCCTGTAATAGTCTTGAAGGCGCAAAAGCATACTCTCCCTCTCCTCATTGATATCTCTCTCAGCTTTCGCGCGAACACTTTCAACGTCCTCTCCCCGGCGCTTAACCTGACCAGCCATGGACTCCGTGAAGGCCACGCCGTAGGACTTGCCGTGCACCGTGCACTTGCGGAATACCATGGAATTCTGCGTTAAAGTCCCCGTCTTGTCGCTGAAGATGTACTCGATTTGGCCTAAGTCATCACTTAGCGACCAAGACTTCGGGGTGCAAGGATAGTCCACCACCTCATCGTACATGAACGTGTCCGAATAAATAAAGAATGCGAGACAGGTTCGCACTATCTCAATAGAGATATACAGTGAGATGGGAACCATATTTTGCAACACCAGCATAGCGGCAAAGAACGTCACCAGCCCATTCACAGAAGGATGGCCAGCGGTGAGTCCAAATTCAAAGAAGTAGGCGGAGTTGGTTTTGGACCGGAACTTAACGCCCTCGACAATTCCTGAGACGAGACACAAGATGAACAAGTAAACGAAAGACATGGCCACGTATATGTTCAGCTCACGGGAAATACGTGATCTCTTTGTCGGTGTCTCACCGGCGTTCAGACGGATCTTTGATTCCTCACCTGTATAAACAACGTAGCCAATGACCCAGCGCGTATTGCGTACTGTGGAGCCTCGAGGCATAAAGTTCGGGGGTCCAACAGCCTCGCTTTTGTCACTCTCGACATCACGATAAGTCCAGCCAAATGAGTCTAAATCTGAGTTCGCGCCTTCAATCTCTAGCTCAAATTTTTGCTTGTTTATTTGCCAGCCACGACGCAGTCGGCGCGTCATTTGAAGGGCACGACGAGGCTTCAAGTTCGTTTCGCCGTCCAGGTTTCGGGTGTCAATGAAGCAGTCACCTTCAACATCACTGCTGCTTATGATGAACATGTCGGCCGGGACACCTTGGTCTGCGTATACTTTCACGAAGTCACCCACCTTCACATCCTTCCAGTACCTTTTCCGAAACTGTGGTTGCTTTTCCAAGTGCTCTGCAGCAGCAGTTCTGCTCGAGAATACTCTGTTGCGCTGCGAGGAACCGAATGAAGGACGACTGGTCGAACGCCTGCCAAATGCTATATCACCCATGGACATACGAACGCTGGCATTCTCGTTATCGTCAACATCATCGTCATTCAAGGGATCCTTCCTCTTCCGCATCTTGTACCAAGTCTCGCGATAAAATCGACTGCAGCGTTTCTTGAACTTACGCCACGCGCTGATATTTCCAGGTGGTGAGTTTAGATTTTCGACATTGTCGAGGACAATCGCTATCGTATTGTTCATGCTCAAGTCCAGGAGCATACGACGCCAGTCCTCGATAGCATCGCGAATAGCAGTGATAGCCACGATGGCGATGACTGGTACTGCCGCGAGGCCTGCGTTGTTTACACCGAAAATAGTAAAGCCGGAGAGAATCGCCACCACCAAGAAATAGATGTTTGCGACGTTTTGAAACTGGAATGCAATGTTTTTCGGCAGAAAATTAAGAGGCGTGTACTTCGTCGTGCGGATTTTGTTTGTGGTGTATTTGGCTTTCGGTTTTCCTGTTTTGCCATCCAGTTCAGAGTCGGGTATAGGGGCATTGAAGTACAAATGCCGGGGCGCAAAATTCAGCTTCTGTTTTTGAAGGTCAAACCATTCCTTTATTATTGGAATGTGACCAAACACGGCGGTCATGAGCATCTGCAGTGGCTCACGGTCATTGTGATCCGACCGCTTCGTCTCCTCCAAAGCATTGAGGGCTTTAGGAGGAGCGGGCTCGCCGTTCACTTCCGACATTGAAGGGCCGGGTGCGTTGGTAGGAAAGGCTGATTTTTGGAGCTCAGTTATGAGAGGCTACCTACGACTTACTTAACTAAGATCAACAACAAAAATGGCAGAAACAAGATCACCTGATGTGTCCGGAATGTTTTTACTTCGCTTGTAGCTATGAGGCAATGGGGCAATGAGGCAACAACAAGGTTTCAATATTAAGTACATATGAATTTTAGTTCTTGCGCTATGCCTCGCCCTCCGCTGTTGTCAAAAAGGTCGAAAGGACTCTATGCAAGCATCTTTGAAACTTGATGGCCTAGGGTTTAACTGCCCTTGTCCGACATAAGACAGCACCCTAGTGTTCTCATGTACGATCTGCGTTACAACAGGATACGCTCATACGTCAGCCGCATGACCCGTTTCAACTGAGTGTGTTAATGTTTGTGACAACAGCGCCTTAGCAAAAAGTGTGATTAGAGTTGCTCCCCCTCAAAATCCAGTCTATCTGCGGTGGGCAGCTAACGTTTGACTTGTCGATGGGTAGTCTATGACTATGTACATGACTATGTAGCTCCAACCCTTGCCGTGAGCGGCGGTCGGACTTTACCGAACGGTAAGAAAGCATGCAGCGCTTGCCCCAATAGGTATGCAGCATTCTCTGGTATTCTGATTTGTCATTACTAGTATTATTCATATTTTGACAGGCAGCCTAACAGCTGTCATGATTAGTTGCCACGTGACTGCGGCTCGGAAGCCGAGGTGACATCTTTCTGAGCAGCTCGGGCCACTAGGTGCTCCTTGAGATTGAAGCGTTATCACACCTTTTTTCCTAACGTTCGGGGCTCATAGCTCAAGGCTGCATTGTATGCTGCCACTATTTCATCATCGGTAAATTGCAAGTCGCCTGGCACGCGTAATTTATGCAATGCAGCAACAGTAGTATGAATATTTTGCAGGGACTCGCCTGGCTCGAGCTCTATGACTTCGTTAAAGTTACAGTCAGGCTCTTCGGTTCTGTCGAGCTTCTGAAACCGGGATTCGAAGTCACCCATGATTTTTCGCACAAGGGCCTCAGGCATATCACGAATGGTTTGGTGCTTGTTGCCACGAGCGAGTACAAGCTGACGAGTCTTCCTTCGTGAATTTCTCCCAGGTCCCTGCGGAAGAAAATTGAGGGCTACGAATTGTACCTCATAATCTGAAGACATCACGATGTCCCGGAAAACCTGTGCCCTCTCGCGTTTTTCCGCATTATTGCGATCCATTAGCACAATAGTGTGATCTTCCAGTAACTGCAATGTAGCGTCAACAAACTGTCGTTTCTTGGTTTTTGATGCTGGGATCTCGTCGTTCTGAATGTGGCCCATTTCAGTGCCATACAAATGGCTCAACGCTACTCCCACTGTTGTTTTGCCCACCCCTAAAGTGGCCACTGGCACCAAAAGTGTCCTTCTCTTTACTCGACTGTCTGTTTCCATAGATGGCTTTGATCACACGAGCCGTGCGAGTCTATATATTTGGAATGCAAATTGGAGCACGCTCAGGAAGACCACGCACATTGGGTTAGTAAGTCACATAAACAGCACAAGTTCTTTCGCTACGGAAATCATGGGGACGGTTTTCAGCTTACGGCTCTACCTAGCTATCCTCCATATGTATTTTAAAAACGTTAAGGCTTGGCATGGTGCACGCCAAGGCTGTGTGGCCTGATAGCGGCAACGTTGTCGGTATCGCCATCACAACCGCGACCCTAGTCAAGTCTGTTCTTGCAGATCGCGCGGCAAAACGCTCAGAAGCTTGTCAATGTGCCCATATTTTGTTATAGAGACGCCCATGTGTCCAATGCGGAAGTACCGCGGCGCAATTGGCGGCAGGATGCCGCCAGCGATGACGTATCCCTGTTTCAGAAGGACCGGTAGCAGGTCTGGTAGCTCCTTGCCTTCCGGGAGATAGGCTGCCGTGAGCCCGTGTGCAGCAACCTCGCGTTTCGCCACCAACTTGATGCCAAGCGAGGCAAGCAGGTCCTTCACTTTGTCGCTCGCACGAGCGTGCTGCTTCCAGCGCTCCTCAACAGCAGCTTTCGAGCTCGCAATGTCCTTCAGTGAGGCCTCCAATGCCCAAACAGTTTGAACTGCTGGCGTAGCGAAATATGCTGGCTTTCCGCTCTCGTAAGCGCGCATGACGGGCAGCCAGCGCTGGAGACTGGCAAAGAAAGCTGGCACAGGGGTCTTGCGCGATTCAATCTTTGAAAGAGCTCGCTTCGACGCAATCGAAATGTGCAAGCCAGCTGGAACCCCAATGGCCTTCTGCGAGGCAGTGAGCACATAGTCGAGTTTCCAAGCGTCGAAATTGAGCGCCTCAACACCAACAGAGCAGACACCGTCCACAAAAATAAACGTGTCCGGGCTTACGCTCTGCACCAATTTCGACAGACCCTCGACATCGCTAACCACGCCAGTTGACGTGTCAACGTGTGTGACTGTAATGGCCTTATAGGACTTCGCCTTGAGCTCCTTCTCAACAACATCGAGATGAACAACATCACCAATCTCGGACTTGATCTCGGAAACCTTCATGCCGTATGTCCGGAGCGCCTCAGCCCAGGAGTGAGAGAAGAACCCGGTGTTGAGAACAAGCACATCGTCGCCAGCCTCAAGGAAATTGGCAGCACTAATATCCCAACCAAGAGTACCGCTGCCAGCAATCACAAACGGCTGAGCTTCGGGATCCTCGTTAAGAAAAAGCGTGCGGAGGTGCTTCAGTGCAGATTGAAACACGTCGACGAAAGGTTGCGCAGTATGCGCCACACTAGGGTGCGACATTGCCTGCAGCACATCATCGTCGAACTCGATGGGTCCTGGGATTAGCGTTAGAGGGTGTTCAGGCTGTTGCGACATGGTTAGTTTCTCTGAGATGGTGCTGTGCTGTTACACAATGTAGTGGGGAATCTGTCTCCTCTCTCTATATGTGGGTTTGGGTAAAGTGGAGACTACACCCTAGGGTAAGTCCTCATGCGGGAAGCCATGTTGACAATAGCCGCTCAGGCTGGTCTCAATGTGATCGAAGCCTTTAAACTTGAGGGCCCATGGGGCTCGAAAGAATCGTATAGAAAGCCGGCTTTTGCTTTCGATCCCTTTAGACGAGTCGGTTCTTATTTGTTCTTTCAGGGTTCAAACTCCGGCTCTCGAGAAAGTTAGACTCATTCGGTTGGGGAGAGGAAAATCGGCTTGTTTCACGTCTCAACACAAAAGCAAAGTCCTAGAACAGATAAATAACAAGTGCAGAGCGCGTCGCATATGACGCCTACAAAAAGAAACTAGCCTTTGTAGTTGCTGGCGAGAGCTCCAGGAGCGCAATTCCGCTCATGACCTCGAAAAAAATATCTTAAACTTGTTATTATGGATGTGCTTGCTTCTTTGTAGCTCGTTCCTGAAATTCGAAGCCTCTTGCCTGCGAAGATCTCAAGTCTGTAGCATGCAACGTTATTCTTCTGTACGTGACTTGACGAATAAATAACCAATCGAGCACCTTCATCTTGCTATGACAGTCATGAAGTTCTTGCAGTTCTGTAGTGCGCATTCGTGTAGAGTGTCAGAACATTTTGCGTGAGCCTGCGTGCAGCCATTCATTGTGCTTCCTATTTGGAAGTCGTAAGCGGTGGCAGGTGTTCCACCTGGCGGCTGTAGCCTGCTTAGAAATAACAACTGAACCGGTTTCCAAATAGATTTTATTGCGTGCAATGAATTTGTTATGACCTCATTCAAGCATTGGCACCCCTATGAGTGATGTAAATAATCCGTGTCTTTGTCTTATGTATGTACTAAGAGTCAAGGATCATGAGCGATCAAAGAAATCGTCCCCATCGTCGTCCTCCTCATCTCCAAACTCCATTTCGCTTGCATTGCTCTCTGCATTATTGTCATCGGTTGAGCTCGACTCGTCGCTGATACTCTCATAAATGTCGCCGAGATCCTCGTCGAGATCTCCCATGCTGGCGCTCTTAAGAACCTCATTGCGTCCTTCTGTCTCAGTTAGAACCGTGTAGCCACCCTCGACTGTGCATCCCACTAATCTAGACTTCGTCTCAATGGTCGCGGCTTTACCAATAGTGCAATTTTCCAGCGTCACGTCGTTCGCGATGGTCACGTCGTCCAAGAGCACGCAACCAGTGAGGCGGCACTTCTTTCCAATCTGACAGTTGGAGCCAATAGATGTGCGCTTCACACTGCTGCGCTCGCCAACCGTCGTATTGTAGCCAATGAGGGAGTCATTACCTATCACCGCTTGGCCTGGAACGCGCTCCCGTTTGACATCGTCTTGTTGTTGCTGAGATTGCCTCGCTTTCATTTTCAGGAAGTGGCGATTCGCCTCAGTGTATGTTTGCAAATTATTTGCGCGAATGAAGAATCCGCGGTCTGTGGGAACGCGCTGCATTACCACTGCCCCGTACGGTGTGCGATGGCGCCAAGCGCGACGCGCGACATCCCTGACAAGCTTCGTGATGGGCTTCGCAAAATCGATGTCCTCCATCTCGAAAACGTCTTTTCGAACAAAGAAGATGGACGATTGTAAGAGATCAGTGGTTGCGACGACCTGCGGAAAGCGCCACAGCATTGCCATGCGTACTTTTAGCAACTTGCCATCCTTTACGCTTTGCTGTTCGTATGAATCGAGTAGCAACTCTGCAGACTGGCCCTCAGAATACAACAGGACGTCTGGAGTCAGCGCCTTAAGATCAACGTTCTCCATAGTATTACGATAATAGAACCCAGTAATCACAGCGTTCTCGTCTTGCGAGCGCACTGCAGAAATGAAAGATTCAGGGTCCAGTTCAGTAATGAAGTCGCATGGGAACACAACGAGGTCGCGGCGCGGCGCGAGGAGGTGTGAGCTCTCTAACAGCCGCAAAACCTGACCCGAAGGAGTTCCTTCGGGTACGCGAAACAAGGACGCATTGAGCTCGAAAGTGTGACAAGTAGCCTCCACGGCGTCAAAATCGCTATCGGCCACTGCGATTATTGTGTTGCTGAAGCCCGCTTTGTTACACCATTCAACCGCGTACTGCACAAGCGGCCGGTTTCCAACCGTCAATAGCGCCTTAGGCACACCTTCAGTGATAGGGTGAAGGCGGTGCCCTGGGCCACATAAAATGACTGCCTGGAACTCCATGGATGGTTCGGCAGACTTACTTCTCGCTAATTTCAAGCGCCGCAGCGAGTATGTGAGCGGAGTTAGCACTTTGTCATTTTAGCCTTATCAAGTAGTTGCATTCATCTCTGCGGATGGCAGCACCGGCACGAAACGCCAAAACATGTGTTGGCAATGCAACGGAGCTCAGGTAGCATAGATAGATATAGATAATAAAAATAGATAGTGAATAAATAATGCAAATTTGCAATTTCAAGAAGTCTTTAGAATTGTCTCAATGTAAGGGTGAGCGCTCGTCATCAGTCACGCCGCTGTCATGATCTACCTCGGCGTCCTCATCGTCATGCAGCGTAGGGGCCCTTTTCGAAAGCCTATTGAAGCGACTGTCAGGGTTCGCGTGCGCTTGACGCACGTGGCGACGGAACGCGTCGGAACGGTTGTAGATCTTGTTGCATCCGTTGATCTCGCAGGAGTACATTGCCTTGTGGTGTTTTGTACGGATATGTCGCGTGCATTCACTGCGCTCGTGGAAGCCGATGATTGCCCAAGGGCACCGCTCCTTCGGACAGAGGTATGGTCGGAAGTTAACGTCGTGCACAGCGTCTACATGCTTCGCGAACTCCACGAGGTTCGAGAACTTCGCGTCACATTCGCGACCACAGCCTTGGGTGCCACGAACGAGCCGGCGGCACTCACCAAGGAGGTTTGGGTCCCGCTCTATTTGCCTGATGCGCGACCAGCTTGGATCCGTGGCCAATACATCCAGCTCTCGCCGGTCAATCGGTTTCAACTCGACGTTACGGTGATTGCGCGGCATCGTGTGGACGCGATTGATAGCCTCCGTAATGAACTTGTCCGTGTCTCCTCCCGAAGCTTCTGTTAAAGCGGCCGCGTGCGCTCGCTGCTCTGCCTTCTTCTCGGCTTCAGCTGCAGCAGCAGATGCCTCAAGTAGCAGAGCTAGACTCACGCGGGGTTTGTTGAACGACCCCATTGCAGCCGGCGGAATCTCCCCAGTCATCTCCCCTGAGACAAGGCCCAGGGGAGCATTAATTTGCCGCGACAAATGGGCAGGTGGGTCTTGAAGAGACCCTGGTGAGTGTGGGGAATGCGAACCGGGAGATTGAGGCGAAGAAGAGCCAGGATCGCTCGTCTCAGCAATAGGCCGGTGCTCGCTCAAGGGCGTTAGTTGATACGCCGAAGAGGACAGAGAAAACCGCAGTGATTCGGTCGGGGCAGGCAAAAACATGAGTTCGGCGTGATGATCTGGTTGCTGCGACATAAGAGACCAAAGGTTACTTGACCGATTGGTAGAAGCAGAGGAACTGAGAGATGCCCCAGCTCCTGCGATGCCACTAAAGGAGGCCTTTGCCGCGAATTACGTGACAAATGTGACGTCTGTCAATTCTACCGTGCGCGCAATCCCCTTTCTAGCTGACTCCTGGCTAATTGTAGCACGCAACAAGGCTATCCACTGTATCTGGCTCGATATGTGGTAGGAATGTACAGCAGAGTAACCTTTTTGTGGATTTGTGGAAGACCCCTTCTCCACTTCTCATGTCAGCGGCCTCCCAACAGCGCTACCCTAGCCTCAATCACGACTAAATCCGGCTGATACAGCTCTGTCCGGCCATTCTTGTCAAATATGCTTTCTCAGAAAGCCTAAAGGCACACAACACAGTCAGGGCAGCACGTTCAGAAACAAACAGAAATTTCTGCCATGACTGCCACCACAGATAAGGCTGATATCTACGCGGCGATGGCGCATGAAGCTAAGCAGGTCGCCACAAGAAAACCTTGCCCAGGAAAATTGCCGCACAACATAGCGCAGATTTGTCACATGAGGCCGAGCCAATAGTGTCACCGACACACAGCACGACGAGGGTGTGATGGTTAGTGATATCCGCAAGTGAGGCAAAAAGTGAGGCAATAGTTGAATAAATTCCACGACTCAACAGCTTTTGTGCTCAGCGCCCATCCCGCCTATCGATTTTGGACTCGAAGATAATAATCTAGCGATAGCTGAGCTAATGTTTTTCAAGTTGTTACCGAGCCGACGCGTCTTGTCGAATAGTGTCGCTTGATGACTACGCATCGCGTCTCATTAGCCGCCGACAGATTTCCCTTTGTGGAGTTAGTTTCCGATCTCGTTTGTATGCATGAGGCAGGGGTCAGAGAGACGCGTCTGGCGCAAAAAATCACGATCACCGGAGCATCACTAACACGGCGCCGGAGGGCGCGCTCGCCGTATTACGGATAATGTATGTGGCAAATACGGTTGCGCCCAAGCGGAAAAGCTTAGAACCTTATGACACTCCAACAGACCTTAAATATGCGCGAGCTGGTGCTCTACTATCATTGCAAGTACTTTATTTTAACAAACTGTGACTGATCACAAGATCATTGTTGATCCCGGGCGCGAATGAAACCCGTACCCACATGCATGAACTGTGCCCCTTTGAACGCGAGACCTCCGCATGCAACATTCCGCAGATCTTGAAATATAAATACAGGGTAAACAGAGAGACTTCAATCTTCAACCCGACTCCAACTAGTTCCACTCTTTCTAATGTCTGCTATCGTTGCCGCCGCTCTTTTCTCTGGTGCCTTTGCCGCCGCCAACGCCACGACCACCGTCAAGGCCACGAACTACACCACTATTGAGTGCACCACGCCTACCACCTTCGCGTACGGCAACTCCACTTACACGGTCACTGAGGCCACGACGCTCACCGTCGAGGACTGCGGCTGCACCGCTTCCCCTGTCAAGTCGGCTGTTCCCGCCACCTCTGGCCCCGCTGTTGTCAACGGTGGCTCTGCTGCTGGTGTTGGCGCCGCTGCCGGTGTTGCTGCCGCCGTTGCTTACCTGCTCTAAGCTGTCCGAGTAATTAATTAATTCAATAATTTATTGTAATATTAGGAGGCTTCTTTAGTGAGTTTAGTTTTTGTGATTTTCTTCTTCTGTGCGATCGTTTCGAAAAAGTTGGTGCTCCTGCTTTACTTGGGATGATGAGCAAAGTCTGAGCACATTTAGATTCTCGGGAGGGCTAAATTGGCAGCGGCGAAAGGGGCAGAGCTTAGGCGTCCAGCTTGTCTACAATGGCTTCTTACCACGTGCGCCAAAGCCTCGTAAAGTTCTATATGACCAACTAAACCAAAATTAATCCTTCTAACGGGACCCATAAGGGATCTCCAGCTGCTTAATACCAAGCTTTAGGCTGCCGTGGCCGTAGTAGTGCTTAAGAACCTTCCTCCAGGCTATCTTTTGATGCTCAGCGCCTCAGCGTAGCCAGAAACTCCCAAGATGGGTCGGGGTACGAGAGCTTGCCACAGTACGTGATCCGCTCATACATAAGCTAAGCTCACCACCACCACCACGACACACACATCCGCCACAGACCATGTCGTCGTCAGACCCGTTGCTTGCGGCCCTAGAGGGCGAGACGGGGAATACCGACACGCCAACAAACCCTCCGAATCCTCCGAACCCTTCGGATAACTCGAATAATGCTAGCGAGGGCGACAGTGAGCGGCAACGCGCGATGGCGGAATACATGCGCAAGCTGCGCGAGCACCACGAGATTGGTGGCAAGCTGAAGACCCTCCGCCGTACCCTCCGCGACCTTGGCATCGAATTCGATAAGACGGAGAATGATATCAAGGCGTTGCAGTCCGTGGGCCAGATCATCGGCGAAGTCCTAAAGGTGCTCGATGACGAGCGTCTCATTGTGAAGGCGTGCAATGGGCCGCGATATGTGGTTGGCTACCGGAACTCTATTCCGTCAGAAAAGCTGAAGCAAGGCGTTCGTGTCGCGCTCGATATCACGACTCTCACAGTTATGCGCATTCTGCCCCGCGAGGTAGACCCACTGGTGTACAACATGACGACGCTTGATGCTGGCGACATGAGTTTCGCTGGTGTGGGTGGTCTTAACGATCAAATTCGTGAACTTCGCGAGGTTATCGAGCTGCCCCTCAAGAACCCCGAGCTGTTTCAGCGTGTCGGAATAAAGCCGCCGAAAGGTGTGCTTCTCTATGGCCCGCCTGGCACAGGAAAGACGCTCCTCGCCAAAGCTGTGGCAGCACAAATTGGAGCTAACTTCATCTTCTCACCAGCTTCCGGTATTGTGGACAAATACATCGGTGAGTCGGCGCGCCTCATTCGCGAAATGTTCAGCTACGCTAAGGAACACGAGCCTTGCATTATATTCATGGACGAGGTCGACGCCATTGGTGGTCGTCGATTCAGCGAGGGAACGTCCGCCGATCGAGAGATCCAGCGTACTCTCATGGAGCTCCTCAACCAAATGGATGGGTTCGATTATCTCGGTCAGACAAAAATCATCATGGCTACAAACCGACCTGACACCCTCGACCCTGCGCTGCTTCGACCAGGGCGACTCGATCGTAAGATTGAGATTCCTCTTCCCAACGAGGTGGGGCGTCTGTCTATATTAAAGATCCATGCCGAGAAGGTGTCGAAGCGTGGCGAATTTGATTATGAGGCATTGGTGAAGATGTCTGACGGATTCAATGGCGCTGACTTGCGGAACATCATCACTGAGGCGGGTTTCAATGCGATTCGGGATGACCGAGACTATATTGTACAAAACGATATGATGAAGGCAGTGCGCAAGGTCGGCGAGACGAAGAAGCTCGAGGGACGTATTGAGTATGAAAAGCTATAGAGTGTGTGTATTAGTGGCCTGGTGCCGCAGCCATCATAATATTTCAAGCTACACCGTCTTTAAACGTAGATTGATAGGGCTCGCTTGTTGAGCACTGGCAGGGTATGCTCGGCCTATCTCTGCAAGTCATAACCCTAGACGAACTGCTGTTCCCGCTAGGCCGAAACCTTACCACACGTCAGGGACGCGGTACTACATATTGGTATCTTCACATCCGTGACAGACACAGCCCTAGATTACATAATCCTATTAACCGACTCAAAATTTTCAAATTCCTCCTCCCCTCGCCTGCGTCATCACCTCAGATCCGCAACGTCAAGCCTGTCACACTAACTACACAATGGGAAAAGTCCACGGTAGCTTGACGAACGCCGGACGTGTCCGTGCCAAGACCCCCAAGGTTCCCAAGAAGGAGGACAAGCCTAAGGTCCCTAAGGGCCGCGCAAAGAAGCGGTTGTTGTACACTCGCCGTTTCGTTAACGTTACGCTCACGAACGGCAAGCGCCGGTCCAACCCGTCGCCCTCCAACCAGTAAGAGGGTGATTATGGGCGTCGCACACCTTCCACCACATGAGGCGTAGCGAATTTGACTCGAGTTGCCCTGTGACTTGCTGTCGACGACAAAATATCCGCGCTTCTTTTGGTTTTAATTTAAGAAATAGCACATGAACCGTTCTTTCGGGCCTATAGCAGAGACATATCAGTCTCTATTGATCTTGTCTCGCGGACTAGCCCTCCACTGCGTAATCCAGCGACGCCTCCGCTTAGCCGAGGAGTTACCCTGACATTAGGGAACGCGCAGGACTGTTGAAGCAGCCTCATACTCCAAAGCCGTGAAAGAGCCAATAAGTTAGAGCCTTTCTCTAGTTGTTGTCGCTATTCGTAACGAGTTGCAATAAGTAAGGATAGGAGGCTTGCATATCCAGCATATACTACATAGTGGGGCTGCTTAGCCAAATGCTTCTCTTCTCCTTCTCACAGTCTGGGTATCGGCAACTCTCACTGTTAATAGATTTTTAGTTATGAGTACTTCCAAGATGCTGTGATTCAATTCACGACGACAATGCAGCGCTTAGTTTTAAGCAGTCATCAGAGTTGTCAAACCGCAGTGCACACCATTCTCAAGCGCGATTTCAGCGGGGGCTCTGCTATCACTTTCTCGCAGCTCTTGGCGCCACAATGACCTTCCACATCTGGGCACCTCGCCTCTTTAGATAAACCCTAGAAAATGATCGGGCGTCCCTCGTGAAGAATAGTAAGCAGAGCTGACGATGGCACCTGTTTCCCTGTCTTTTTAGGAACGCACGCCCAGCGGCTGCCAATACCTTAAGTCGAAGTCATGGAGTACGTGCGCGTGCTAACCTTGGTGTAATGAGAATGACGACAAGGCAGGTCCTTGATACTGCCCTGCACGGGCTGAGCGTGTATATGCCGAGGAGAGCCGCTGCAGAGTTCCCCGAACCCACACGTGACAATTAGCCGCACGACCTGCATATAGCGTACCGCAACGCCCGAGATGCAGGAGCCATTACGGCACACAGTCCGAGCGTCGAGGCCCGAAATCTCAGAGAACTGAAGACACATAGCACTTGATGTGAGAGAATGAGGCTGCTGGACACCATAGCGTATTTCGCCAAGGCACTACGAATGGCGCGGCTTGTGACGCCACCTCTAGTCAAAGGAAGTAGATTGGCTGAAAATTGTCCCCATCATAATAAGTGTGTTTTATGGCGCACCACCGTGCGCGGAGTCAAAGCGGAACTTTGGGAGAAACATCTTAGATACAAAACAACTGCCCGCCAGATCCCCTTTCCTAATGAGGTAATCCCTAACATCGTAATTACAGCAGGCGAGATAGCCGGATCTTCATGCTCCCACGCAGGTGATACCTCAGTTCCAGCATATAAATACCGCCCAGAGCTTCTAGCATTCTCGGCCGCTGCACAACAACCTCAACCTATGATGCCTCCCAACCTCCTTACAATCTTTCTGGCACTAACTAGCTGTGTCTCTGCTGCTAAGACAATCTACCTAACCCATGGTACCACCATCACATATCATGGCCACACATACACCATCGAAGCTGACACCACTCTGAGCTATGCATCAACGACTACTCGTAGCAGTGCGTGGGAATCTGCGGTGACGCATACGATTGAAAGCATCGAAACTCAGACGTCTATTCCTGTCAGCAGCGGAAAGGTGGTCTTCTACAGAAGCAGCAGCACGACAA
>JAKUAT010000032.1:0-82205 GCA_030566755.1 Entelexis tilneyi | reverse complement strand
ATGCGGAAGTAGTCCGTGAAACGATCACCGTGGTCAAGCGTCTCGCCGAGCTCAGGCGCGAGATCAGCCCACTTCCGCTTAGGCTGGCGCTTCCCTCGATCCACAAGATCTTGACGCAGCCATGCGAGAGCTACCTCGAGCAGCTGTGTGCCTTTAGTACCCGTGCAAAGACCCGCGTTCGCTTCAAGCACATCGCGCGCGGCGCCCTGTGCCTTCACGGTACCCTGATGGAGGTGCACGATGTGAGTAGGCCAGTCCATGAGCCCGTCAAAAATGTGCGTTGCGTACACAACTTGGCACCCGCGGGTCTCAGTCTCGCGCTTCAGAAAGTCAAGGAGGCGAGCGCGTACAACAACATCGAGGTCCACCGTTACTTCGTCCAGGAGAAGCGTCGTCCAAGGGCGCAGCAGACCCATGCAGAGCTGCACGCGGCGGCGTTCACCATCGCTGACCTGGTGCATACGCCACGTCAGATCAATATCCAGAATGTCAACAAGCTCGTCGCGCCTATCCGGAAACGCATCCCCGCCGACAGACGCAATGAGGAGGGTCACGGCAACGTCGCGCCGCACGGTCGTACTGCTGGCCCACTCGGTGCCGAGATACGTTGTCTCAAGCAGACCCTCTCGGAACGGATCGCGGTCATCTACAGACACAGAGCCGCGCTTCGCGAGCGTCTTGCCGGCAAGCACGCGCAGCAGCGTCGACTTGCCTGCGCCATTCGCACCAATAAGCAGCGTGCGCGAGCCCGTGGGCAAGTCCAAGTTTACCGCAGAGAGCCCTACGCTTTGGTCTGCAAATGTGAAGTACAGATCATTGGCCTCAATCATGCCTAAACACCTAGAGACCACGGCCACACACACAGGAGCCCGCTTGCCTCACACCCACACCCTTGCCCCGAATGCTCTCCCACCGGCGCCGCCGTCTCTCACCACCTCATCGGCTGGCCGCGCAGATTTGCTAGTCCCTCGATACGCAGTGGCGCCGAACATGAGCCTGCGGCTTCAATTTCTCAACCTCCCGCAGGTCTCCTCGCGGACGCTGCGCAGCGGCGGTGTCTACCTCAGCGGAATACTCTACAGCTGCGCTTTTTACATCATGCTAGACTCTGCGCTTTGGAGCGCCCACAGGAACCCGTCAGACGTGCACATTGGTTTCAGCGACTGGCTGCCGCTACTTCTGAGCTCGCTTGGTATGGCCATCATCAATCTGGTCGAGAAGAGCCGACTTAATGGCGGTGCCACCTTCGGCAACGAGTACGGTCCCAGCAACGAGACATGGCAAGCGAAGGCTGTGCTATTCATGGGGTTCGCGTTTCTGTCGGGCGGCGTCGCTGGCTCAATTGTCATTCTTGTGCTCCGTTACATTGTACATCATCACTGGTGGCCCGTCCTTAGCATGGGCGTCGAAAACGTCGTCTCTGCATTTTGCGTGATGGGCAGCTGCCTCACACTGTGGGTGGCTCAGAACCTCGAGGACGATTATAGTTACTCGCTCCAGCTATAGGTGCGGGTTTAGTATCATTTTTACAAAGCGCGCATGGAAGTGCGGGGCACGGAGGCCGCTTTAGTTAATACATAAGATAAGAAATCGGTATCACTGAAGGATCAGGTACCAGAGGTACCAGGGGCTGGTGCAATTGATCGAAGGTTGAGCCGGAGGCTCAGGTGCATGTTTAGTCGCAGGTTTGGCCGTATTTTTGGTTTGGATGTGAGCTCGGCTTGAAGGTGCTACGTGCATGACTTTTGCGGACTGCCAAAGCGCGAAGCACCGAGCCTCGGATCAATTTACCGTACGGTGGAATCTACTCGCTGCCTCGACGTGCTTAATGCAGATTCTCACAACGTAAAGAAGAAGACCGCTATTCCTAAAGATTGGCTTTGGAAGTAGCTGCCGTGCTATGTCGGAAACGCTCTGGCGCAACATGTGACGCAACATGTGGCGCAGCATGCGGCGTATGACCTGGCTAAGAATTTTGTGCAGGGAGAGCCATAGCGGCACGACGAGCGGCGATTTTGTAGAATCGGCTCTTGGAATAGTGTTTCTGCCGCTCCGCGCTAAGCACGATTGTTTGAAGAGTAAGTTTACGGGGCGAAATAGCTGTGGCGCAATTGATTGGGCACTAGCATTTGCAGCCATACGGGTCCGGTTTGTGCCCCATCATTCATAGCGGTCATGCATATACTATATATTATACAGCTATGTGACTCGGTTTGCAAGACCGTGTAGCTCTGTGAAGATGGTAAAGCATACCTAGCGTAGATCCGCATGGTCGTTTTAGAGACCTCGATTAATACGAAAATTGTTGCTATGGTGACGAGTCCACGACCTACCTGCATGACCTTACACCGTCCGCGCGTTCTTTAACCGAACACCGTAATTATCGTTGGTGACGGAAAGGCACATCAGCAGCCGCATCTTTTTATCTTTTCAAAGACTCATTGAAGGAAAGACACACACATCCGTTAGAGATAAGCGGAAGGACGCAAAGACACAATGCAACGCCCCCTCTCCAATAACGCACGGCAGTGACGCAAAGGCACACCGCGAGTGCGCCATTATAAATAGACAAAGACCAACATGGTTGTTGTTTAAATAATTTAATGTTCCTAGCAAAGAACAGACGCTAGTCGCCGAAGCGGGTTCTTCTTATTCTTCTCGTAGTCGGCCTGCTGCATTTCTTGCAGCGCATCAAGGTCGATGTCGCGCGATCCCGAATCCAGGTCAAGCTCCTTGAGTGACACAATCTTCGACGTCTTCCAGTAATAGATTTTGTGTCCAACAAACAGAGCAATGAAAACGGGCACAGAGAGGTCGTTTTGGAAGAATGTCTTTGGGCTCGGATCGGCGCCGATTGGCGCGCCATAAATCCAGAACTGAAGACCCAATGTGCCGATGCAGATTCCGCCGCCGATAAAGGCGCCAGGAAGGCCGAAGATAGACTTGTAAACAAGCTCTGAGGTAGACCGGCCCTGCAGCTTCAGTGCCCACCGGAAACGCACATAGGCCATGCATGCGGCTGACCAGGCAAACAAAAATGCGAGAGCGGCAAACGCGTAGAGCCAGTTGAAGACGTCGTTGTACTTGTCCGACGCGGCAACAAAACATAGCAGCGAGAAGACTGCTACTACCAACAGCGACCCGAGGGGGCGCCCCTCTCGGTCGATGTAGCACATGAACGACGGCGCCGCGCCCTTCACGGCAAGCGCAGTCAGTGTGCGCGTTGCGGCGTAGAACGCCGCATTAGACACACCAATGACGGAGCAGATAATGACGGCATTGAAAATTGAAGGCAACGCGTGCACACCCGTCGTCTGGAGCGCGACCACGAACGGGGAGCCGCTACCATCGGCGGAATTTCCTAGCGACGGTGATGTTGGTGGAGCCATGAGTGTGACCATGAGAATGCCTACAATGAAGAAGATTGTCACACGCCAGAAGACTTGTCGTACAGCAGACGGAATCGCCTTGACGGGGTTCATCGTCTCAGCGGCAGCAATGGCACTGACTTCAGTGCCTCCGTACGCAAAAGAACACGAAACGATAACCTGCACAACGCCTTTGAACCCATGCAAAAACGGCTTAGGATCATACCAGTAGTGCGCGCCGAGGTAGTGGTCAGTTGGTGGGCCGCCGCAAACGTTTATAAGACTGAACAAAATAAAGCCCAGCATGGCCGACACCTTGATGGCACCAATGAAGAACTCCAGCTCACCGTAGGCCCGCGAGCCAGCGAAGTTGATGATCAGGTCAAAAACGTACAGAATTGACACCCAAGCGACGGGGTTAACGCGGGCCGCTGCGTTATCATCGTGCCTCCAAAACTGCGTGAGCTCGGCACCAGCAATAAGCTCGAGAGGTACTGTGACCATCCAACAGAAAGCGTAGATCCAGCCCACCGCAAAGCCAAAACTAGGGTCCAGAAGCCGTGCTGGCAGCTCGTAAAATGGAGACACAGAAGGAAATCGCACGGCAAGCTCACCAATCGAGCACATCACCATGATCATGCCCAAACCCATGACGGCAAAGCCGATGAGCAAGGCTGCGGGCCCGCCTACTTTGAGAGAGCTTCCCGAGCCGATAAAGAGACCAGTCCCTACACAGCCCGAGGCAGAAATGATCATAAGATGGCGCTTCGACAGCTTTGGCGTCGAACGGGCGAGCAGCGCCATTGCGCGGTCTTGCTTCGAGAGGTGAGAAAAATCACCAATGTCTTTAGGAGGCTTGAAGCCATCGACGACACGACCAAAAAGGTTGCGCTTCCTATCAGTATCGGCATCGACGCCATAGACAGGCACGCCAGAGCTAGCGAAGCTCGAGTCCATTGAATATGCCTTCGTCTCGACCTCGCCAGCGATAGGCGGCGAGGCTCTTTCCAAGTCCACTTTATTGTTTGGACTCATGGTTAATGCAAAGCTTTTTCTGGAACTCAACTAGAGTGCAAATGTGGGTTCCCCAAGAGGTGGGAGCGCCAGATCGATCCGTTTTAATATATGCCCGAAGATCTTTTGTCGGACGCAGCTTGGCTTAGATGAGACGCTATGCGCATAAAATTATCTCATCATGCAAGCTTGGCTGCATGACGGAGCATGAAGGGTTCGAACATGAGTCGGTGGCAGTCAGCAGCTGCAGGCCCTCTCCCCATGCAGAGAGCCCACACAGGCGGCGGTGGCAGCTAGGGTGTAAAATTAACGAGGCTTGGTGACGAAAGGGTACGCAACACTCTGGGAGGCTGGCCTATGAATCTCGCCTGCCCGAAGTTTTGATACCTATGACTATGAACCTGTCTTTCATTGCTTTTGTTGCGCATAGGCTGCGTGCTTTTCCTTCTTTGCTGGAGGATCGCCGCTGGGAGTTCGTGTGACGTGCCCATTCCCCGGCATGCGCCACTGGCGTGCATGATAAGAAGATAAGGATGATACGTTCGTATTTTTTCCACAAATCGCTAACAATTAGTATTGCAGGGAACTGGTGAGATTTAGATTTGCACAGCAGCAGCATACCTATGCTTAGCAGACAGCTAGAGACCTCTCGCGGCCGTTAAGCGAATGTATTATGTAATAAATCTATCTGCCTGTCTTTATTTTTTGCACTTGTCGAAGAGCCAGACTCAGCTGAAAAAGCTCAAAACTCAGCTACAGCCTTCGAGCATCTGTCAAGTCCACTTCTGTAAAAAAATTGTCTAATATTCTGCTGATGTGTGGATGGGAATGCCTGTAATACTTGATGATTCGACCTTGCCCTGCGCTTGCACCGGCACAATCGCAACTAACGTCAACCTACGTCACTGCGCTCCCAGCCGACCTTCACGCGGGCCACATTGGCTGGCGAAGCCCCCTTCCCAAGTATCCAAATCTGATGACTAACAATCGCTAACGCCAGACTCCCGGGTTACAGATGGCCAAGCCAGTGTAACTCGGGGAAACATGAGTAATAGCTGAGTAATTGATCCGAGGGGTTACCATAATCTAGGTTGAGGTCGAGATACTGCGCGTTATGTCACCCCCGCTATCCATGCAAGCCTTGGCCTGCAGGTCCGTTGCGTTAAAGGCAATGTTAGCCCGAGGGATTGTCGGCAAAGGGGAAAGCCGGGAGTGACTCTCGCTACTGCATAGGAGCCGTTTATTGCTTGCGCAATTTTTAAAATTGTACCGATTTAATTGCATTTATTCTATATTGTGCAAGGTGGACAAAATTAGTCGTCGTGCCTACAATCCAAGCCGACGCGGAGACCTCCGCGATACAAAATGAGGCGGCACAGCCTGCAGCCTTCAGTTACTGGCGATGACACCCTAACCGCGATCTGTCCGTCAGCTCGAGCAGACCTGCGTCAATTAGGAGGAGGACCATGCGTATGCGTGCCGGAATTGTCGCCTCCCTAAGTCTTGCCGCCTGCCAATGGCTGGATGCCTTACAGGAGGGGCTAGACTTGTTGCGCTACCCCGCAGCTCATCTGAGTGGAGATGGGCAAGTCTCTCATGACACCGCATACTTACGCACTCTCGAGGGATCGCCACACGTCCGCATTCGCGACCCTAGCGATCTCGGCGTGGATCCGCTCGTAAAGCAGGCCAGCGGATACGTTGATTTGCCGGACGAGGACAAGCACCTATTTTTTTGGCTGTTCGAATCGCGCAATGACCCTGGCACTGATCCAGTGGTTCTGTGGCTGAACGGCGGGCCTGGATGCTCTAGTACAACTGGCCTCTTTTTCGAATTGGGCCCCTCGCGCATTACGCAGGATCTCAAGCCGGAATTCAACCCATGGGCTTGGAACTCGAATGCTACTCTCATATTCTTAGACCAACCCGTGAACACAGGCTTCTCCTGGAGTTCAAGCCATGTGAACAATACTGACGATGCGGCTGAGGACGTGTATTCGTTTTTGGAAGAGCTTTTTGCGGCCTTCCCTCAGTATAATGCCGGCCAGAAGTTTCACATAGCTGGGGAGTCTTACTGCGGTCACTACATTCCTGCTATCGGGCGAACAATTTTAGAGAAGGGCAATTCATCGTCTTTCAAGCTAGAGTCCCTACTAATTGGCAATGGAATTACGGATGTTCTGCTGCAGACTGAGGCCCAGGTTGGAATGGCATGCGGGCATGGTGGGTTTCCGCCCGTGTTGAGCCTCGAGACGTGCGAGGACCTTTACCGTGCGCTTCCAAAGTGCCAGGTCTTAATGCAGGAGTGCTATGATACACAGTCGGCTTTGCTATGCAATTTAGCGCGGAACTACTGCGAGGGCTTGAGCCAGCCTTACGCAGAAACGGGACGCAACCCCTTCCAGATCGACGATGTGTGCTACGACCATTGCTATCCTCAAGAGGATTGGATCGCAGACTATCTGAACCAAGCAGATGTGAAGTACGCTATAGGAGCGAAGGACCTTCCCTTTATTGGATGCTCGCCTGAGGTTGGCATAGATTTCCGCCAAACTTTGGATCGCGCACATAGCTATGCCGGCTATCTCCAGTTCGTTCTCGAGAGTGACGTGCCAGTCTTACTGTATGCTGGCGATCTCGACTACCGAGTAAACTGGCTGGGCATTCGAGAGCTAAGCGAGCGACTCATATGGTCGGGCCACGACGAGTTCGTGTCGCAGCCGTTCAAGGATTGGATGGTTAACGAGCGGCCGGCTGGCGAGACGCGGAGATTTGGGGGCCTCACATTCACCCGCGTGTTCCATGCAGGACATATGGTCCCGTTCAATCAGCCCGAGGTGGCGCTCTCAATGTTCAACGAGTGGATTAACACAATTTAGTCCCCTCGGTGCAGTGCTGCCTGACTGAGTGTGCCGAACTTCCCTGAGCAATTTATATTTGAAGTCTTCGCGTGAACATTCAGCTCGTTGTAGCAGCGACTGAGAGTATTAGTGTTAGCAGCGGCGTACGCATGCACACCTAAGGCGTCTTGCGGAAAAGGCATCTCAAGAGGCTAAACACAAAACTTAGGGGGACTATGTACAATATTGGCTCGTGAGGACTGATAGATAATTAAACACTTTAGACGGCGAGACCACCTAGCTTCGCAAGGTCTCAAATTTCAGCTTATGTTCAAAGCAGTCCGGACACGCGCAATCCTCTCCACACTCACATTGCCCAGGCATGACACACTGCGATGCATAGGACAAATCAGTGCCAGAGCCCAGTGCGCCAGGCCAGAGCTGCTCCGCCTCCTCAGTGGTAAGACCAAGCTCATGGAGAATGTCATCATTGGTGTGCCTCGCATTATGTACAGACATGGGAGCAATCACTAGCGGAGCTGTCGGATCTCCTCTTGCGGGATCAACGCGGACTTGGTGCATCAGCGGCATGTGCGAGGCTGGTGAATTGGGTGGTATTTCCATGTGTGTATCCAAGCGTGCGTGAGCATGTGCATCTATGTGGGGAGAATTCATGTGCGCTCCATTGAGGTGGGGCGAGTGTAGTCGCGCTGAATTCGGGTGCGATCCGTTGGCGGCGCTATGCGAATCAAAAATATGAGACTCAATATCGGGATCCAGCGTATGATCCATAATGTGTCCCTCCGTAGAAGAGCCAGGAAGCTGACCCGACGGCATGCAATGATGACTGGGGTGGTGGTGGTGGTGGTCATCTGCGTAGGGGGGATGAGGATTACCCGTAGGCGCGTTAGCTTCTGACTGCGGCCGCGCCGACAAAGAGTCTGGTCGTAGTTCGCGGCGATAGAGATTATCTCCAACGTGCACGAAAACAAACTTTTCTGTAAGGACGACATCGTCGTCGTCCCGATCTATATTTGGTCTGCCTTTCTCTTGTTTCGGCGGGGCTTTCGGCAGTCCGGCCTCAGCGCGTACAACGCTGGGCACGCGAACAAGTTTGAAATCTGCTTTGGCGCTCTTGCCGTGGCAATTTGCACCTGCATTTGGGCCCTGTTCCTTTCGAACTAGGGCAAATCTGCTTCGCGGCTCAGACAGAGACTTTCGTCCAGGCTTCCGCACTTGGAGCAGAATGCGGTCGCGGTGCTCGCACGACGACGAGCGATGGCCACGGATGCAGCTCAGACAGGCATATTTCTGCTTGTCAAAGACAACCATGGGCCCATTGGTGCGGCGAGGTCGACCAGACCTGAAAAATCGGGTTACGCTTAATATGGATCGGTAAACAAAACCACCTCAAATTACCTCGTTTTCAAAACGCGCGGCTTAACGCAAGGTATGAGGCCAGAAAATAAACCGGAATTGCTTCTGCAAGCTAAGGAAACCACAGAATCTCAAATTTTGCGGCGCATTCGACTGCCTGGGCTGGAGCGCGCATTGGAGGCCACCGGCAGGGATAAATTAGCCAGTCATGTGATTTTGACGGCGTGAGAAAAAGTGAGGCCTCTGTGCCGTGCGTCAAACCTACAAAAAAAGTAACTGCAGCACCCTCTGTTCTCGTATGGTCTCCCACTACAATACTTGGTAGGGCCCTCAGGTGTTTAAATAGGACTGATCGGACGGGAAGTCTTGTATTCACCTGGGTTTGGCCGCAGCTGCTTAAGACGTAAAGGCAGCGTAGTTCAGTGCACATGTGTGTGTGACGACAATTAAACTTCTGACGACTGCCATTGTTCGAATTCGAAATACTTTTAGCAGCTTCAATTAGTACGCCGTAGCCTCACAGTGTGCCATGGCTCAAGGGCAGTAGGTCTACTTTTATCATTCATAAGCGGTTCCGAATTGCGAGATGGCAGTGATAATGTGTGCTTGTTTCACCTTACTTACTATTACCAGAACCCAGACAAACCCGCAAGCTAAGCGCCGCTCATGTCTCTAATTTGCTTGACGGCACTGTGATCCCGTCTAATAGGGCAGCCGCTTCGTACACATACAGCATCATAAAGCTGACTGGTCGCGCCTTCAGCTAACCGATCGTGCGGCCTCGAGACACCCGGGGAGAAGCCAGGGCGATAGCGATAGAGGCAAGGGTCGTCGTACTACGCCGGCCGGCTAATTTCCCGAAACTGCAAAGCTAAAAGGTACTATCAAGAGCTTCTCACTGGTCTGAGGATAAACCACTAGTTAGATCAGAGTCAAAAAACTTTCACAGGACAATAATCTCGCAATTGAGTAGGATCTTTTTATGCTCAGGCAGGACCTTCCATTATCAGCCTCTTTCTTCTGCTCCTTGTCTACTTAAGCAACTTCCCGAGGGCTTTCTCACGAATGTCAGTATATACGCTTCTTGAGCTCGGTAGCTCTGCTACTGCACTCGTTTCGAATCGTAGTTTCCAGTCACTAGTCTGCGACAGCTGAGTTGGTCGAGGTCCGACATAGGTCCATCAGATTACTCCTTCTACCAAGTAATAACAATGAACGAGGACTATAAGCAAAGCTTTTGATGGTGCTCATTCCATTATTATCATCGAGGCAACTCCAAGCTGTGATACGCAGTTACCAGGCGTTAGTGAATTTGCAGTTTAGACTGGGTCTTGCGTTAATGGAGCAGCAGAGTTTTAGAGGCTGCGACGCACCCAATTCATCGAGTTGGCGGACCGCAATCATGAGCACCGATCCCTCTAGTGAGTTAGTGGACCGTTCCTCTTTCGAAGCGCCGCGCCCACGTCTGCAACCTGCTGCCTTCGTCTTCGGCAAAGGTTCAGGCTCATGCTGATGTTCACTCACTGTTCGTTCCAGCAGAACGGTTCTGCTGGAACCTGGTCTGTTGAGAGGGAGTTTCACTTCCCTATGTCAAAGTCATGTCTGCCCTCTACCGTCCAGCTCTGAACACTGAGTATGAGACGAATACCACGTACACAATTTGCATTACACTTTCGGGCGACTCATGTGCCTCATTAGGCCATGTTCTCTCACGGCCTCTTGCTTATTGGAACCACATTCCACATTTGAGACCATGTGATCTACAGACGTACGGCGCTAGGCTACCTCACAGCGCAGGCGCTGCTGCGTGCTCCGTTGCAAAGACAAATAGACAATTACACGTAAGAGCCCAGGCTGCGCAGCAGGAACCCTACAGAGTGTTGGAAAAGGCGAGATGCACGGGTGTAAAACCCAAATTTGGTAAAGCTGGCACTCCCACAGTTTACCGGCTCGTATGAGCTTCGATAGCGGAAAGGGTTATGACGCGGAGATCTCCCGATGAGGAGTTTATGAAAAAAGTGGAAATTAGCGCTTGTCGTTTTTGCTGAATCCACCCGTGCCGCCAGTTTGCTTTCATGAAAGAAAACTAATTTTCCCAAAATCTTAGCCTAGATTTTTGTTATAGGCAATTAGCCGTTTGTGGAAATACTCGCGCAAACACGGGAGGATCTTGCGGACCGGCGCATGTTTGGGATCGATTGGGCGGCCAACCTTTGGTAATTTTGAGCATTGTGCAGCAAGTATTTAGAGGGGCGACCGATCAGCTTACTTGTAAATCCACAAGAATGAGAGCTGGAATTATCATTACGAGCCTTTTGGGCTCCACTGCTGCTGAGCTGATCGTGTTTCACGATTGGGTGAAGAATATTGCGTTTGTCGACCATCAAGGTAACGAGCACATCGTTCAGAGGCTCGGCTCAGGCCAGATCACGCTCGACTACTCCCTTGTTGACAAAGAGCACGACCTGACGACGTTTATTGTTGAGGACGGTGCCCATACGAAGAGTGACATGCTCCATCCACAGCCGATTTGCGAAGTTGGGCGCTCCTCTCCTGGATGCTTGCCCAATGGAAGCCCGGAGCTACCGGAGAAGCGTGAGCTGCACCAACCCCGCCCGGTGTGCGCGGGCGGGCGCCACTATTCTAATTGCTGGGACGAGGGAACACCGAAGTCAGTGGAGAAGCGAGGCCGCACCTTTGGGCCCTGCGGAGATCAGGGCTGTATCATGGAGGAAACGCCACAGGCCGCTTAAGTATCTTGAAGCATTAGGCGCGCGAGCAAAGAATTGCTTCGTGCGGCAGAGGATGTACAAGTAGAAGAGGCTATGGAAGTTGATCCCTCGAGCAGAAGCTCTAGCTTTTGAGTCGCGCCAGTCTTTAAGCAGCCGTGAGTTGGCTGCTTGAAAGGGCAGTTGACTCGAAATGTCACACCTCGTTCCCTATCAAATTAAAATGTACTGAATTGATTTCTGAGAGATGAAGCTGAGGTGAAACGCGACGCGAATGCTCGTTGAGCCTTAGTGCTTGCTCAATTGTTCAAAATGTGGGTTCACGAAGCTAATCAGTTAGTTATATGACACCAAATGGAAAGAAGTGAAATCGCTTGAGGCGAGCGCCGCATAGACAGTTCGCATTGTCCTTGCTAGGCGGCAGCGATGTGCCTAATTGGGCTTTGGTCCCTCACATCCTCTTGCTTATTGAATTCACATCTGAGACCATGTGATATGCCGACGTACGGCGCTAAGCTATCTCAAGGCGCAAGCTGCATTCGCCGTTGCAGAGACGAACAGACCATTATATGTGAGACTCCAGCCTACGGAGCAGGAACTCTACAGAGTGTTGAAAAAGGCTAGCTGCGCGAGCTCACGTCCAACATACGAAAAAGTTAGCACCCCCATATTTTACCGGCTCAGTACGTGTGAGTTTCGATAGTGGAAAGGGTTATGACGCGCCGGAGATTTCCCGAAAGAGCATTTTGTGGAAAAGGTGTAGTTCAGCGTTTAGCGTTTTGATGAAACCGCGAGCACCGCTAGGTTGCCTTCAGGATATTGAATGAATTTTTCCAAAAGATCTGCCTAGCATTTTGCTATATGCAATGGGCCAGTTGTATACCTGCGCAAGCATGCAGATCTCGCAGACGGCGCACACTTATCGGCGTGGGATTGAGATTGACTGGGCAGCCTGCCAGCCTTTGATGACTTTGCCTCTCTTTCAGCAAGTACTTAAAAGGGCGGGCGGATGAGACATTTTGGAACTCATAAAAATGAAAGTGGGATTTTTTGTTACGAGCCTTTTGGGCTCCGCTGCCGCTGAGTTAATTGAGCTCCATGATTGGGTCAAAAACATTGCGTTTGTCGACCATCAGGGTAATGAGCACATCGTCCATAGGCTTGAATCAGGCCCAATCACGTTCGACTACTCCCTTGTCAATCAAGAGCATGACCTGTCTACCTTTGTTGTCGAGGAAGGTAACTATGCAAAGCGTGATACGTATCACCCGCCTCCGCCGTGCCCACGTTATTTCCCTGGATGTTATCTCGAAGGAGAACCGAAAGAGGTGGAGAAGCGAGATGTGAAGCACGGGCTGCCGCCGTGTCCAGGTGGAGGTCACTATGTTGGGTGCTGGCACGATGGAACGCCAAAGGAAGTGGAGAAGCGTGGTTCTACATTTGGGCCTTGTGGAGACCTGGATTGTCTCAAGGATGAAACACCTGAAGCTACCTGATTCTAAACGCGGACTTAAATAACCTCCAAAGATTTTGCGATTTAGCCGTGAGCTAGCCGCTCGTTTAAGGGGTAGATCCAAGTGTCAGGCGTGCCTTTTTAATAAATATTAACTACAGCTGCCAGCTTAAGCTTAAGAGACATAAATGAGCAAGTTCTTATTGAGACTGAAGGTGGAAGAGAAGCGAGGCCTTCAACGCCAATTAAATTTGCGCGCCAAGTGCCGCACTAGCCGCGTAGCTAAGCGATGGGATCTAGATAGAGGGAACAAGTGCTTATAGAAGTGTGCGACATACTTGGTCTGTGTTACATGAGTAGAGGCAGATCTTAACTGCCGCGCCGTCTGAACCCAATTGAGAGACAGAGACATCTCCTCGTCACTGATTATGGAATGCAGTGGTCGCGCGCACTGTAACAACGGCCGCTGACATGCTTTGACATACGCCCTTCGTTCTGCGTACCCTATGCCGCGACAAAAATACGAGCCAGGCAGTGACTAGGGTTACGACTAGTGATATCCGTACGTCTCCGTACGTACCACTAAACAGTGGAGCACCAAAAAGCATGCCACACCGGCACTCTAGAGCTATTTGTCGCGCCTAAGGCACCGAGCATGTCATGAGGGTCGAGCAGTCCACCGCCATCGTACTGGGCGACTGATGTACCTATTTGAGCTTCGCTTCCTCACGGCGTCTTGCTCGTTGAAACCATGTGATATGCCGGCGAACGGCGCTAGTTTATCTCACAGCGTAAGAGCTGCTGCATGCTTCGTTGCAAAGACAACATTTAAGTATACGTAAAAGGCCGCCATCCCATGAGCCCTTATCGCTGCGTGCCATAGATTAAGCGAGATTCGCAGCAATACACTTGATTTTTGATGAAGCTAGCACTCCCCTAGTTTAGCGGCTCGTGTGGGGTTCGATAGCGGAAAGGGTTATTACGCGCCGGGGATTTCCCGATAAAGCACTTTTTTGGGGAAAAAAGTGGCGCTCATTTGATTTTGTAAAAGAGAACTGAAGTCTCCACGAATCCGCTTTGTGCTTCATTGCATGCAGTTCGCCATCACTTAGTAGAATCGCACAACCATGCAGATCTCACGAACGGCGCACACTTATCGGCGCGTATCTGAGATTGATAGGGCGGCCAGTCTTTGATTACTTTGCTTTCCTTGTAGCAAGTACTTAAAGGGGCGAGCGAGTTACACGGTTTCCAAATCATTGGAATGAAAGCTGGAATTTTTGTTACGAGCCTCTTGGGCTCCGCTGTAGCAGAGTTGATTGAGCTCCACGACTGGGTCAAAAACATCGCGTTTGTTGACCACCATGGTAACGAGCACATCGTCCATAGGCTTGAATCAGGTCCCATCACGTTCGACTACTCCCTTGTCAATCAAGAGCATGACCTGTCGACCTTTGTTGTCGAGGAAGGCATCTATGAGAAGCGTGGCAG
This sequence comes from Entelexis tilneyi, assembly GCA_030566755.1. Lineage (NCBI taxonomy): Eukaryota > Fungi > Ascomycota > Dipodascomycetes > Dipodascales > Trichomonascaceae > Entelexis > Entelexis tilneyi. Next base: position 67,933 of record JAKUAT010000032.1, on the reverse strand, counting down.
TCGGGACCCGCCTCCGGTGTGCCCAGGTGGGCACCATTATATTGGGTGCTGGGATGAGGGAACGCCGAAGGTAGTGGAGAAATGAGGCACCAATATTGGTCCTTGCGGAGATCCGGATTTCAAGGAGGCAACGCCAAATGTTGCTTAAGTGCCTTGAATCGTTAGGCACGCTAGGAAGAATGGATACGTACTGCAGAAGATATGAAAGAGGCTATCAAAGGCTTGGAGGTGGCTCGATGCTGCCTCAAAGCGATGCTGCCTCAAAGAGGACGTTCGGCCTACAAGTCGCGCTAGTTCTTATGCATCGTGAGTTGGCTAATTGGAGAGAGAGCTTATTCGGCTTGTAAGGATTTCCCGCCGAACTAGATTCAAGTATCAAATTAACTTCAAGAGACGAAAGTAAATGCAAATGCAAGTGCTCGTTAAGACCTTAGCGTTCAGTTGCCCAAATTTCTGCACAAGAAGGCAGTTAGTTTGAACGACATATTTTCATTGAGACCGAAAAAAGAAGTGTACAGTTTTCTTACGTAGCATTCAAGACTAGAGAGAAGTTCACGCTAAATACCACAATAGTCGCGTAGTAAGGGATTCAGATTATTTATAGTACGTGCGTCACATATGTTCTGTGGCAAAGGCAAATCCAGGAAACCGTTACAGCTGACAGACCGCATAAAGCCAATTGAGAGACAAGAACATCTTACTGACACTGGTTCAAGGGTGCCGCGGTTGCATATTGCAGTAATTACCACCGACATTTTTCGATGCAACGCGCTCTACGCAGTACCGTGACAAATGTATGAGTCAGACAGTGCATAGGGTTACGGCTAGTGAAATCCTCCGCTTCTACGTACCACAAATCCGCGGCGCACCACCACAAAACTCGCCACACAGGCGCTCTAGAGCTCACTCGGCTAAACGACACAGACAATATGCCCCCCAAAGCAAAGCGTACGTCCACCGCAGTGAAGCGCCTGATGACGGAGTACCGCCAACTAATCAAGGACCCACCCGAAGGAATAAGCGCGGGCCCGGTCTCCGAGGATAACTTTCTCGAATGGGAGTGCCTTCTTGCAGGTCCGGCGGATACCTGCTACGAGGGCGGCGTTTTCCCTGCGACGCTGTCGTTCCCCCAGGACTATCCACTGAACCCGCCTAAGATGCACTTCACGCCGCCCATCTTTCATCCAAACGTTTACCCTAGTGGAGAAGTGTGTATTTCCATCCTGCATGCTCCCGGAGACGATCCGAATATGTACGAGACCGCCGCGGAGAGGTGGTCGCCGATCCAGAGCGTGGAAAAGATCCTAATCAGTGTTATCAGCATGCTGGCCGAGCCGAACCCCGAGAGTGGTGCGAACATCGACGCCAGCAAGCTCTGGCGCGACAATCCAGATGCTTATGCTGACAAGGTGCGCCTCGAAATTAAGGCTGCTCTGGATATACCGAAATAAAAAGAACATCATTAAATCTTGTGTCTCCCGAAGTGCGCAGGGCGCTGTGCAGCTCACGAAGTTCACAAACCCGCATATCTCAGCTAGTTCTCCTGCTCGTTCATTATATGCTCATCACTCTCAATAGGCTCATTGGAGCCGACGATGCTGCGTAAGTAACTCGCTACGTCTTCTTGCCCAGCCGTCTGCGCCTGATACAATGGGTCAAACCCAGCGGCGTTATCGGCGAGGGGATCTGCGCCGGCAGCCACGAGCAGCTTCACGCTATCGAGCGAGCCCGTGAGGGCAGCCCAGTGCATCGCCGTGTTTCCGCTTTCATTACGCGCGCTCGCAAGCTGCTTCCGAGCGGCCTCTGGCAATCTCTGAAGAATATACTTGAGAAGCTCTGTGTGGCCATTTGCGGCGGCCATGTGCAGCACGTTGGCATGCGAGTATGCATCTTTCGCCGCGAGAAGCTCGGCAGCACCCTCCGGCTTCTCGAGAATCTTCACAAATGGCTCTATCTCACCTTCACGGGCAAAGTCAAGTAGGGATACTTCCTCCTCGTCCGAACCTGACATAGGAAACAGCACTGCAGACTTAATTTACAAACACCGAGAAGGGCGCGCTACCTCTTTGCAAAAAATTAGGTAATGATCCACAACTGCGCGGCTTCCTCCCCAGTCAAGCCAAGCTGATGGACGCTGCGCGAGCCTGGCTTGCTCAAAGGGACTTAACCGACGCAGAGAAGGCTTCTACTTCCCTTGAACATAGTGACGCTTGCACTCTTCAGAAGGATGCATTAGCTCACCTTGAGGCTATCCAGCAAGAGCTTGCCACTTGCAAGCCTGATCCACAGCATAGCGACCTCATTGCCATTGCTGTGGACGACATGAAAATTGTCACAGCTTTGATGAAACTTGTTGTTATTTTTGGTTTGTATCCGCGCGTTCCTGATGGATCTATTGTGCCACTTCAACCGCGGGTCGCTGCATGGAAACTACCTCCCAAAAAGGAGTCATGCTGGGAGGAGCTGAAGGAGACTTCTAGCAGGCTAGTTGCAATTGTTATCAAAAATGATGACCTGTCTAGTCTCGTACTCGTGTCTCCCTTTCTTGTGGATATCGTGGCCGCCACCAGCCTTTTCCCACCTCTACTTGATCAGCTTCTGATACGAGTACCGACTTTTGCCTTGTATAAGGTGCTCATCCAGTTGCGAGCTTTGCCAGAGCCACAGCCCTCTGTTGTCAAGACGTTAGGTGAACTTCCCATTGTTAGACCTGATGCTGTGCGAACCCTCATCGAGCTGGTGATCGAGCCTAAAGAGCAGGAAGAAGCTGCCCACAGTGATTTATCAAATTCGATAAGAGCTGCCCAAGTGCTTGCATCGATTCCCGCAGTGACTCCGAAAGTTCCTTACATTAAGGCTCTTGGCACTCAGCTGTTCGCTTTGCTCACGGGCTCTGCTGGTCAGAGCATCGCTGAGGCAGCGGCTGTAGTAGTTGCCTCTCTAAGTGAGATTCAGCCGAAATTTGTCGGCGAGTTGCGCAATCTGCTTGTACGCCCTCTTGAAGAAACCGGGGCACAGGCCGCTCCTGCGTTGGCCGCCTTACTGCGACTCGCAGAAACAAGTGAAGCTAGACTGAGTGGCCTCTTTACTCATATATCTCAACGAATATGCGTAAATGTTTGGCTTTTATTAAATGCGTCAGGCCTTTCTAGCGAAGGGGAGCTCGACGCTGCCATACTCGCGTTATTGGCGAGCTTCTTTGAGACGAGCCCCGAAAAGTGCACAGAGACAGTGACACTGAGCTTGACAGCCAGTTACGTACCCGGAACACGGCTAAAGTGGGCTGGAGCTCACAACCGTAAACCCCATTTGATAGAGACCGTCGGGGAGGACATGAGCACTACGCACGGTAGTGGCACTCTCTTGGAAGCCATTGATAGACGCTTGGATGTCCTCGTAACTATTATATCGAAAGTTTCTGACTCCTCCGCTACGTCTCTGCTCACATTTCTGCTGCGATGGTATACCTCAGCTTCAGCAACATTAACTCCTGTGAACAACCTTGTGTTAGCGAAAGCAATAGAGCGACTGACCAAAGACGCTAACCTGCGACCGAAGCTTTTCAGTGACCCTGAAGAGATTGTGCGGCTGGCTTTTGAGCTCGTCACCTCTCAGATGGCTCCAGTGAAAGCGTGCGAGGAGCCGAGACTTGCATCCTTGAGCCTTGAGGACGTCGACAGCGACGATGACGAAGAAGAAGGAGAAGGCGGTGATGATGGGCCTCATATTGGAGCTGGTGCGAAAAAAATCGATGAAGAGAGTTTAATAATGATGGAAATGTCTCTTTCTTTATTGGGGAGCGCCCTCATGGAATCACTAGGCAGCAGCGAACACAAAGCGGTCCTAGTATGTGACGAGCAAATGAGTCTTTTGCGCAACATTGATAGCAGATATCCGCACTCTGTGCGTTCCAAGGCGCAATTCTGCCTTAAGCTACTAGACGGAAGCCTGCAGGAGCAGAAAGAGGTTGACATGGAGAGTAACACCGAGATTTTGAAGGCGGCCCGGTCAGCCTTGGCAGAGCCCCTGGTGCCATCTAGGGCTTATGGACTTTTCTTATACACCAAGCTCGTTGAGCGACATGCTATTGAAATGCACCTCGCGCTGTCCGCGTTTTTGCAGGAGCTACGCGACGACGACTCATATGTTTACCTAAATGCTATCAAGGGCATTGAGACAGCAGCTCGTGTTGGCAGCTCATCGCAAGTCCTTGAATTCTTGTTGCCTGCTGTGGACTCTGAAGACGCCCCCCTTGACGTTGTTTTACGCGCCCGTGAGGCACTGGTCCGCGTAGTTTCACCAGGTACGGCGCCGCGCCTTATCGCCAGACTGGTCGACACTCTTCTGGCTGATCTGAGAGCTTCCGCCAGAAATAGTCGAGACGTTCGTATTCGAATGTCGTCGTGTTCACTACTCGGTATCGCCATTTCACAATTCCCCAATGCGCTAGCCGAGTCTCAGGAGAATGCGGCTGCAGACTGCGCATTGGGAATTTTGCGCTATGAGAAGGAACCCGAGGAGCACGCACTTCAGAAGGCCGCAGTTATCTTAGCGCTCGAAATTGTAAATGCTGTGAACGAGGAAGCCTTCACGCATCTAGCAATGCGCACGCTTTCATCTATCAAAACAGAAATTGAGGCTCTTATGCGCACTACTGACGACGCAACCCTATTGGAACACTGTCAAGCAGTCATGACTGGCTTTAGCGTTGACATGTGAATGTTGTGTATTGTTTGTTTAGAGCCCACTAATTAGTGCATGTACCCTTGACCCCCTTCCGCATCTGCGTTAAGGGTAGCTCATTCTGGTGGAACTTTGGTCGAACATTCTAGAAAAAAGCCTCACAAAAGCTGGTAGGCGAAGCCCATCGGGCAGCAAGACTTGCGACAAAGAGTTTAATATTAGATACCAGATAAATGTCACATATCTAATAAGCGTAAATTTTGGAATATAACGACGGAAGTGTCTGGGAAAGGCCGCTTTATTACGCGTACCTCGTTCGGGAAAGCGGACCAGCTGAATTTAGGAGCTTGGAGAACCTTCTCGGTACAGGATTAGTAATTCATCGTGCAGAAGTCCCACCTGCAAGGTCTCAAGTATATAAACCCCGAGCAGTCCGCTAACACCCGCGACACCCACTGTTTAAACAAAAGTACAGGTAAAAATGTCACAAAGTGAGTCATTTGAGTTCCAGGCTGAGATTTCTCAGCTTCTCAGCCTGATCATCAACACTGTTTACTCTAACAAGGAGATTTTCCTGCGTGAGTTGATCTCTAATGCTTCTGATGCACTTGACAAGATCCGCTACATCTCTTTGTCAGATCCTAAGGCTCTAGACACGCAGCCTGAGTTGTTCATTCGCATCATTCCCCACAAGGAGCAGAAGGTCCTTGAGATTCGGGATACTGGTGTGGGTATGACCAAAGCTGACCTTGTAAACAACCTGGGTACTATTGCTAAGTCTGGCACTAAGCAATTCCTTATGGATGCCCTGGCTGGTGGAGCTGACATGTCCATGATCGGTCAGTTCGGTGTTGGTTTCTACTCGCTGTTCCTCGTTGCCGACCGCGTGTCAGTTATCACGAAGCACAACGATGATGAGCAGTACATCTGGGAGTCTGAGGCTGGCGGAAAGTTCACTATTACCAAGGACACTGTTAATGAGCCCCTGGGCCGTGGTACGCTTCTTCGCATGTACCTCAAGGACGACCAGCTCGAGTACTTGGAGGAGAAGAGAATTAAAGAGGTTGTGCACAAGCACTCCGAGTTCGTCTCTTACCCTGTGCAGCTCGTTGTAACTAAGGAGATCGAGAAGGACGCGCCTGAAGAAGAGTCTGAGAAGACTGAAGGCGAGGACGATAAGCAGCCCAAGATCGAGGAAGTAAAGGAAGACGAAGAGGGCGAGAAGAAGGAGAAGAAGAAGATCAAAGAGACCGTCACTGAGAACGAGGAGCTCAACAAGACTAAGCCTCTATGGACTCGTCCTCCTTCGGATGTCACGAAGGAAGAGTACGACGCTTTCTACAAGTCCATTTCCAACGACTGGGAGGACCCGCTTGCTGTTAAGCACTTCAGTGTTGAGGGACAGCTCGAGTTCAAGGCCATTCTTTTCGTCCCTGCACGCGCTCCTTTCGACCTTTTCGAGAACAAGAAGAAGCGTTCTAACATCAAGCTTTATGTCCGCCGCGTGTTCATCACTGATGATGCTGAGGAGCTTATCCCTGAGTGGCTTTCTTTCGTGAAGGGTGTTGTTGACAGCGAGGAGCTGCCTCTTAACCTCTCGCGTGAGATGCTCCAGCAGAACAAGATCCTCAAGGTTATCCGCAAGAACATTGTCAAGAAGGTCATTGATATGTTCAACGAGATCGCTGAGGATCAGGAGCAATTCACTAAGTTCTACCAGGCTTTCGGCAAGAACCTGAAGCTCGGAATTCACGAGGACACCACGAACCGTGCTGCTCTTGCCAAGCTTCTGCGTTACCAGTCCACAAAGAGTGGTGAGGAGCCCACCTCGCTCACTGACTACGTGACTCGCATGCCTGAGCACCAGAAGAACATCTACTACATTACTGGCGAGTCCATTAAGACTGTCGAGAAGTCTCCATTCCTGGACGCTCTCAAGCAGCGCAACTTCGAGGTCCTGTACATGGTTGACCCTATTGACGAGTACGCCGTGCAGCAGCTCAAGGAGTTCGAGGACCACAAGCTTGTCGACGTTACTAAGGACTACGAGCTTGAGGAGTCCCCGGAAGAGAAGCAGCAGCGCGAGGAGGATGCCAAGACTTACGAGCCTCTTACGAAGGCTATTAAGGAGGTCCTTGGCGAGCAGATCGAGAAGTGTGTCGTCAGTGACAAGCTTGGTGCGGACTCTCCGGCTGCCATCCGCACTGGTCAGTTCGGCTGGAGCGCTAACATGGAGCGTATCATGAAGGCGCAGGCGCTGCGCGATACGTCCATGTCGCAGTACATGGCTTCCAAGAAGATCCTTGAGATCTCGCCGCGCTCCGCTATCATTAAGGAGCTGAAGACCAAGGTTGACGCTGACGGCGCTTCGGACCGCACCGTCAAGGACTTGACCACCTTGCTCTACGAGACTGCGCTTCTTGTTTCGGGCTTCTCGCTGGACGACCCGAGCTCGTTTGCAACGCGCATCAACCGTCTCGTGTCTCTCGGTCTCAACATTGATGAGACGTCCGTTGAGGAGACGCCGGCGGCCACTGAGGCCTCTTCTGAGACCCCTGCTGAGTCCGTCATGGAAGAGGTTGACTAAACAGCCGATGATTTAGTTTGACATCGACCAAAATGTAGATAAGAAATTTATTAACTATTTTATTGAAGTAATTTGATCGTGAACCTATCATTATTACACTTCTACAACTGCTTACTAGAGCTGGTCTCATAGTAACAGTGCTGGCAAAACGGTAACTGCTGAACCTTGTCTTGATGAGATACCATGTAGAGTCATTCACCTACTTATATACTTAAATATGAACAGAACCTGCAGCGAAGCCTACCCAGGGAACCCACTGAACCAACTCACCAGGAGTGATCGAATTTTTTCAGCTCTTTCTCTCCTTGAATAAGGTCTTTTTGAACGCGGCGACGCATGAAGAAGATGGGGCAATCATTCGCAGCACAGTTGACGTCGTGATGCATACTGTGCTGACAGCCTTGGCACTGCGTCCAGAGTCTGGCAAAGCGTACCTGTAATTCGTTGACGTTCACCAGCTCTTTGTTGTACAATTCAGGAACACGAGCAATGCAATTCGCACAAACCGCACCATTTTTGAAGGCTCCCGTCAGCGGTCTTCTACACCCTTTGCAGAGTTCTGATTTCACTGCAAATTTCATAAGTCCACTAGTTGCAGGCGTCGCACGCGTCACACTTCGAGTATGCTCGCCGGTCAACAGCGAGCCCGCCTTTGATTTGCCTAAGATTGGTTCGAAGATGCGAAGCAGCGGCTTGCTAAGCTGATTCTCAAGGTAGTAGTTCGTATCGATGGGAAGATTGTTTTCCAGCACGTACACAGGATCCTCACTCTTTTCATAGTTCTTAGCCCCCTCCTTTCCTTGTGTGATAACATATGGTACACGGTCGCCCATAGCAGGCGCACTACCAGCGTCACGCTTGCGCATGCGTTCTGCCAGTTCTACGTGCGCCTGCTTACCCGCGTAATCTGCGCGCGACAGCTGCTTCGATATGACAAGGAGACTCAGATCAACACGATTCTGCAGCAGGTCTGTGATCGTTTGCTTCACGAATGACTCTGCGGCCTTCGTGTCTCGGTCAATTAAGATACGGTGTAGCACCGTCTCAATCACATTCTGAACAAGCTGGCAGTTGTCTCGACGCACCGTTTCGATACCTTTTGTGTCCATTTTGTCAAATGACTTCGTATTTGTCCAGTAAATTCCAGCATATCTCTTCTTGTTAATGAGTAGATATGGGAAGTAAACCTTCTCGAACTCAAGCTTGATGGGGTTGATGAACGTCTTAGAGACCACTCCAGCGGCCTCTTCGCCAAGCTTCATGGCCTCCTCAAGGGTCTCCACACCGAACTTGACCATAACAGAGTCTGTGTCACCGTAAATGACCTGGCTGTCATGGGCATAGCCATTGGCCTTAGTATAGTGTTTCTCCACAAGCGCTTTGGTGGCCTCAATCATCTCGCGGCCATAGCTGGTTACCGATGAAGAGATGGCCAAGCAGGGGAGTTTTCCAATCGTCGCTCCTGTAAAGCCATAAACTGAGTTTGCGCTAATCTTCAAAGCTAGTTGACGACCATCGAGGACTGCCCGCTTGAAAGGGTCTTTCTCCTTTTTCAGATCCGCCTTGGCCCGCTTGCGTGCAGTGAGCAGCTCGTTCAAAATGACTGGCAGCAAGCCGCGTCGTCTTTCGCTCGTCACAAACATGTCTTTGTTCGGAGTTATGACGTAGTCCTTATCCTTCACCAAACCGAGTCGAGTGACGGTGTCCTGGTTTAGCAGCGTTGTGTAGCACAGGTTGTGTGCCATCATGATGCTTGGATACAAACTGCTGAAGTCTAGAGTGGCTATGGGCATGCTGTAGTAACCTCGAACAGGCTCGATAACCGTAGCGCCCTCATATTGCTCTTCAGCACTTCCCTCTTGACGCATATTCGGAATCAACATGTCGACCTCGCGCGCCTTGCGAAACAACTGTGACACAACCTTGATCTGTTGGCCACGCGTGAGAAGGTAGGAGATTGGCACTCCAGTTACGCGAGCCATCTCAGTCATATTGACAAACGCCATGAGCTTATCGATCAGTCGCAGCGGAAGATAGGCGTCTTTGAGACAGTAAACAGCAAGGCGATACCTTGAATCAGCATTGCCATTCTGCAGCTCAGTGATGATAGAGTGATGCACGTCTTCCTTTTGCTCACCCAGGAACTTTGCCGAGACTGCATTCAATGTATAAGACCGCAGCTTGTATTCGCGGCGAATGTATTGCAGCATGTCAACCTGAATGCGCCCCTCAATATTGGTCACCTTCGACTCGGAAGAGCCGAAGGCCTTGGAAGTAAATGTTGAGGTGGTTAGGCGCTGCTGGACGTTTTTAAGGCGACCAAAATATGCAAACTTGTCACTAGTCTTGAGCTTGGCCGCGCGGTCAATAAGATATGGCAAGTCGAAGTTGGTAGTGTTGTAGCCGATAACGACGTCTGGGTCCACCTCATTCACGAATTGCGCCCAATGGTTCAGCAAGTCCGTCTCCGATTCATGCTCAAAGACCTGCGAGCCGACAATAGGTGAACACGTCCCCAGGGTAAAAACTGTGCGCACGAACGGACGTGTTGCACCTTGAATCTGAACCATGCACGCGATTTGTATGACGGGGTCAATGTTCGGGTCTGGAAAGATGCCTTTTCGCCCGGAGCACTCGATATCGAAACTCATAATGCGCAGCGGTGCGGACTTCAGCCACTCGCCATCGGCCTCATGTGCCACGAGATCGTTGTAGTCAATAGAGACCTCGATTTGACATCGTGATTCACATTTAGACGCCGGCTTTACGACGTATTTGCTTGCTGGAAGGGTAATCCACGACATGCCTAGAATACCGCAATCTATCGTACAACGAAGGGCATAGGAAAGGTTATCGTAGGTTTGGTTCCCAAATCGGAAGCCAGCTAAGACGAGTCCGCCGCTGTCGTTATTCTCGATTTTGGACCGTACCATTGTCACGGCGCGCGGTTCCGCGCAAATGATTTTCAGGAACGGGAACTTCGAGTCGCCGCTGTATCCCCAGAGGCTCTGCTTCATCTCAATGTCCACGCGCACAATTGACCCATTCATGTCGAGGTCCTTGACCATCTGCGAGACATGGGACTCAGTGAACCCACTGGGACATGGGACGTACAGATAATGGAGAAAGTTGATGATATCGCACATCACCGAGTTGCCATCGGCTGTAACGCCAAACATACGCACAATCGGCGCCCCTGGACCCGCTGGCCTCCCGGAAGACGAGGACGCCACTGCAGGCCGCGACTCCTCCGCGTCTATTTGCTGGAACACTATGTCTTTGCGGTTCCAGTTCTTTGGGAGTGGCACGCGGCCCCACTGCTGGTCGCCAACAATGCCGTGGTTTGCATTTTCCTGGCTGAACGCCTTGGCCTCGTCCTCAAGACTTTGTGTGAAAATGCGAGCCTTTTTAGCGTCTGTCAGTGGCTCCTCAGACACGCGCTTCGCGTGTACATTATGCGGAATCTCCACTGCCGCAGACATTTGTTGCTGTGAGAGCGCGAACGCGTAAAGCTTTAGAACAGTAGGCAACTAAATGTGCTGGGCAAGGGCGCGACGCGTATAAACAGCTGTATGTTATTAAACTTACGCACGAGCACTGCCAGAGCGCCAACGAAGGTGAGAAATCAACACGAGCGACAGAGCCTACAGCGAGCACGTTCGACAAGCCTGCAGTGTCATGTGTTGTGGTCACGGTGTTTAGATTGTCTTTATCGCCACATTGATCTCGCACTAAACCCACGCTGCGTCGCACTCTACCTCCGTTGAGAAAAAATCCGTATCACCAAAAAGGTGATCTCACGCCGTTACTCCGCTGCGGATGTCCTGTTTAGTAGTGCGAATACTACACACATATCCACAGCTACGGCAGACTTCACTTATCAGTATTCACACGTGACTTAGGGTGCTGCCAAATTTCAGGATGGTCAAACACGTTACGCTACACGCAATCGGGTGTGTGAGCGTCTCTTTACAAGTCACAGTAGCGACCTGGTTCCAATATGGGTGCCGACTACACGCCCGAGCAACTCGCTGCAGTTGTTCGTGTGATGAAGCTGAAGGTGACTGACTACTACGGCATTCTGAGGGTGGAAAAGACGTGCACCGCCGTTGAGGTAAAGAAGGCGTATCGGAAGCTTGCAGTTGTTGTGCACCCCGACAAAAACAAGGCGCCGGAGTCCGACGAGGCATTCAAGCGAGTCTCCAAGTCGTTTCAGATTCTCAGCGACGACTCGAAGCGAAAGGTGTTCGACCAAACGGGCAGCGATCCGGACTCGCGGGCGGCCGGCTACGGCCCGAGGCCTGATGGAGCTGGCGGGTTTGCCAGCGCTTTCAATGGCCAGCCTTTCGGCGCTCGGCAACGCTTCCAGGGCAGACAATTCGGCGGTGGCGACGACATATTTAACATGTTCTTCGGCGGCGGTGGTCCGCAGCCGCAGTTCCAGTTCCAATTCGGCGGCCCTGGAGGCGCGTCGGCTTTTGGCCCTGATATTTTCAGCACATTCTTCGGTGATGCGTTTGGGCAGGCGCCGCCAAACCGCGCCCAGCAGCAGCAGCAGCAGCAGGCTCGGGAGGAGAACTCGAAGTGGATGAATGTTGTGATCATCGTTGCTTTGCTGTTCATGTCTCCACTGTTTTCGTGGTTGACCGGGTCGAGTGGGTCCTCGCTGCCAAGATTCAGATTTAATGAGGAGACTCCATACACGCAGGAGTTCACGACTCCTAAGTATAAAGTCCCATTCTTTGTGAACCCACGCGAAGTTACAGAGATTTCCGCTTCGACGAAGCGACGACTTGAGCGTGAGGCCGAGACAGAGTTTGTCTCTCGCACAAGCCGAGCGTGCCAATCAGAGTATCTGCAACGGCAGGAGCTCATGCAGGACGCTACAGGGTGGTTTTCGGTCGACACAGAAAAATACAATGCCGCTAAGGCCATGCCATTACCACACTGCGATCTGCTGAAACAGCTTAACATTCCCATACAAAAGTGAGCCAGTGAGCCCCGGGCATATAAGCTTAGGCAGTTAGTTTACTTTGTACATCTAGCTGCTGGGTGCACGCTCCCTAGCAGAGAAGGGCGTGATTTGCCGAATGTGAAAGAGAGTCCTCACGTCAAAGGTGTGAGGGGGCGAGGCGCGGCAGCTCTACTGAGGTGTCGTGGGAAGGCCTTCTGGTGCACAGGGCGAGTTTGAGCCCTCAACATTTAAAGAAAGGCATTCCACAGTATTCTTGCCGAGCCTCCCATTCTAAACCTCATATGTTACTGGAGCAGCGGAAGTAAGTTAAGTACCGTTATGTTGGTGTCACGGACCAATGAGCCAGCGCGTCGAGTTTTACATCATGTGCCAGATATACCGGATAAATGTTCTGTTCTTAGCAGCGACAGAAATGTTTTAAACCTGATTTTTTTTATTTCATTTTTTCTCTGCACCCTAGTTGGTTGGTGCCACATTGGAGATTGTGGCCCTGCAAAAGCTAATCTAACGTATGCAAGGTTATGCAGCAAGTGGTTATTGATTAATTAAATGTATGGTGGCTTGCGCCGCCACTCTAAATATAGCAATTGGGCCAGACGCTACACGCAGAAAAATCTCTGTTTCTGGCCTAATAAAGCTTTAAAAAAATCCCCCAAGCTGCCGGAATTAATACATTCAAGCTCATGTATTTTTGTACTGTCTGGCTCTTTCAACTCCCCACCTCTTACCCTAATGACGCGCCTCCTCAATGACCCACGCGTGATTTTCGCGCCATTAGCTAACCAAAAAATAGAAGAGCCGCTTGATCAAACCACCTTCACTGTGCGCTTGGCTAGCTATTCGGCCTGTCGAATTGGCGGATTGAAGGCTCGGGCTTTGTTAAATGGGTCGTCCCGGCGCTGACGATATGCCCAGCAAAGCTAAGGCTGCAAAGTCGGTGCGATGGACGGGCAGAGACGACCACCAACCGCAACGACGGGCTGGGCCCTCCTCTGCACCTGGAACCCCACAACAAAGCAGCAGACCCCCACAGGAAGACTACTTCAGTTTCTCCGGTGCGTCCGGTAACTCGCAGTCGCCAGGAAAGACGGGCTATATGAGCGGAGACGATGGCGAAAACAGCAGCTCCAGTAGTGACGACGACGATGACGACGATGACGAGCATAGTGCGAACGTGCGAGCCGCAACGCGAGCAAACACTTGGTTCAACCGCTTGCGGCAATCTGACGAAAACCCTGAGGACGCTGAGGAGGAAGCAGAACCTCTACGACGCACCCCTCCAACTCAATTGCCCAATATTGAAGTCAGTCACGCTGCGGGAAATCCATTTGCCAACGTTATGGACATCGGCACTAAAACCAGTGGTGGCCTGGCTCCTGGTGGATCGGAACTTCGTCCTGAGGACCGAAGGGACCCTTTGGACGAGGAGTACCGCGAGCGGCGAAACCATTTGCTTGCTTCTCTAGATACCCATTCGCAGCCTTCGTCGCCGCAGCTTCCCCCGCTTGAAGTCTCGCGCGAGATGGACGCGATACCTCTTGTCAGGCTCAACCCCGCATCTCCAACATCTCCCACAGAGGAGGAACCGTCTTCGGACGCGATCGAGGCTGAGCAGCTACGAAGACAGCTGGAATCTGTCCAGCGTAAGCGTGGACACGAGACCGAAGAAGCCATCGCGCAGCGGAAAGCGTCTTTGGCGAGCTCAACTTCCCATCATCGTCATGAGTCCATGCGCCGCACACACACGCGAGAGAGCTCTGGCAGCAGCGTCAATCCTTTGCACTCAAGAGACGAGGAAATCGAGGCTAGCTCACCGGAGTCGAAGCGCCGGCATTCCCACGATCGCCATTCTCATGACCACCACTCGCATGATCGCCACTCTCACGACGGCGGCAGCAGCCACGAAAACGACGCTCACGCCGATGACGAGGAAGAGCTTAAGCGGCTAGAGGAGATAGCTCGACAAGAAGCAGAGGAGCACGCCAAACAGCTTGTGAAATCGCATCTCGGCGCAAACCTGCTGAACTCAAAGGTGAGTCGGGACGGCTACGTGGAGAATCACAACTACCTGTACGACTCTGATCTTATCGACCACGATGCCGAGGAAAAGACCGAGCCCGAAGACCAGCAGCGCGCAGAGCGCTCGGACAGTACTCAAAGCAAACAGCCGCGTCGTAACAATGATGACAATAGCGCAACTTCGTCGAGCTTTGATTCCGAAAAGGCCGAGAAAGACGAAAAGCGCGGAAACACTCAAGACAATGGATCAGACTCCTCCTCGGACTCCGAAAACGAAGACGAGGAAGATCACAAACGCAAGGTCAACCTGCGTGGTGATCCAGACTACGTACCGCCGCCCAAGAAGGTGAAGGAAGGTGTTCTGGGATCGCTGCTGAGGCTCTACGCCGGGCAAGAGGATGACGCGCAATCAACACAGAGCAGCATGACTGCTTCTAATTCCCCTAGCGTCTCTCTCACCCCTACTCCTGCTGGCACTCCCCTAGGCAGTCCTCAGGAAACCCCGTCCGGGACACCAACAGATGAGCAGGGTGGCACAGCTACTAGCAGCGGTGCTAAGAAGTGGAAGCGACCTGGCTATTTCCGCACTCAGAGCAGTGAAGATCCCTTGGGTCGCGAGACGAAGGGACGCCCCAAGTGGTACAAGAGTAAGTCGTCGTCGCATACGCCGTCGCTAGGCCAGTTGGCTGCGTCTGGTCTTACTGCCGCTAGCACTGCTGCGTCTAATGCATCGCATGTTGGACACGGCCATCATTTGCACCGGCCGTCCAGTTCGGGACAGCTAACACCCACCGGCGGCATGCCAAGTGTCCATGAACTTGCCAGCCATTTCAAGGCCCCAAAGCTTACAGAGGATTTCAATGCTCTTCGAGACAAAGAGGCGCGCAAGCGCGCGAAGAAGGCCGAACAGCAGAAACGAGATCAACAGAAGAAGCTGAAAAAGGCGCGCCTCGCTGAGCAGGCCCGAATCACAGTACACATCGCCGATGTTCTCCAACGTCAGCGCTTCATTTTGCGACTGTGCCGCGCTCTAATGCTGTTTGGTGCCCCGAGCCACCGTCTCGAGGAGTATCTTAAGATCACTGCGCGCGTTCTCGAAATCGATGGACAGTTTCTTTATATGCCAGGATGCATGCTCGTGTCGTTCGGTGATGCTACGACACATACCTCCGAGACGAAGCTGGTCAAAGTTACGCAAGGCCTCAATTTGAACAAGCTGGATGCTACGCATCTCATCTATAAGGAAGTTGTGCACGATATCATGGGCCTGGAAGAAGCAAGCTCGCATATCGACCATCTATTGCGTTCCAAGAACCTCTACGCCTGGTATTTTGTTATCATCTTCTATGCGATGGGATGCGTTTGTAGTGGTATGTTCTCATTTGGCGGTCACTGGCAAGACATGCCGATCATTTTCTTGGTCGGCGGCAGCGTTGGATTCTTACAATATTGGGTGCAGCCGCGGTCGGATCTCTATTCCAACGTTTTTGAAGTGTCCTCCTCTATTATTGTCAGCTTTGTCGGTCGCGCGTTTGGCTCAATTGGCCACAATGATAAGGACCGGGTATTCTGTTTTGCTGCCATTGTGCAGGGCTCTCTCGCTCTGATTCTGCCTGGGTATATTATCTTGACAGGCGCATTGGAACTGCAATCTCGCAACCTTGTTGCCGGATCTGTTCGCATGTTCTACGCCAACATCTATTCACTGTTTCTTTCCTTTGGCATCACGCTGGGGTCTGCCATTTACGGCTGGTGCGACAAGCACGGCGCGTCAGGCGAGACAAAGTGCCATCGGCACATCGATGACAGGTGGAAAATTCTGTTCGTCCCTATGGCCACACTTTTCATGGGCATGGTGAACCAGGCTGGGCCTCGGCAACTACCGGTTATGGTATGTGTTGGTAGCTCCGGCTATGTTGTACAATACTTCGTTCAAAAGCAGGTGGAAAATGCTTCTTCCTTCACTTCTGCGATTGGTGCATTCACAATGGGTATTCTCGGTAATCTCTATTCGCGAGTAGGTCACGGCCTTGCCTTTGCGGCTATGCTGCCTGGTATCTTCACTCTTGTGCCATCTGGCTTGGCTGCACAAGGCTCTTTGGTGGCCGGTGTGGCTGTAGCCGATGCGATTGTCAACAAAAACTCTACGAACTCCACGACATCAGCGACAGCCGGGGCTGCGGCCACCACTACTGCCGCGTACTCGGCTGCGTCTTCCTCAGCGGCTATTAGCGAGCTTGGAAATTCAATGACGCAGGTGGCCGTAGGTATCACCGTTGGGTTGTTCGCCGCTACACTCGTTGTGTACCCGTTAGGCTTGAGCAAAAAGCGATCCGGTCTCTTCACCTTCTGAGCGGATCTTTTTGCGAAGACTGTGGGTGCTCAATGTCTATTTATATGTACTTGCATTTCCTATTGACGTCTGATTGACTAAGAGACTTTTTTGTATTGTTTATATTATCTTAACATCGTCGTTTGCGAGTCCTGGCCCTCCGCGGAGAAATAACGAGCAGGTCATCATCCGTTTGAGTGTGTCTAGGGCAAATAGCTGTACGAATTCGGACGAATTCAGGACGAGCGCGGGTACGGGTTACATCAGGCCATCGCGTGAGACTTAATTAAAGGTTAGGGGGGGTGGTTCGCTCCGAGGTTCAAAGCAGAGCGAGCCAGTCGTGAGAGCTTCTACGCTAAGTTTAGCGACGACTTAGAAAGCCAGCCCAAGTCGCATTTATGTTATTCGAAATGACGTCATGTTGATTTCAATATCCTTCGCCTCGGTGCCAGGCGGCCGCTGAGGAGATAGTGTGAATCTAGTGGTTTAAGGGGTATCTCATTAAGGGTTAGGAATCGTCCTGATGAGCATCTTTTGAATTTCACTGAGCGGAAAGCTACAAACCTCATCTCTCTTTGCGACAAGGCTTGACGAAAACGGACTGCGATGGAGCCATTACCAACAACCTATCATCAGGACATGGCACAACGTGTTTATACTCCTCGCAAAGAGCCACCACCGTCTCTGAGCTATGGTAGTTCTAGCTCGCCGGTGTTTGAGTCACCGCCGACGGTTGGCAAGGAGCTTCGCTTCATGCACTGGTCACCCACACAAAATAGAGTGAAAAAGAGTCAAGCACCGCAGCTGCTTCCGTCGTACTTCCCACCATCACATTTTGGAACCATTCCTTCGTCGCCTCCTGAGCCGAACAACAGACACTCAAGTATAGACGATGGTGCATCGCCGCGCCCGCGTCGGTCTGTACGAGCACACTACCAAGAGGCTGAGTCTCGTCCAGCATACACAAGAATGAAACGCCGAGCAGACGGGGACTTCGATGGTTCGCCTACCAAAAGCGTATCCAATAAATACACCCCGACTTTGCCTTCAGGCCACATAAAGAAGCCCAATCTTTTGTCCTCCAAAGCGTTCGCTCGCGCATGTGCTGGCCGTCGCAATAGGCGGCAGGTGGCTCGACCACAGCGCAGATTAGGCGTCGATTCTCGGCCCTCGCCGCGCGGCGATTCAGCCTTTGGACCAGAGTTTGAGCCAGTCCAAGAGCAGTTTCCATCTCGGGGACTTGGGCTGAGCTTCATAATTGATCTCAATGGGAAGGCCAACGTAAACCCACTGCGGCTTACATCTTCAACACCAGCAACACCGGTGACACCAGCGACGCCGCAGAGTCGCCACGCTCACAGCACTGATGCCACGAATATGCTCATGACGCCCCACACCCGACAAACTGTGAACGAGATCCTCGACGAGGAGTCTGACCTAGAGTCTGACGGTGAGTTCGAGGAAAACACAGACAGGCTAGCCATTACTCAGGAAGTAGCAACACGAACGCCGCCACGCTTTGCTTCGCTTGGAAATTGTGATGCTGCTGCTGCGTTTGCTCGAACATTGGCTCGCTCTCGTGAACTCGGGAAGGGATCCATGTTCTTATTTCCGCCTGCGGGCTCGCCTCGAAAGCCGGCTGACATGGCCCTATACACACCATTTATGCCTGAAACTCCACGGCGCGGAGCTGCTACTGACTCCTCATATCTTGAATACGGCATGCAGACCCCGCCAAATACGTTTTATAGCTTCGATGCTAGCGGCGGCTACTATGCAACTGGCATGACCCCTTACCTGTCCACTGGTCGCGCTCACGAAGTTAACATCTGAACTTCTTCTTCCTAGTCTTGTAATGAGATTAATTAACTTATTGACTTAATTTCCTATCACGCGGGGTTTGACACCACAGGCTATGTAAGGCCATGAATTTGAGCCGCTTATGCTCTGCGGTACACCTTTTTGTGGCAGGTCACGTGGTTATCGAGTGAAAAAAGTGAAAGGCCTAAGAGAGTGGCACTGCTGCCGCCTAACACCATTATTTCGCCCCTGGGCGCCCAGCATGAATTTCCGCGCCACAATTCACGCGGAGATTAATGATGGCTCCTATACGTGTCTGGTTTGCCATAGCGAAATAGGACCGCAAAGCCCAATCTGGACTTGTCGGAGTTGCTACCGATGCTTTGACATTGCCTGTATCCGTGATTGGAGCAAGCAGGATGCAGCGCGTTCTCCAAAATGGCGCTGCCCACACTGCCTTGGCCCACAAACCCAAAAGCCATCCTCAATTCGTTACCGATGCTGGTGTGGCAAGGTAGCGAATCCGAGAAAATCTCACGCCTCGAAAGCAGTCACTGAGGATCCTTGGGAACGTTCTTTAGGATATTCGAACGGAGCTATACCACCACATAGCTGCGGCCAAACCTGCAGCGCTAAGCGAGCATGTCCTCATCCATGCCCTCTGGTATGCCATGCGGGTCCGCACTTGGACTCCAAAGAGTGCATGTACCAAGGGCCTCCAGTGCAATGCTTTTGCGGAAAGAAAACTGAACAGCGAGTCTGTTCTGATTCCAGGTATCAAGGATTTTCATGCGGCTCTTCGTGTAATCGGACACATTTGAAATGCGGTCACGCATGCACGCGAAAATGCCACAAACTAGGAAAGGCACATCATGGAAATGACGCGTGTGGTCAATGCCGTGTCAAGATCAAAGTTACCTGCTTTTGTGGTCGAATGAAACCGGCAAGACGAGCCTGCAATACGCTCAGCTCGAAAACGCGCAAAAATATAAAGTCTCATTGGTCAGACAAGACTCAAGGACAAATATCCTGCGAAAAGCCTTGCTCAGCCCTACTAGATTGCGGTTACCATCACTGCAGTCTGCCTTGCCATTCGGAGGCGGATGCATCACACGCGTGTACACTTGTACCATTTGAGGGTGAAACATGCTTCTGTGGAAAGGTTGGTGCCCAGCGCCAAAAGTGCACCGATCCAAAGCTTTCCTGTGATAACGTGTGCGGTAAAAAGCTTCCATGTGGTCATCACTGCCCCAAGCGTTGCCATGATGGGCCTTGTACGCCGTGCGAAGTAACGGTAGAAAATGTTCGCTGTCGCTGCAAACGTAGTACTCAAACAACTACATGTGATATTGCTACCCATACGGAGCCAGAGTGCATGACTCGATGTGGCGCTCTTCTGTCGTGTCGCCGACATGAGTGCACGCGGGTATGCTGCGAGTTTGCTCCCAAGAAAGCAGGCCCTCACGCGTCAACCCATCAACGAAGAGGACTCACCCTGTCGCTCGGAGAGCTCCTTTTAAATGGCGATGATGCGTTTGCTCAACAAACGGCGCTTCCACCGATAACTGAGGCTGAGGAGGCTGCTCATCTGTGTCTGAGCATCTGCGTGAAGCCATTGGGGTGCGGTATGCACACTTGTGTCCAGCCTTGTCACGCTGGACCTTGCCCTCCCTGTCTGGCAGCCTCGTTCGAGGAATGGGTTTGTCCCTGTGGCCGCACCCGAGTTGAACCTCCGATTCGTTGCGGAGCAGTCATGCCGACATGCAGGCTGTCATGTCATCGACGCCAAAGCTGTGGCCACGACACGCAACACGAGTGCCATCCTGATTCCATCCCCTGCCCTCCATGTGCCGTAATGGTCTCGAAGCCTTGCAGATGCGGTAAATCGAGGGTTGTGTCCCGCTGCTCGCAGAATCAAGGCTCTCAGAGCGGAGAGCTGCAGTGCGTGCAGCCCTGTGGTCGCACCCTTGAATGCGGTCATACCTGCAACAAACGTTGTTGCAAAGGCGGAGATGCTTGCTTGCCTTGTGAAAGTCAGTGTGGGAAGGCTCACAGGGCATGTGGGCATTCTCACTTGGCACCCTGCCACTTCCCTGAAGAGTGCCCTGAGCAGTGTAAATACCCACTTAAGGCATATTGCCCCTGTGGAGTACTGCAATTTCCCTATGAGTGCGGCGAAGATGCTGAGATTGGTTGCAATGACGTTTGTCTTGACGAGGCCTATCCTCTGCCAGTGCTTGATGCGTACGAAGAGGACAAAGCTTGGTGCACGAGCATCGAGACGCAGTTGCGCGGGTTCGTGTTGCAGCCTAGCCAACCGCGCACTCACTGGTTCAAGCCTATGAATCGTAAGCGTAGGCGCTTCGTTCACTACCTTCTTGAACATTATAGAATGGAGGGTCAGAGCATGGATCAAGGCGCAAATCGATCAGTTTGTGCCTACAGAACAGCTCAAACGTGGCTTCCGAAGACCCGGCTGTCGAAGGCAACGCGGAAGCGGCCGCAGCTTGACATAGCTCTGGACGAGAGTTCGGTTGAGAGTCTGGACGAAAAGCTCGAGCACCACGAAAAGTCTGGTGTATTACCAGATGAGGAGCTTGATGGAGCGGACAGTGTACCTTCAGAACAAGAGACTAGTGGTTATGTCCCTATCACTGAGGAAGGATGGCAGTCAATTCCCTCTGCAAACGAAAGGGATAGGTCGTCCTTAGGCGGAGAAAGTGACTCTACTTACCAGCGTATCAACTCGCGATCATTCTCAGTTCTAGCTATGGAGTGAGTAGCTCCTTTGTATATTAGTTGAATTTTGTTGCATAGAAAAGAAAGAGTCTTATTATTTTTTTGCTACATACAGAGCTTTGGGAAAGAGTGTTAAAATTATCAAGGGCGAATCGGGGTCTGATGACGCCACTTTATCTCAATGTATCTGAGTGGAACGTACGAGACAGCAGTAAAACCAACCGCCAAAACAGTTCCAAGCTCAGCGCCGTTTGTGCCAATAGTCTTGCCCAGAGGGCCAATGTAGTAATACTGGTTCATTCCCACCACTACCCCTGCAACGCCGCAGCAGAACGCGCCAACTGCGGCGTACATAAAGGGGAAGTGCTTTCGGTTAAGATAATCATCCCACTGGTAATCATCGGCCTTCCGCCTCCGGAACCAGAACGTCTCGATGAGTAGAATCACAGCATAAATCATGCTCCAGTATCCAATCATTGGAAGGAAATTACCAACAATGTCAGCCCACTTTGCCCGGCCAACAGCAATAAGCGGCCAATAAATGGCTGCACCAAGGATCACAAGCAGGTAGCGAGGCATGCGGGCAATGGGTCTGCCAAGAGCCTGGAATGAGAGGCCAAAGGAGTAATTAGTGATGGCGCCATTCGTGATAAGTGAAATGTACATTAGCACAACCAAGAACTTACCGCCTCCATGCCACCGTTTCATAGCGTCCCAAATTAGACCGCCACCTCCGAACGTGTCGTATATTTGCTGCTTGTCAGGATTGTAAAGAGCAGCTGACGCAAGGCCAACGCCCAATATTCCAACGAAAGCTGTGGGAATGAAAATTGAAAACAGAGTGAAAAAGTATATCACCCATGTGTTGCTGGTTTCTGGCATGTCCAAATAGTAATCCGAGGCGATCGAGATCCAAGTACTTGTGATACCGATGCAGCTTTGGAAAAATGACAGCCACGCACCGCGCAAATCTTCACCCTCAACTAGTGAGTGCTGTGTCACCTCAAACTCATGGCCCGCACAAATGTAGCAGAGCAAAAATGAGACAAAAATCGGGATCATGAAAGCAGTCTCGAAGATTACCAGAATCTTAATACCCGTAACAGCAAAGATTGTTGAAACCAGAGCCATGATTAGGATGCCGACCTGCATCATTGCTGTGGTCTGGTTCGAAATAACAGACAATATCTGGCCGGCAAAATTCGCGTTTACCATCAGCCAGCCTAGAAGAGTGCAACAATTAAGCAATCCAATGAACTTGCTACACCACCATCCAAATTGATACTTTGTACCAATTATCGATCGCAGTCCAGAGCGAGGGCCCATAACAGCGCCCAGCGATGCCGCGACTGAGCCCGTGAAAACTCCAAGTACGCCGGCACTCACTGACGCCCGAAAGCTTAATTTGAACATCAACGGACCAATAAAGAAACCGGTCATAGATGGCAGAGTACAAGCGGCACCAAACCAAATGCCCATCAGCCTCATGAAGTGCCAGAATGTCCCGCGCAGACGCTGGTCTGGAGGTTGTCGCTCCAAACCACGCGTCTCGCCCAGTTTATCAACCGAGTATGAAAGTCTCCAGAACCAGCCAAAGTGCTTGTCATTAAGTCTGTTTTGGGAATAGATGGTCAGATCTCTTGCTTCCTGCGCATGAATTATCGGCTCCTTCTGCAGGGTGTCTAGCGATGCTATTGTCTTCACAGAAGGTATATCCTCCGAACCAGGGCCGGCACCAGAGCTGAGCGCTCGCGCCTTTGTTTCTATATCGTGGAAGAATCCCATCTCTAACTCATAGCAGTGTGGAGATTTCCAGAGCCGCCATTGCAATACTCTTTTAATGCCGCCCCGCCGGCTTAGGGCATGTGCAGCACTAACCCGGGTCAGTATCTTCATATTGGGGCTAGGTTTTGTTATACTTTGAGCACCGCCCCTGAGCTGAAACACCTGTCAAATCATATGTGGAAATTAAGCAGACCCAAAATCAGTTTTTCCGCTATGAGTAGTAGAAATGTCAAGGCTCTCAATGGTCGCTTTACCTATTTCCTCCCCACTTCCTTTCGCAAATTCCCGAAATGTACCCTAACTACACGCTTGTCATTAGATCTTAAGTCGTTGATAGCCGTTATTGCGTTTATGTAAGAAGTGCAAAGTGACATGTCCGACCCCAGAGACTCCGTAAGCAAGACAGGTGCGCACGGACGAAGCTTCAAAATCGTGAATGTCTGATCGTCGAGACATGTGTCTTTGTGATGTTGGAGAGACAGGGGTCTTTTTAAACTACATACTTTTACTTTCCGCAAACTTACATTTGTTCGAGTAGAATAAATGCGAGACTCGGTGCGCGCTTTTGACACTAGTGAGCGAAGCAAGAAGCGCCAATTTTGGGAAGCGTCATTTTGTTATGATGATGATGTGAAAATGCGTCATTTGTGATCTAAGCCCTTGATTGAGCAGTTCTGAATGCGCAACAGCGCCAATTGTTGCTCGAGGTTCCTCTTCATCGACCAAACCAGTTTGATTTCGCTTACAGCAAAAAGTAGCGCCGGTTAGGCTTAACAAAAATATATTGACGAGGGAGGGATTCGAACCCTCGCCCCCGAAGAGACAGGAGCCTTAATCCTGCGCCTTAGACCACTCGGCCACCTCGCCCTCGGAATACCGTCACAGTCATCTGAGAGATCCGATCAAGAACGCGGCCTAAGGTATCGCTTCAAAGTGAAGTGAGCATCGCGCCAAAATTTTAGAACGGCTCTGAGACGAGAAGGCATCCACTGGGCATGCTAGGAAGAGGCTCCACAGATATGTGCGAAAAATGTAGATACTTTGAATCGCCAAAAAATATAGTGACGAGGGAGGGATTCGAACCCTCGCCCCCGAAGAGACAGGAGCCTTAATCCTGCGCCTTAGACCACTCGGCCACCTCGCCTTCAGTTGTAAGAATGATCACGGTCAAACTATCGATGGTGTTATACAAGGGTCTCTCCCTCGTCTCCCTGCGTTTTGCCCATATCCCAAGCAATTACTGACTGAAAGAGGACCCAATTGACAGATAACAAGTTCTGGGTATTGTGAAAGCTCAAGCTGTTTTGGATTTACTTTGAAATCATTCGACGCCCACGCATATGTAAGCTGTCGTAGAAATTTATTTGCCATTCACACCTTGTGAAGCCGGTGCTCTCGTGTCGTTGTGTCGTTGTGTCGTTACTAGGTCTGAGGGTCAAACGACACAGCAAAGAGGCATTGCTCTAGCTTGCTTGTACTCTCAGCGGCCTGCGTTAGCTAATTGAGTGCCGCATTGGCACAACAGAAACAAGTTCTTACTCGTAGGATTTATCGTGTCTTTTCTCTGCCCATCATAAATTCGGCACGCGTATGATATAATGGACGTAGGCACGTCGCTCGAAATACCGCTCACAATAGGTTTTTAAGCGCCACACCAAACTTGTCGAGACTGACCACATGAGCGACTGGAATATGCCATTCGAAGTACAGTTGGTATCAACACTGACTCCGGAGATGACGGCCGCAAATAAATCTTATTGAGTCGCCGCTTTGGTTGTAAAGCATATATATGTTCTCCACAGCGTCATGCTCTAAACTGCAGATCATGTGTATGCAGCGTGGTACTGACTAAGCGACGCGCTGGGAACGCGCGCGTTGATGATCATACTCAAAACAAAGAGCGTGGTTCTAGCCGTCGTGGATGAGTGACGACTCGGACCACGCGGCAGTCCCAGCTCAACAACGGGCAAAAAGACAGCGGCGAGATTCACAGGATGATCCAGTGGCAATCTTATCATTCGATTCCATGGGGCCAGATCAAACGACTCAAGACGCGAGCGATGTACCTGAAGAACGTTTCTCAGATCAGCAGGCGAACGATCACCATGACAATGCTCCAATACTTCAAACAGCCGAGGAGATTGGCAGGCTTCAGATGGAAAATGTCAGGCTTCGTGTTGAGCTCGATGAGCTGCGACGTAGACTGAGCGAAGTGGAGCAGCACGGCGAAAATGCCGCTTTCACCAGCGCTCAGGTAGCCGAGAAGTTATCAATGGAAACAAGAGCGAATGCTCTTACAGCCGAGAATGCACAGCTTTCCGAGCAGATCGCAGAATTGAGAGGGCGATGTGACGCCCAGGCGCTGGAGCTCAAGATCGCTCAGGAGGGGAACAAAGAGTCGAGCAACACCAACTCCAAGCTTCGGGAAAGCAACCTGATTCTTGAGGAGAGGGAGGCATTAGTCCAAGAGCGGCTGAGAGATGCAGAGTCTGAGGTTGAGCTTCTAAAGCATAATGTTGACGACCTGCAAGCCTCAGTAGCGCACGCAAAGAAAGGATCTGAGGAGCAATTGAGACTTGAGGCGCGGATAGAGGACCTTGAACTGCAGCTCCAGGCCTCCCAGACTAGCGAAGCCCAGGTCAAGGAGCTAGAAGAGATCAACGCAGCACTGCGCCTCTCTATTGATCAGAAGGACCAGCAACTTATGACGATGCAAAACCAAGCAGACTTGGAGCTAGGTCTCAACGACGAAAATGAGGAGCTCAAGAACATGCTCGTTGAACTTGGGGCACGGGATCACGAACGGGCCTTCGCGCTAGAAACACTCTCTTCTGAAAAGAAAGAGCTGAACACAAAGCTAGCATCCGTCGAAGCAGATTTGGAACAAGTCCAAGCTGACCGGCGCAAGCAGGACGACAAAATTGTTGGCCTGGAGGCTGATGCCAAGTCATCGGACGTCCAGTTACGGGAAGCGACACACAGGCTCTCCTTGCTAGAAGAGGCAATGGAACACAAGGACACTGAGAACTCCAAGCTGCGGGAGGAGGTCCAACGCCATTCTACACGAGACAAGGAAAAGACTGAATCGCTTCATCTCCTCAATATTCAGCATAACCATCTACAGAGGCTGAACGAAGACTTCAAGCAACGGGTGCTTTCGCAAGACACGACCATCGCCGAACAAAGAGCAGAGATTCGCTCCCTTCATAGTCAGTGCACAGAACAGGGACGCCTCGTTGAAGAGTCCGAAAGGTCGCGTAACGAGTTGGTGAGCCAAATGGACAACCGCGGCAGGCTGTTGGAGGATTACGAACGCCAAATCGCTGAGCTGAAGCAGCGCAACGGGCAGCTACAGTCGGCGGTGACCGAGCTCGATGAAGCCATCAGCTTGAAGACTCAAGAGGCGGAACGCCAAAGTGAAGCCGCTTGGCAACATAAGCGCGCAGCAGAGGATGAGCTAAAACGGATTCAGAATGAGAAATCACTGGAGATAGAGACGCTCAACCGTGAACACAACGAAGAACTTGCAACTCAGTTAGGTCATCAGCAGCGCGTGATTGAGGAGGTAAAAGCGCGCGAAGTTGAGATGGCAGACAAGCATGGCAAGCAACTACAGAAGCTCCGGGCGCAGATAGCTACGCTAAGGGCTGACACAGCGTCAGCGGAATCTGAATACAGTACTGCTAAGGCTCTTCTAGAGGACACACGCGCGCAGCTCAACCAGACACTCCGTGCTTTGGAGGACTTGCAAAGCCGCACCGCTGAGGAGAGAGCCCGTCATGCATCTGAAAGGCAACGTTTGGACCGTCATTCGGGTGAGCTTGAGGCAAAGAGCAGCCGACTCCAGACAGAACTTGATGAACTTCGCCGCAAAGACAAAGCCATGGATGACAGAGTCCAGAAGCTGGAGGAGACATTAGTAGACCAAAGTATGCAGCTGCGACAAGTCAAGACTCCGCGTTCAAGCGATTCAACGATCGTTGGGAGTAGCCAAGACTCGGCATCAGAAGTTGACAGTCTGCGTCGCGAGTTTGCAATGCACAATGATATCTGGGAGCGAATGCGGACTGAGATGGTTGAGTATATCAATAGGATCAATAATGAGAACTCAACTCTCCGAGCTGAGCTTGATCGTTGGCAAGCTGAGGAAAGCAGTCGCATGAGAGCTATGGAGGAGTCGCTGAAGCGGAACTTCTTGAAGCAGGTAGAGCAGCTTGAGTCGCTTGCGTCGTTCAAGGAGGACGCCCAGAACTCACTCGTAAGCGTCACTCAAGAGGATCTTCGTAGAATTGCTGAGGAGAAGATCGCCTTGCAGCGTGAGCACGTTGCCCTCTTTGAGCGCGCTGAAACACTCGAAATAAAGGCAAGCCAGACACTGGCAGAGCTTTCGAGGGCTACTGAGCGTCTCAATGTGACGAGCGCAAAACTCGACTCTTCGCATGAGGAGATAGAGGAGTTGCGTCAGGGGTTGCAGAATGCCAGGGAATCCACTGCCCAAGGCCAGGCTCGCATCGCTGAGCTTGAATCCGAGCTCGAAGCTCTGCGCAAAGAAGGCACGCTGAAGCTGTCTGAAATGCAGACACAGCTCGATGATTCCGTGGTGGCCTTGCAAGCCTCAGAGGCCTCAGCGCAGAGTATGAGAATCCAGGTGGATATTTTGAAGTCGCAGCATAAAACACAGACTGAAGCCACGGTGAAGTACGTTGACATGCTTTTCTTCATAATGAAGGTAGACCGCAGACGCATCCAGGATCTCACATTCGTAAAGAAACACCTGATGCTCTACTTCCCGCCTCCGGTCGGCGAGTTCCCCGTTCAGAACGAGATTCTACCAAGGCGACGTATACATACCATGTATGATGCTGCTATCTTTGCTTTAGCGGTGGTAAGATTCCGTCGGGGTCAACAAAGTGGTTCCAAACTGCTGGCCCTTGAGTACGAAAAAAAGCTTCGCTCGATGCAGTGACATCAAACAGCCATTTGTACACTAGTCCTAATTATTTATTAACATTTAATGAAAGATCTTGAAAACTGTAAAGAGACCATGCATTCGCAAGCAGGCGCGCACGTTTCGCTTAGCCTATTGACTCCCTCACTCCCTCAATGCAAAAAAAGGGAACTGAATAACAAAAAAATGTCTCACAGGTGTGAGTCGAACACACGACCGAAGGATGTCTTTGAACAATTACAGTCCTTCGCTCTACCACTGAGCTACTGTGAGTCACGTGGACAGAGACATAAGCCCTGCTCCCACTACGCTAAGGGAGGTTTGTTTGACCAACGATCCGTTCATAACATATGAGTGGTAATAGAACACAACCCTTTACCTAAGATTTCTTTTTTCGCAGCTGTTGGCGCCAAATAAAGTCAAAAACACAGCTCGCAGCAGCCGTGGTATTCACCATTCTGTGGCGCAAATATTTAGCAGGCTTATTGGGAAGCACTAGAATGGCATTACCGGTGCAATCAGTTAAACCACCACCAAATTATGGCATGAAGGCGCTGGACCGCACGCGGTTTGACCTTCACCTTCCGCTCGTGTTGGTGGAGCTGCAAGATCCACGGATGATCACACGTATCGCGAAAGATGCAAAACGCCATGACTTGCTCGACTTGAATCGAATTTCACGCGTTGTTGTTAGCAAGGATAATAAGCGCGGAGTTCTTCTGGCTCCCCATCTCAAAGATCCAACCAGTGCGCCGTCCAGCATAGACCCCGTCACGCACAAAGTACTTGAAGAGGCAGGGGCCACCTATAAGCAATATGATTTGAAACTGGGTTATGACTATTGGACCGCTGAGGACATTCTCCGTTCTACACTTCCACCTGAGCTGGGGGATGTCCCTTCAGGCTTCGCAATCGTCGGCCACATCGCACACATGAACCTTCGAGATCAGTTTGCACCCTACAAGCAACTCATTGGGCAAGTCATTCTTGATAAGAACCAGCCATCCGTGCGCACCGTGGTCAACAAGCTTGATACGATCGATACCGTGTATCGCACGTTTGATATGGAGGTAATTGGAGGCGAGCCAGAGTTCACAGTCGAACAAGTTGAGTCCGGCTGCCGATTTCAGTTTGACTTCCGAAAAGTATATTGGAATTCTAGACTACACACAGAGCACGACCGTCTTGTACAATTATTTGGCAGTGGTCATGCAATTTGCGACCCTTTCGCTGGTGTCGGCCCGTTCGCAATGCCAGCTGCGAAAAAGGGGAACCTGGTTTTCGCAAACGACCTCAACCCCAACAGTTACGAGTCAATGATCACGAACATCAAGCTGAATAAACTCAGTGACAACATTATTCATGCGTTCAACGAGGACGGTCGCGAATTCATCAGAAAATCGATCACACGCCTGCACGAATTCCGGGACTCGCAAGAAAACTACACCATTACTCTGCCTCTTCCGTCATCAGTGCGTAACAAGCACAAACGTGATGCTACCGCCATTGAGGCGCCGACGCTGAAAATTCCGGACTATTATAGTCACTACGTGATGAATCTGCCAGCCTCGGCCATTGAGTTCCTCGATGCGTTCCGCGGTTTGTATAGAGATCAAAAGTACAGCGTCGAGAAGCCAGTGCTTCCTTGGATTCATGTTCACTGCTTTTTCAAATTTGATCCAAATGCGCAGGAGCCGTCACACGACGAAGTTGTTCAGTCTCTAGTACAGCGCGCCTCGAAAGCATTGGGATTTCAGCTTCAAAAGGAAAAAGTAGAGCTTCACGATGTGCGCCGAGTAGCGCCCGCGAAGGATATGTATTGCTTGTCCTTTCAACTCCCAGAAGAAGTGGCATATTTGTGAAGAAGCCTCCCATCTGTATGTTAGCGATTGTTCGCCTGCGCGTCCGCGCGCTCTACCCTAATACTTCATGCGCGGCGTGTGCACCTTTTAGTCTAACTCCCTATCTTGGAAACGAACCGCCCAAGTCTATGATTTAGAGGATCACCAACCACTTGCATACTTGCTAGCCGGCCAGGCATGCCGGTTTTCATCCGCAAGCTTATTCTTTGCAATTGGAGAGCCTACAAAGGTTTTCGATGTATTGCTTTCCATGAAAAGTCGGGGATGACGGCACTTTTGGGTTGTAACGGCTCAGGAAAGACGAGCCTCCTGGACGCTGTTGCGTTCGTATCTTGTAGCAGTGGAGCTCAAAATATGGACGTTCAGGATGCTTCAAAAACTACGTATGTCGCCGTCGTGTTGAGCGACAACACTGAGCTTCGACGCTACGCGAACGACGAGCGTCGAGTGAACAATACAGTTACGTCGGCCTACGAGTATGAAAGAGTCGTAGACTCGAAACTGAAGTGCTATTATATTACGCAATTAGAAAGGTCCAAGGATTTTTTTGAGCCTGCCAACTTAGCGCGCTTCATCGAAACCGAGGAGCTCGTCAACGTCAGGGCCCCTCCGCTGACTAGCCTGGAGATGTTTAGCAGACTGGAGAACGAGAAAATACAAGCGGTGAATGCCTGGGCCAAAGCTCGTGGTCTTTATTTAAGTGCCAGAACAGAGGCAAGGGCGGCTAGAAAGGACCTGAAACGGTTGCGTAGATCCCAGAAGTTATTACAGTCAACATCTGCAGTGGAGAGACGCATCTTAGTTTTACGCAAACTACAAATCGAGGGCTCTTTAGAAGAAGTGCGAGCGAAATTGGAATTCATAGAGCGGGGCCGAGCACGCCTTAGAATGGGCTTGAGTAGCTCCTGCACTGAGATCACTGAGTTCGAGTCCGCCTTGGAGAACACTCAGCAGGAAATTGAAAGTTCCGAGCGAAGCCTCCGGAGCACTGAGGAGGTGCTCAGTGCAGCAATGTTAGAATACTTCCGTGTTGAAGACTGGGAACTTAGCGTGCATGCCACTCAAATACGACAACAATCCGAAATAGAGGCAAGCGAAACAACGCTGAGGGAAAGCATTAACCTTTATGAAAATCTGGTGAGCAGAAATTTGGTGGGAGGCTCGTCTTCCGAAAGTATCAACCCTTTACGTGTTGCAATTTACTGGAAGCTGAAGATGAAGGAGTATAAGTCGACCTCTCTTCTGGCAGACTTGCAGAGAAAGAGGAGGCTTCTGCAGCAATACGAAGGGTACTCTAATATACAGGAAGCAAAGCTGCGCCAAGTGTCAACCCAGCATCAGGCTTTGGAGGCTGAGGTGGCCAGAGAAAGTCAGCTACCGACGAAAACCAGCGTGGGACTAATGTCCAACAGTGATCAGCAGCAGCTGCGCACCACAAAACTTAAACAGCTGGAAAAGATTGAGGGCGTTATAGGCCTCTTGCGAAATCTCGTTGTGCCAAAAGAAGGCTACCAGAGTGTGGTTTGGGCGCTGATGGGAGTCGACGCTGACGTCCTAGTTGTCCGAGACGAAGCCAGCGTTAGTCGGTGTGCTCAATTTCTAAAATACGCACCTTTCACGGTGGTATGTGGAATTGTGGCAATTGAGAGCGTTGAATTGACCGAGAACACTTTAGATGCTGACTCTATAAATATGCATCACGCCCAAGCTGTCGCTGCAAGCGAGCTTGTTGATGTCTCGGACAGTCCTTATCGAGAGGAAATCACTCAGCTTGCCACAAAGAATGCCATCTTTGTGCCGGATCTTTCCCATGCGTCCGCTCGAAATCTCAAGCTTGCATTTCCGCAATACACTTACAGCGACTTGAGTGGAACGGTCTTGACACCAGAAAACTGCATTAGACGCGTAGAAGAAACTGAATTTCAAAGCTCGGAGGTTGGAAGGACCGAACATAGCACTCGCGTCATTTCTCAATGTTGCGATGGGCCAAACGAAGTGCCACTAGAACTTAGCGGTGAGATTTCAAGCAATGTGAGGCAGCATGCGCAAGAGCTCGATTTGTTGGGGCACACGATTCAAGCTCGCCTCAAGCAACAAGAAGAAATCAGGGAAGAGATTTTTGCGCTGCGAATAGAGGTAGTGAAAGCTAACGAGGCCTATCTCGAGCACAAGAAAGTACACGAGAGGTTTGACGACGCCTTTGCTAGTGATTTGAACCAAGCAGCAATAGATATGGAGAACGGTGCGAGCGTCTCCTCCCATGAGCGCATCAGCGCTATGATGGCCGTGGAAAGCGAATGTGAAGATTACTTGGTGGACCTGCGACAGGATTTCGAAAAGGCCTCGGTCCGTCTGAAGCGCATTGAGCATGCGCAAGCACAACTAGTATCTCTCAAGGCTGTCAATGAGGAACGAAAAGTGAAAATTAGAGGCGAAGTCTCCCTCATGAAGACACGCCAAGCTATGCTTTTAGATGAGATAGCAAACGCGCGCTTCAGGCTTTTGCACTTACGCGAGAAGTTGTTGCATGCTCAGCAACGACAAAGTAGCGTCTACGAACAGGAGTTGGGACTTGCGGACACGCTAGCCGCGTCGTTTGCGGAGGATGAGTATCATCTGGCGGAGTCACAGCGAGCAACGCAGGACGCTATTGACAAGGCGTACGAGACTGTGCCCCTTAGAACACGCCATATAGAAGAAGCACACGAGCGCGCTAGATGTCGCCACCACAAGGCAGGAGACCTAGTAAAGAGCCTCGAGGCAGAATTGCAGCGCATTCCCAAAGTTTTCGTTGCCTCGCGAGAGGTTGAGAGGCTAGAGCGGGTGGCTGCTCAATGTCAAGAGCAATTTGAGCGAGCTACTGCCGAGCAGCAAGCGGCAATGGAACGGATGGACGAGGCCGAGATGAAGCTAGGCAATGCCATTAAGGTTCGAGAGGAGCGTATGAGGGCGAACTTGGCCGAGCTGTCATCCAGAGCAGCAAATACGTACCAGGCAATCATGGTGAGCCGGAGAGCGGCACCGCGAATTACTAGACTCCAAATGATCGCGCTGGATAAGAGTCGACCGTGGAAAGGCGTGATGTGCACTTGCCACCCAGTGGGAAAGCAAAACGCACCAGTGACACAGTTGAGTCAAAGTGAGATGGCTGTTGCTGCTCTCTGCATAAAAATGTCTGCAGTCCTGGGGGATGGCACGAAGCTTGTCCTTTACGACGAGGTCGATGCGGACCTTGATGCACTTACTTGTAACGCCCTAGGGAACTTTATACGCCGGCGCACGGCATCGCCAGGAGGTGGCCAGGCTCTCATTGCGACTCACAAAGACGCAACGTTAGCAACAGCGCATAACTACATTGGGACGTACAGAATAAGCGATGATGCGACGACACAGCTGATAACGCTTAGGCCACGGGTGGCCTGGCAATCTCAGCCACTACGATCACAAAGGCCTCAAACTGCCTTTGAAGCCTTCTCGGAGAGAACTGTCGACGCGGACATCGCGACTGCTGCTGAAGCGCCTTCACAAAGGAATCACACACCGAGCCTGGAGAACGCCTACGAGACGGGGCCCAGCGTGCAGGAGGATCAGCAAGATCAGGCAGCCAGGTCTCCATTCTCCTCCAGCGAAGGCTTACAAGAAGACTTTGAGCTCGTCGCTGGGCAGCCCTCCGAGGAGATTGCTGAGAGCACTGAGGAGAGCCTCCAGGAGAGTCCTGCATCGAGCCCGGAGCTGTGGGGGTCAGACATCTTTTAAATGTAGTTCATTCGCCTTAAATGCCTATAATTTAACGCTGAGAGAAAAATTGCTAAAGACTGCACGCCAGAGTCAGTGCAAATGCTATTTACTTGAGTACGAGCACTGGCGCTGATTAGTGACAGCTCATCGAGCGCTGGCCTTTATCTCCCCAGAACCAAAAGCCGAGACCAGCGCCCACGCAGACAGCGAGCATCGCCCAGCCATTATATGTCATGAACACGAGCATGAGCAGGTATGAATAGCCAACTTGAAGGGAGTAGCCCAAAGCTTGCTTAACGCGCGTGCGGTTATTAGCAGGCCCCGAGGTTGCGTTTGCCACCCCGAGCGCGCCGGCTGCGGCGTTGTCCCAAAGCCGCACGCGGTAGCGCACCCACTCGTAACCCGCCGAGAGGAGCACAATTGATGCGAGGGTGATATAGAGCCCGAACTGAGAGCGTACGTGCCACCACTTGAAGACGACGCAGAGATCAGTTGTGTCCCATGTAAAGAGCATATTCATGGAGCACATAGGACTGCTGTCCGATCCGCCCGATCCGCCATGGCCGCCGTGGCCACCGTGTGGGTCTGAGGAGTGGAGTGCGTGCGCTGGATCCATCATTGATCGCGGCAACAGGTAGACAAGTCTAATCGACTCACACGCGCAGATTAAACCGTAATGTCTTGCAGGCACATGGCTGTCGGCGCTGGGCAGGGCTAGGCTAGGTTCGGGCACGCATAAGATCCCCAGTATACGGTTACGAGTCACATGCTTTTTTCTCGCCTTGTTCCTCCTTGATCCGAGAACGAACTTCGTCAGGCCACGCACCCCGTACCCTTGTTTTGCCGCAGGGTCGAGTCGGTCGTATCCTCGGCGGACACAGCGCAAAATATTCCGGGAATTACGGCGGCTGCGACCTCTTTGAGCACTAGACCACAACGATGAATGATTTTATTATAGTAGGAGCCGGCATCGTGGGACCCGCTCTCGCGCGAGGCCTAGCGCTGCGGGGCAAGCGCGTTCTCCTCCTCGAGCGCGACCTCGCCGAGCCGGACCGAATTGTTGGCGAGCTACTACAACCGGGGGGTGTTGAGTGTCTTCGCAACCTCGGTATGGAGGAGGCTGTTGATGGCATTGATGCTGCGATCATAGACGGGTACGAGGTTATCTACCAAGGACAGGCCGTGAAAATTCCGTATCCGGTGCTTCCAAACCAGAGCAAAAACGCGCAGGGTCGCGGCTTTCACCACGGCCGCTTTGTGATGAACTTGCGGCGGTTGGCAGCGAATACCGAGGGTGTCACGTTGCAGCAAGCGACTGTGACGAATATTCTCGTGGAGGCTGACCGCGTCATTGGTGTGCAAACGAAGGAGCATGGCAAGCTGCATGCAAATATTGTGTGCGTGTGCGATGGCACAAGCTCAAAGTTTCGCAAGCAGTTTGTGAGTACGAAGCCCACTGTTGAGTCGCACTTTGTCGGCGCCGTCCTGCAGAACCCGCAGCTGCCCGCGCCGAACCATGGACACGTTGTTATCGGTTCAAAGCACAACCCCATTCTTGTCTATCAAACGTCAGCGAAACAAGCGCGCATTCTGTGTGACGTTCCGGGTCCGAAACTGCCCTCGGCCTCTAATGGCGATCTCAAGCGCTGGCTTGAGGAGCATGCGCTCCCGTATTTGCCTGACAGCATAAAGCCCTCGTTTCGGGAAGCTCTGGACAACCAGCGTCTGCGCAGCATGCCTAATCAGTACCTGCCGGCCGTTCCTTATGATGTGCCGGGGCTGGTGTTACTCGGCGACGCACTCAACATGCGCCATCCGCTTACTGGTGGTGGAATGACGGTCGGGCTTGGCGATGCCGTGATCTTATCAAAGCGCCTCGGCCCATTAAGCGAGAGTGATCTGCTGAACCATGCTGTTGTGCGAACGGAGCTCAAACTCTTCCGCTCTGAGCGTAAGCGTTCTTCCGCGGTCGTGAATGTGCTGTCAATTGCTCTTTACCACCTCTTTGCTGCTCAGAGTGCCGAACTGCGTATTCTGCAGGAAGGCTGCTTCCGCTACTTCCTGCGCGGCGGCGACTGTGTCTCGGTGCCTGTCGGTCTTCTTAGCGGGCTGATACAGAGCCCCGGGTTGTTATTCTACCACTTTTTCTCAGTGGTGTTCTATGCGATCTACCTGAACTACGCGGCAAAATGGGCGGAGCAGGGCCCTCTTGGCATGCCACTGGCTTTGTACCAGACGTTCAGCACCTTGTGCGTAGCGAGCTATGTGTTTGTGCCATTCCTCTGCCGCGAACTTCTTTTCTAATTGAACGACGCCTTGTAAATAAGAGCACTCAGGTGCGGCGTGCCCAAAAGTTAGGTTGTGTAATTCTAGCTATGGCTTCGACGAGGTTGTTAGCTATGGAGGTACCGTTTTTCTGCAGTATGCAGAATCAGTAAAGCCGTATAGCGCGAGCTCGCGATGCGTCTAAACTGGTAGAGCAAATTGTGACGTGCCGAGAACTAGTTCGCTCCACATGCACATACAACGATCGTATAAAAATTCAAAGTATCAATTCTTTACCAACGCCATGCGGCGGTTGAATGCGTGTAATCTGTTGCTTGCGTCTCCTCAAGCAAAATCTTCTTGAGCAATTCAGTGAAACCTGAATTGTCAAAAGCGAGCCGTGTCATTATTAATATTAATATTGATCAATTTGTCAAGAAGTGGCTGCTGCTTTCCAGCGCAATCTTGGAGCTCAGGCTCGGTGGGGAGGTTGCCCAGGTGTGTATGCATGGACAATCGACAACGCAAGCAAACCCTGGCCCAGCCATATGACCGTTACGGGCCCTATATATACGGCCAAGGGTCATTGCACAACTTCAGAAAGTTACAAGCAATGGCATTCCAAATTCCTAAGATCGGTTTCGGTGTTTACAACATTCCTCTTGGCCAGACAGCCCGATGCGTGTGTGAAGCGCTCGAAGTGGGCTATCGTCTTCTTGACTCGGCCGCCCTTTACCACAACGAGCGTGAAACAATGCAGGGAGTTCGTGATTTCCTCAAAAAGCACCCGGAGGTGCCGCGCAGTGATATAATATACACCAGTAAAGTGTGGGACGACTCATTTGGATATGAAGAGACTCTGAGGGCTGTTGAGGATAGCTTTGAGAAGGCGGGCGAACCGATAGATCTCTATCTCCTGCACTCATCCGGCAGTGGCTTACAGGAGCGAAAAGAATCATGGAAAGCCCTTGAAGATAAAGTCAAGGAGGGAAAGTTGAAGCACATTGGCGTTTCAAACTGGGGCATCAAGCATTTACAGGAGCTTGAGAAGTATGCTAAGATCAAGCCTGTTGTGAACGAAATCGAGGTGAATCCGTGGAAGCGTATGGACGATCTTGTGGAGTTTTGCCAGAAGCACGAAATCGCGGTTGAGGTATACTCACCGCTCACTTTGGGTAAGACGCTGAAGAATCCTGAGCTGGCGGCGCTTGCTGAGAAGTATGGGAAGTCGCCAGGACAGATCCAGCTGCGCTACCTCGTACAGCGGGGTTTGATACCACTCCCTAAGACGAGTTCACGCGAGCGTATGCAGGAGAATCTGGACATTTTCAACTTTGAGCTGACGGCGAAGGAGATGCAAGAGCTCGGCGACCCGAACGCATATGTAATGGCGCTTCCGGGATGGGATCCAACGAAGTGGCCTTAGTGTGATTTAATTTTGGTGGGATTCGATGTATGCTCATAGTTTTACAGTTAGCTTAAACCCGTTTTAAGGTTTGCATGCAGAGCTGCCGATCTTGATGTTAGGAACCATCTCAAAACTCCTAAACTTTTGTCCTCATTAGATCATTCACACAATTGTGAGTTATACGCTACTGTGGCAGTATTCGCGGCATGATTATTCTCGAGTTCCGAACCGCCGTGAAGATTAGATATGTACATTGTTATGGATCCATAAGACAGAAATGGCAATAGGGCACTTTAAAGCCTCTTTTCCTTCTCTGCGAGTGCGCGAAGGCGCTCGCGCTCATCTGCAAGCGCGTTGTCTTCCTTCTCTTTCTCGAACGCTGTTCGCGCCTCCTCTGTCACTTGCTGGTCGAGCTTGCGCATCGCTGCCGAACCACGGAGCCACGCGGGCTTATCCTGCGTCTCCTCGATCTTCTTTTGAAGTATTTCGCTTGCTCGTGCCCGGATCTCCCGCTCCTTATAATAGCGATCCTGCAATTCTGGGGATAGAGTTCTTATGAAGTTGTCATCGGATGGTGTCCCATATTGCACAAAAAGCACGCCAAGCCCTACGGTGACGCCTGCACTCGTAAGGAACTGGATCCAGCGACGAAGCGTAGGCATTATGGCGGCTGGGCGGACGGCGACAGGCAAATTGCGCAGCGTGCGAATGGCCAGCCTGGGTTAAACGTATATCGTAGTTGAGGTTTTGCACATGTAGCTGCGAATATAGTAGACTGTGAGAGCATCCCTGCCTCCTCCCTCATCTTGTCTTACCAGCTTCTTCAGGAAGATTAGCTATGTGGATAGTAGCTACCCATCCCCACCCACAAGGGAGGCTCCATCCAAAAAAAAAAACTGCTACGAAAGAGTCATCAAGAATTTGCATACATATGTTTCAACTTTAATATGAATAAAAAGATTGAGTGAGCTCACAGCTTAACACTAGGCTCAATGCTGCCCTTTAGTGATGGGTAAAGCAAAGTCGTAAGGAAGCTCGAGAACCGCTGGTCTGTGATCTCAGGGGCAAGCGCCTTCGCAGCCTCGTCAAATTTCCCACCGCCGTTCTTCGAGTTCTGCTTGATCTTGCTAACCTCCTCATCTAGGATCTGCAGGACGTAGTCGCCCGTCACCTTCTTACCCTCAGCAGTGACAATGCCGTGCTTCACCCATGTGTTCAGCAGCGCACGCGACACCTCGGCCGTGGCAGCATCTTCCATAAGGAAGTTGATGGGCACACAGCCAATACCACGCAGCCATGCCTCCATGTAGCCGAGGGCGATGAACAAGCTCTTCCGGATTCCGGCCTCGGTGACACGACCGCCGGGAATCGCCGGGTTGATGAGGTCCTGCGCCTGCACAATGGTCTCCTCGTTGCGCTTGAAAATCTGGTTCGGGCCAGGCATGTTCTTGTTGAACACCTCAAGGGCAATGCTGGCCAGCGCGGGATGCGCAATCCAAGTGCCGTCGTGGCCAGCCAGCGCTTCCCGTAGCTTGTCAGCGTACACTCCTTTCATGGCGACGTTGTTCGCAGCCTCATCATTCTTGATTGGGATCTGCGCAGCCATGCCACCCATAGCGTGCACACCACGCTTGTGACAGGTCTGGATGAGCAGCCGCACGTATGCCTGCATGAACGGCACCTTCATCGTCACGTCATCACGGTCTGGCAGCAAGAACTGCGGATGCGCACGGAATTTCTTCGCGAACGAGAAAATGTAGTCCCAGCGACCGCAGTTAAGGCCACTCGAGTGGTCACGAAGTTCATAAATGATCTCGTCCATCTCGAAAACAGCAAGAATTGTCTCAATCAGCACCGTCGCACGGATGGTGCCACGGGGAATTCCAACCCAATCCTGTGCAATGTTGAACACGTCGTTCCACAGGCGCGCTTCGAGGTGCGACTCCATCTTGGGAAGATAGAAGTAAGGCCCGGCACCACGCGCAATCGACTCCTTAGCGTTGTGGAAGAAGTACAAGCCAAAGTCAAACAGTGAGCCGGAAATAGGCTCCCCGTCCACGAGGAAGTGTTCCTCGGGCAAGTGCCACCCGCGAGGGCGCACAATGATCGTTGGAAGAGACTTCTTGTCGTACTTACTGCGATCGTTCTGAATCTTGTATTCCTTCGGACCCTGTGTGAGGGTAATTGTGCCGCGCACAGCATCGTATAAGTTTAGTTGGCCGTCAATCATGCCCTCCCAGGTTGGCGCGCTTGAGTCCTCAAAGTCGGCCATATAGGTGTAGACATTAGCGTTCAGTGCGTTAATGACCATCTTGCGGTCAGTGGGACCGGTAATCTCGACACGACGATCTTCAAGGCCAGGTCCAGGCTTCGGGCCCTGCCAAGTCGGGTCCTCGCGTACATGCTTTGTCTCGGGCAAGAAGTCGGGAAATTCTCCAGCGTCGATCCTGAGCTGCCGCGCGTCGCGAGCAGCCAGCAGCTCGAGACGGCGCTTGTTGAAAAGGCGGTGCAAGGTCGCAAGGAAGGCAACAGCCTCCGGCGTGAGGATTTTCGACGACACGTCATTAGGCACGCGGCCATACGTGACGCCCTTCGCATTGAGTTCCGTAGGTGACACCATCGTAGTACAATAAGTCTTTTGTCGGACGAGCAAAAATTTAGGTGACGGGATCTATCCTTTAAGTACTTTTTTTCCCGGCAGCAGCAGCATTTTGGCAACGGCCGCTTCGCATACCCCACACATCCTTGCCCAGGCCTTAACACATGGGAGCTGCATAGGACCACCTAACCCTATATTTCGGCTTCGCTAGCACCTATCACGTCGCCGCGGCTTCTCGCCTCATAGCGCTAGCAGCCGCTCGTTTGCGGAGAAAAAAGAGACAAAGAGACGCGCTCTGAATTACCAGAAATATCAATTGCTTCACGAAACAGTTTCATCCAATGCGTGAAATTGCTGCTGCGCTTGGACGCGCTATATGCACAAGCAATGCACAGCCGAACCCCGATGATCGGACTAGCCAAGTCCCTCGGATCCGGCTATACCCTATGACGGCAATTGGGGCTGCTTATCGATAGATCCCGAGTGAGGCGCACTCGGGACTATGACTCACCCGAGTCAAGGCTCCGAGTCAGCGGTCAAAGGCCGAGGGCCGGGTCAGCTGGCCGTATTGCGGAGCACCAACTTTGTGCGAAGGCTGCTACGACGTATGATCATTGCTACTATGGGTCGCGCGCACAGCGGACTCGGGATACGGCGGAACCTTTCGTAAGTACACAAGGCCTTCACGCCCAGACCTCATACTGCTGTGCTGCGCGCTGAGCTAGGCCGGTGGGATATCGAGGCAATTGGCGTGCGCATGATTCATTGCGTGCTCATTATCAATAACCTCGGCCAGCCTCGGTTGGCCAAATTCTACACGCCGCTCGAAATTCACGCGCAGCAGGCTCTCATCAAGCAAATACACGCAATCTGTCTCAAGCGCACGCCACAGCAATCAAATTTCCTCACGCTTCCGGAGCTTTTACGCAGCTCTGATGGTGATGAGGAAAAGGTGCAGGTCATCTACCGACTTTATGCGACGCTGAATTTCGTCTTTATTGTCGATGAGCAAGAGAGCGAGCTCGGCATTCTCGATCTTATTCAGGTGTTTGTCGAGGCGCTAGATAAATGCTTCAGCAACGTATGCGAGCTGGACCTCGTGTTTGGTTGGGAAGTGCTTGAGTCCGTGTTGGAGGAGCTGATTCAGGGTGGCATGGTGCTTGAGACCAACGTCAACAAGATTGTTAGCGCTGTTGATGACAACAATCGCCAACAACACAGCGGGACTCAAGGGATAGCGCAGAGCCAGGCCGTAGTGAATGCTCGGAGAAGTATGGTGGGAAATACAGGTATTCCGTGGAATGTTCCATTAAATGAGGATGCGATGGCTGCTGCTTCCCGCGCATTCTCGAGTGCAACGTCTGTTTTTCGCTCGTATCTCCCTGGGGGAGGCGGCTAAAAAATGACCGACGCTTATTATTCTCACTTGCTATTGATACATGCTAACGGTGCGCTGGCGTTCCCGAATTTAAGAAGTTCAATCATCAAGCTCCCGGCAAACACGTCGCGACGCTGTGTTGCCGGAAGCTCCCTATTCGAATCACATTATTACTATGTGTATCACACAAATAATATCCACAGGTGCGCGGTAACCTAAAGACACCAAATTATTTTGCATGCATTGCATGGACCTCTACCCTGCAATTTGAGTTGTGCAGCTTGCCTAGCCATTCTGCGTTTAGAGTGCTTACGATGCAGAGCGGTAGACGCACGTATCAGATTCATATCCATTACGCCAAGTAAGCGTTAGCTTTTTCTGTTTGTCTCGATCTAAACATTGAGGGGCAATGCTCCCATAATAGAAGAACAGAACAGCTTTTTTAGAAACATCCCGCAACAACGTCTTCTGTCGCCTTTGGTTTTTCACAGAGCTGAGGCTAGAAGTTATTTGCGAGAATCTCAGAAGGGCGCTACCATATAGATGGGCCGATCTTACAATCTCGGCACTATCCTCGCTATTGCAATTCCGCTTGGCGTCGTAGCGTTAATTGGAGTACTGGCGCTCAGCTTCACCATTATACGGCTTTCCATCGTTTCATCCCGTGAGAAGCGGGCCTATCTCATGGCACGCCACGGTGACTTCCGTCGTCGATCAGCAGCGAGCTCAGATAGTGATAGATCCTTTAGGAAGCGCTACCGCGAGAGACGCGGTTGGTGCGACTTCTTGTGCTGCGTGCCAGCCGAATTTGTCCCGTCTACGCCAGGGTTTTACGTTGACAACAAGAAAGGCAACGCCAGCAAATTAAAAAATGGCAACGGTAGAGAACAAGGTCTTGCCTTGCGTGGCGTAAAGCGCGACGACATGCCCACTGATGCTGTGAGAGAAGCGCAATTGCGTCACTCGAAACAAGAGACGATCCCCGATTTGAAAATTGCAGGCCAAGGTCATAACTCGTTTGAGCAACTGTCACGCAAAACTGACACTGCTTTGAACGCTGCAGAGAGACGCAAGTCCGAAAGCCAAGCTGCGTCGCAAGTGTATCCTCAACATGGTCTAGCACCAAAGGCACCAGACCACCAACCACGGCCACCGGCACCGGCAGTTTTGCCTGGTTGCTCTCAATCACCTATGACACAATGGCGGGATCCAAATGCCACTGCGCGTACTAGTTTTGATGACCCGCCCTTTGTCCCTTCGGTGTGGTCCTACCCAGTCAGCCCCAGTACGAATGACCTTTTGAGCAATTCTGACTCTCGGCTAGGTAGCTCGCCACGCTATCAGAAATCAGATCCCGAGCCGTCGTTTGAAGGGCCCTTGAGCCTACCGGCTTTCCAGCAAACGCCGCTGAGTGTTACATATCCGGACACATCATATCACTCCCCCACCACTCCACCAGATGCTATAGACTTGCTTCCTCCGGCGCGGGCGTTTCTTCGCAACATCGCTACCCCTCGTATTTCACCTAAGTCTTCTTTGCGTGGAAAGCTGGCCGCGTCGGCCCTTCATGGCAGCGCAGAAACCCCAGATCAGAAAAGGCCCGAGGGAGATGCGCTTTCTGTTTACGAGACGCCTCCAATAGCTCCGCTGGACATAGCTCGACACAGTGGCTCTCCAAGCAGCTCCAGCCGGACAAGAGCTCCGCGCTTTGAGCGCAAAAGTGATGGTGACTCGCTCAGGGGTAAAGGCATCATAACCAGCCTTGACTCGAACCGCAGGGATCCAGATCTGATTCAGAACCGGCACACCAGTCAAGACGAAGCTAGCCGCAGTCTGCTTGAAAAGCAAACTTCAATTGAAGCAAACAAAGACGAAAGTGCCCTGCACAAAACTGGTGATGAGAAACCAGGACATCAGCGTATTGCTGATTTCCTCAAGAGGGATGAAAGCCTCAATAATGGCAATGAGCGCGTCGGGCGCCAACAAATTGAAAGGGGCCACTCGATGATTCCATCGTTTTCAGGATCTCTAGACAGGGAATCATATCAAGTCGGCGGTACTTCGAGCATCCATGATGCGCCACTCAGGCCAGGACTTTTCAGCGGTCTTGGTGATGGCGGACTAAAAATTGGAGAAGATTCCGCCGAGCGCTCTCTCATGCCAATTCCAAGAACGCCGGAGAGAAGTGGCCAATCGCACTCGGCAGATTCACTATTGCGCACCCCAAGTGACAAGCTCTCCATCAAGTCCATTATAGAGCCACTATTGAGGGGCTCAAGGACCTCGAGCCTAAAGAAAAATAAACAGCGCAACGCTACCAAAGGAGGAAATGTGGTCTCCGATGCGGGCTCTCAGATGAGCTCACCCCTAGCATTATCCAGCAATAGCGTCGTGCACAGTTCGCGTAGCTCATCTTTGACAGTCAGTACAGGTGGTGCACACCGCATAAGTACGGGTGCCACGGGCTCTCGCATGAGCGCAACGGCATTTACGACAGCGAAGCTCACCACACGACCGCAAGCAGTAAAGGTCTCAAGCAGCATACGCGACATTGCGCAACTCAGCGTGCCGCATACTCCACGAAGCCCTGGCTACTCACCCGGGCAGCCGGGCTCGCACGTTCCCTACTCAGACCACGACTCACTAAAGACCAGTCACCAGATCGGTCAAGGCACTAGACGCTTAAGCACACTTGTCTACGGCACTGGTGCGCAAGCCAAGCCAGGCCACAAGTATCCTAATCGCTA
Source organism: Entelexis tilneyi (assembly GCA_030566755.1). NCBI lineage: Eukaryota > Fungi > Ascomycota > Dipodascomycetes > Dipodascales > Trichomonascaceae > Entelexis > Entelexis tilneyi. The sequence goes on along the minus strand of JAKUAT010000032.1, from coordinate 24,068 downwards.
TCACCCGAACGAGGACAGTTCGTCCAAGACGTCAGTGAGCCCGCGAGTGCGCGTCTCGAAGAATACGAGGAGAAACAAGCCGCTTCCAACGACTCCGCACATCGGAAACGATGGAGTGGTAGCCAATATGCATGGTGCGCGTTACTTCGTCATCCAAGAGTACTCCAAGAACCTTGGTGACGAGGTCCAGCTGCTCGCGGGCGAGATTGCAAAAGTTTACCAAGTATTTGATGACGGTTGGTGCCTTGTACGGGTACTAGGCGAGCCGAGCCGCACTGGAGTGTGCCCGTTCTCCTGCCTCAAAAAGCTTGAAAAGTAGAGCGCTTCCTTGCTGCTTGGTTCCTAAACACTTATAATCTTATTTTTGACGACGTTTGACTATCAGGCTTTTTCACGCAGAGCTGGCCGCCCCTTCTACTTTGAACTACTGGCCAAGCTTCAGGTCACGTACACTGCCGCGCTATGCGAGTTATCGCAGCGCACAAAATGAAACCTGAATTTATTGATAGCTAAGCAGACACGGACAGTGTGATTTGAGGTCAAGGAAAAGATGATCCTTTTCATTAATTTGGATTAACCTTAGAGGGTCTGAGACTGTAACACTATAGAGTGGTGTATAGGCTCTAAATGGTCGCTTAGATAGCAGCCGACTTGCGGAACTGGGCACCGGCGTAGACAGCCTTGTCGCCAAGCTCCTCCTCGATACGAAGGATCTGGTTTAGCTTCGCAAGACGCTCAGAGCGCGAGGGGGCGCCCGTCTTGATCTGGCCAGAGCGCAGACCAACGGCCAAGTCAGCGATGAAGGTGTCCTCGGTCTCTCCAGAGCGGTGGCTGACCATGACTCCCCAGTTCGCCTTGTATGCAAGGTTCGAGGCGTCGATAGACTCGGTAACAGTGCCAATTTGGTTGACCTTGAGAAGAAGAGCGTTGGCGCTCTTCGTCTCAATAGCCTTCGTGACGAGCTTGGGGTTCGTGACTGTGAGGTCATCACCAACAATCTGGACCTTGGAGCCCTCCTTCTCAAAGAAGTGCTGCCACGCGCTCCAGTCGTTCTCGGCGAAAGGGTCCTCGAGCGAGACAATGGGGTACTTCTGCAGAAGCTCGCCGTAGTAAGCAGCCAGCTGCTGACCAGACAGGTGCTTCGACTTGTCACTGGTGGGGTCCTTGAAGTCGAGATCGTAGACATCGTTCTTGAAGAACTCGGACGACGCGGCGTCGATGGCAATCTTGACCTTGCCGTTGTAACCAGCGGCATCAATAGCGCCCGTGATGAGGTCAAGCGCCTCCTCAGCGGTATTCAGGTCAGGGGCGATGCCACCCTCATCACCGACGTTGCCAGCGCTCGAGCCGTACTTCTTCGCGGCGGACTTCTTGAGAATGTGGTAGATCTCAGAGCCAGCGCGCAGGGCATCGCTGAAGGTCGGGAAGTCGATAGGTGCAATCATGAACTCCTGAATGGCAAGGTGGCCGCCAGCGTGCTCACCGCCATTGAGGACATTCTGGAACGGGACGGGCAACACGTAGTTGCTGTCCTTGGTACCGGCGATGTCACGAAGGTGCTGGTAGGCAGGAATGCCCTTCTCAGCAGCACCAGCGCGAGCAGCAGCCATCGAAACACCAAGAATGGCATTCGCACCCAGCTTTGTCTTATTGTCAGTACCGTCGAGCTTGAGCAGGAAGTCGTCAAACGCACGCTGGTCCTTGACATCGAGGTTAGCCCGCACAACCGCAGGCGCGATAACGTCGTTCACGTTGGCAACGGCTGTAACAACACCCTTGCCGCCCCACTTCTTGGGGTCCTTGTCGCGAAGCTCGAGAGCCTCACCAGAGCCTGTCGAGGCACCGGAGGGGACAGCAGCGCGGAACAAGCCCTTCTCCGTGTGGAGATCAACCTCCACAGTGGGGTTTCCACGGGAGTCGTAAATGTAGCGGGCGTGAATCTTCGAAACGGTCATCGGCTAGATATGTGTGTGCGGTTAAGATTCTACGACCGTCAGCAACGGTCCTCTTATATACCCCAACGGCGGATCGAACCCCTCCCCTAAGACATATGACAAATGACAGACGCCCTGCTGACTACGCGCAGCATGTACGGCGTTTAACGTCGCAATGACACACGATGTCGTCGTGCTTGCGCGTATTGCAGGAATCGTGCATCCGCAATGACACGAGAACGTATCACGTGTGTATTGGCCGCTGCGTGTCAAGTCCATTGAACGAGAAAACGACGTGAAATACGGGCACTGCATCGCCAGTGACCCAACGCCAGTCTTTAAAATATGGGGGGAATTTAAAGTAAAATGAGAGCCGTCAACAATCAGAATTTGAACTCATTCGGGCCAGTGGCCGAGCTCGTTTTTGGTAATTAAGTCTAGCGCTGAGTTAGCTAGCTGTTCCACAAATATCTCACAATAACTAACTGCCAGCAAGTATATTCAACAAAATAATAGCCCTTAGACTTAAGTAAAAAATAGGTTTGGGACGAATGTGGCTGTTCAACTGGGCTCCATGGGAGAATTAGCTCTGGAACGTGTCCCTGAGAGTCGCGCGGTGCGAGGTACACGGGTTTCTTTCTTCCGTCCCCGCTGAAGTCTCAAGCCTCCACGATACTGCGTACATAATCGGCGAAGCATATGGAAGCAATGGTACCCTGGTATGCGTCAGCAACACGTGCATAGACGCATGATAAGATAAACAGCGCAGACTTTGTCAGACGAAGCCTCGCGATCATTTGTTTAGAACGCGCAAGCAGATTGTTTACATTACGTTCGAGGGTTAGGTAAGAAGTGTTCCAAGAAGGTGTCATTTTAAGGGCCATAGATGGCGAAGACATTGAAATTGAGGACCCCGAATATCATTTCTCCGAAGAGCGCGGCGAAGGTCGTGCGCCCATCGTGGCGGCAGCTGCGCGTTCAGCGAGAAGGCGTTCAGCAGCCCGCTCGGCTCGCTCGGGGCTCATCTCACGCGACGACTGCTTCAAAAGGTCTTTACTACCACGTGGAGTCATTTTACCCACAGTTTCGTTCGCCGGTTCCGAGCCAGCGTCGTGGGGAGTCTCGGACTCCTGTGGCAAAACGACGAGAGTAGCAGAGTGGTTACTTTCGTCAAGCTGCAGACGGATTGATGGTTGTCGAGAACGCGGGGCCGGCTGCGTCGAGCTACGGTTTCGCGTCCTCAATGCCGCAGCAGCGGCAGAGGCTGCCAATGTGCCGTTTGCCGAGCCTGACGAGCTCGTTGTAGAGCTCATGCTAGGCGTGCGCGAGGGGGAGATGTGTGTGTGAGTTGCAGGATTGTGATCAGCCCATCCCCACGTTGGCACTGCTCCATACAGTGAGCGGCGACGCTTCATCTCGACAGCTGGACCGGTGTGCTGCCACGCATCGCCAAAAGAATACGCGGACTGGGAGCGACTGAGCTGCGCCGGCTCCTCGCTCATACCGTGAGAGTGGCCCCCAGCGAACGAAGGGAACGCAGTCATTGGTGAGTTCATTACTGGTGAGTTTTGCAAGCTGTTCATGTTTGGGCTGTACATGGGAGGCTGGCCCTCTATCAAAGCTTCAGAATTGAGTGGACTCTGAGGCATACCGAACGACGAGCCAATAGAAGTCAAGGAAGCAGTAGAGCCAGTCTTTGTTGCGTACATCATAGACGGGTCAAAACCGACCTCAAAGTCGCCGCCTTCTGCGGAATGATACGCATTGTTGACAAAGGGCTCATAAGATGAGGCAGAGCGGCCATGGCCCATATGCGGCATTGCCGGCATGAGCTGAGAGTTTGCGGGTCCGTGATTAGGAGCCATATTCGGCACTTGCTGCATCGAATGTACTGGCACGCCCCCGTGCATTCCGGTAGGCGCACTGGAGATGCCATGAGGTCCAGGAGAGTACATCTGCTTCCCGCCAAGTTGCTGGTGGTAGCGTCCCATGTGAGGCCCATGAGGTGGCGGCGAGCCATGTGCTGGATAAACACGTTGTTGCGGTTGGAATACACCATAATTAGGCATCTGCCGCGGTCCTCCACCCGGGATTACCATGCGCTGACCAGGCTGCAATGTCCAAGGGTCTCCATGTGCTGCTGAACGGTCCATTGGTATTTGGCCTTGGGGGGCATAGGCAGGCTGAGCACCGGCGGCAGCCGCAGCGGCTTGGCTAGCAGCCGCCGCTGCGGCGCGATATTGCTGAGCGAAAAGGCTGTTGTCCGCCTGGGAGGGAGGCATTTTCATCGACCGTGACTTCGCGCGCCGATTTTGAAACCAGATCTGGACCGTACGGGGCTCTAAGTTGGTTTCACTTGATAGTCGCATTCGGTCCTCACGCTCTGGGCGCGGATTTTGGTGAAAAAACGCCTCTAGGATCTCGATTTGTTCCTTTGCGATACGTTTCCGCGAGTCACGGCGCCCATCCTGGGCTGGTGTCGGTGTCGAAGCTGCTCCCGATTCGCCTGCTTTTGGCGTGGCTGATGTGGGAGTTCTTCGTGCTTTCGACCGTGTCTTCGAGGATGATACGCGGGGTGTTTGCGGACCACGATCCGGGGTGCCATCTACGGGCTTCGCCGCCTGCTGCTCATCATTTTGGGGCATACTCACAGCAGAGAGGTTACTAGACAAAGATCCTGAGGAAGATCGCGAGGCAGATGTTGGTGTATACTTTTCGCCGGCTTTGCGGTTGGACTTCGCAGAGCCCGAGTGGCCGCCCGATCCGTGGATGTCGACCACCGACGGGCCCGTTGATTGAGGAGATGCCGGCCCAAACGCCGGGGTATTTGGGTGCTTTTGGTGTGGAGCATGATGCTCCTGGACACGAGGTAACGCCGGGAACGGCTGTCCGGACATGTATGGACTCTGCAAGGCAGGAGACTCGAGCGGGCTGTCAAGACCGGCCGCTCCATAAGTCGGAGAGTCGCGCATTCGCATGGCGTCGAACGGGTAGTGAGAGAAGTCGCGGACCGGGGTCCGCATCATGTTCGCCGTTAGGTCAGGGCTCGTGTCGCCGCCGTGCACCAGTGTTTGCGGGCCGATATGACCTACAGAGTCAGCGTGCGTAGGTGATACTAAGGGATATCGCATTGTAAAGGCTTCTGAGAGCTCACGCTTATGCCCACGACTTAGAGGCTCACCTTCATCAAAAGGATGTCGGTTGCGGGCGTCGTCTTGTATATCGTCCGGGTCCAGAAACTCATCGCGCCGGAGACTCGAAGGCGCGTGCATAGCGGGATCATCGAAGTAGAAGCTGCGGTCCCCCGGATCACCGCGAAACTCGCCGGAATTGGCGCCGAGAGTCTTAGCGGACGGAGATCCGGTATCGTGGGGATCAAGCTCCTCATACGCAGCACCAGTATCCGGATCGAAAGGCCTGTTGCTATCCCATGGATCCACAAAGTCTGTCGTGTTTCGACGTCGCTGCGATTCCTCCCATACAGTAAATTCCATGCTCTTTTAGGGCGCTGCAGAAGACCTTGTTCTGCATAAAAGCGTCGAAGCCACAAAACTTGAACGACCAAATGCACTGATATCGGTCAAAAGTGTGCCTTTAGAATTCCTTTAGCCAAAAGGCTTCGACGATACTGCGGGTTTAGCCGGTTTGATCGCCTAGAAAGGACAGGAGGGAAAATCGGGATTTTCACCTGAGAGAAATAGAGCTTGAATTAAATTTTGTGCTGATATCACACTCAAGTAATCCAACCTATAGGCTCGTAGGCAAGGTGTTTGAGACAGAGCTTGTTATTGATCCGCTCCCGACGTAGCGACACCCGAGCTTGACGTCCGGGCGAGATCTAGAGTGGTGCGCCCACCCGCCCTGCTGAAAGTGCTCGGCTCATCTCGCACGTGATGCATTACGCCGCCATACGGTGACTAACCCGCTCATTTTAGAGGGAGGATCCAGGCTTGGGCATCCCAAACACACGATGCGCTTTCCGGGCGGGCCGGCACGATCGATGAGGTCTCACGTTTAGTAATTATGCAGCCTGCATGCATGTGCTAATTTCCAAGAGCTGCCGCTTCCCCGCCAAATTGAAAAACACGCCATTCTATCCCCGCATCGGTAGTACCAAGTTGACGCCGCTTACACCTCCTGACTCTGAGTGATTAACAGTTATATCGTGGCTCGCTTCAAATATCTCAAGAGCTGCCGTCACGACGGCCCACTTTGAGCAGAGTGGGCCACCTGCAGTTGTAATGGCTTATGAAGTTACGTAACACGAACCCTTGCAGTTGGCGGCAGCTTTGTTTGTCAATGGCGGCGGCTACAACTACTGCTAGCCAGAGAGAGAGAGCTTTGACTCAGCCCGGGTTATTATTTTAGATCGAACAAAGACGGGCCCAGACAATCGATAGCTTCTAGTGTAGGTGAAGAGTAGATAGGCTACCTACGTTTATTAAAAGCTCCAAAAATCCTGAGAAATCCTTCTGGGGACCCGGGTAAGCAAAGTGACTTATTTAGCTTCCGAAATGCGAAAGCGCCATACGAATTCCTGAATTTGATTGCAATGTTTAAATCTAGCAATTGGAGACACATAAGCCGGTGTATGCAGTTGCAGTCCGGCAGCTCAAGATTTGCAGTAGGACATTTCGCCCTTTTACAATACTAATGGTGCCAACCAAATGAAGGCATGGGAGAGAGAGCATGCATGTGCCTCGGTAACATAGTGGAGCTTGCTAGCATACTCCATGCGTGCGGCTTCGCCCTTAGTTCTGGGGGGTGGGTAGAGAGGGCATTCTCTGAGCACGTTCAAAACTGCCGCGAGTGCTCAAGAAGCCAACCAGCGCGAGTTTTCTTGCCTATGTCTATACAGCACGAATTGGATAGGGATTAGAGGCCTTTCGGACATCTCGCGTCGATTCACTTCATCTGCTCGGGATAATGTCTGGATATATTATGAATTGACCGTATTACGTGACTGAGGTCCACAAAATTAAGTGAACATCACGAAAAAAACTGTAACGCTCAGTCGGTCAATATGGTTAAGAAGAGCCGAACCCCGACAAGCGAATCAACCGTAAAAAATAGCCGTTTTGCGTCTATCGAGAATGACCCACGATTTAATCTCCCTCGGCGTAAGTCAATTAAGGGAGACCTGGATTCGCGGTTCAAGTCGGCTTTGTCGAGCGATAAGCGTTTCACGAAGAAAGCGCCTATCGATAAGTACGGCCGAAAAGTGCGAAGTAAAGACGCGAAGAAGGAATTGAGTCGATACTACAACTTTGACGACGAGGATGGGCAACAGCAGGAAAGTGGATCCGAAAGCGAGCCGAATGAGGTGAGCTCCGAGTCCGATTCAGACTCAAACAGCAGCAGCAGTGAGCGTTTGCTGAATGAAAAAGCCACAGTGTCGAAGCGCAAACTTTCTAAGCGACAGCTCATGCGCGGCGAGGGTGCCTCGGACATAAGCTCCGACGAATCGAGCGATGACTCGGACGACTCGGATGTCGAGAAAGACTTACAGGCTCAGATTGATGAGTATGAGCAGGTGCGAGGTTCGAAGGAGCATGTGCCGCAAGGAGAAGAAACAAGGCGTCTTGCTGTTGTGAACATGGATTGGGACAACGTCACGTCTACAGATCTCATGGCCACGTTTTCCAGCTTTGTCCCTCAAAGTCGCAGAATCATGTCCATAAGAATCTATCCGAGTGAATACGGAAAGAAACGCATGCAGGACGAAGAGGTATCTGGTCCGCCGCAGGAGTTATTTGACAGCACTGCCGCTGCCCCCAAGCGCCCCGAAAGGCTACAAGAGGTCGACGAGGACCAAGATTACAGTAGCACAAGACTTCGCAAGTATCAACTGCAACGCCTCCAGTATTTCTATGCGATCATTGAATGCGACAGTGTGCCTACAGCGGCAGCCATCTACGACAAATGTGATGGCACTGAGTACGAGAGCACGGCAAATTTTTTCGACCTTAGGTATGTTCCCGACGAAGTCGAGTTCGCAGACAAGCCACGAGACGAGTGCCACAAAGTCCCGGCGTCGTATCAGCCGACAAATTTCACCACTGATGCCCTGCAGCACTCGAAGGTGAAGCTGACGTGGGATGAGACGCCTAAGGAGCGTGCTCGCATGGCGCAGAAAGCATTCAGTCAAGCGGATACAGAGGATCTTGACCTGAAAGCTTACCTGGCAAGCGACAGCGATGCTAGTGACGGTGATGAAGATGTGGCGGCAAAGTACCGCGCCCTCCTCGGCCAGTCATCGGCCACTAATGGCATTGGTGGAGACAACATTGACGAGAGTGACGGCGATGCTGTCGAGATTACATTTAATCCAGTGCTGGAAGGCAAGGAGGCCACTCTGGAAGTTCTCGATGATGCGAAACCGACAACCGACGCTGACGACAATGTGACGACTATAGAGAAGTACAAACAGAAGGAGAAGGAGAGGCGACAGCGTCGCATGGAGCGCTATAGGGCGCGAAAGTCAGCCGAGCAGGAAGAAGAGGAGCAAAAGAACCGGACGAATAACGCCGAGCTAGAGCTTCTGGCTATGGACGACGATTTGTCTCAACGTGCCGACGGCGAAAAACAGAAACGACCCGACAGGAAGATGACCAAGACCGCCGCGAAGAAAAAGGCACAGAGAGATACCGAACAGGAGTTTGACACTCAAGACCCGCGCTTCCAGGCCCTGTTTGAGGATCCTGACTTCGCGATCGACTCCACACTGCCGCAGTTCAAAAAGACGAAGGCGATGGAGGACATCATCAAGGAGCGGCGAAGGCGCCAAGACTCTACCGTCAAGACAGCGAAGGCGACACAGCCTCGTAAGCGAGCACAAGAGGACGATACGGCTCAGCTTATTTCGAAGCTTCGGCGTAAGAATGCACCTTGAGCGCCTATTATTTTCATGAGGCAATCTGCCTCGGTCTGAAGCTCCCTTTATGCTCATCAGACTGTCTGTGACAAAATGTATATAATTCAAAGTGGCGTGCTCTCGTTGATTCGAGACTTACGTCTTGCTTAAGTACTATACGATTTGAAGGAGGGTTGCAGCATATTTCGCTGATAGTTTCGGCAGAGATAGTAGGCGACACTGCCAAGACTCTTCTGCTCCCTGCGGCACCTATCTGTATATCTATTTGATCATGATAGATCGCATACCCTAATAGGGGCACCTGACGCCAGAAACCACTTGAAGTATGGGGAAGAGGGCAGCTAACTGGCACGGACGCATCAGTGACTAAGCGATCAAGAAGACAAGGTTTAGCTAACTGCAAAAAGTTTAGCCATCATCTGCCATGGCGTTCGCACAGTACTTTTCTGTCCAGGTGTTCTTCCTGGTTTTTCGAGAGGTTCTCGAGTCAGCAATCATTGTGAGCGTGCTGCTAACCTTCTTGAAAAAAGGCGGGTTTGGGCAGGCCGCGGAAACGTCCCCCGAGAGTCGCAGGGTGTACAACCAGCTTCGCCTACAAGTATGGGCTGGTGCCGGGCTTGGCGTGTTGGTGTGCATGCTGGTGGGTGGAAGTTTCATTTTAACCTTCTACTTGATTGGTACGAATTTATGGGACCGAACGGAGAAGCTTTGGGAGGCTTTTTTCTGCATCCTCGCATCAGTAATGATTACAGTCATGGGCCGCTCGATGCTGCGTTTGAACAAAATGGAAGAAAAGTGGCGTGTGAAGCTTGCGCAGCTCATTGTCCATCGCTATGCGGATGAGGAAAATGCGGTGCAGCGTGGCGGCTCGCTAAAGAATCGGTTTAAGCAGCTGAACAAGCGATACGCCATGGCGCTGCTACCGTTTGTGACGACACTGCGCGAGGGTCTTGAGGCAGTGGCGTTTCTTGGCGGTCTTGGGGCATCGCAGCCTTCGTCTAGCTTTCCACTGGCAGTCCTTGTTGCTGTAACGCTCGGCGTGCTTGTCGGTGTTGCAATGTACACTTATGGCGCGAACCACGTCAGCGTGCGATATTTCGTGATTGGCTCGACGTGCTTTCTGTACCTTGTGGCTGCAGGTCTCTTCTCGCGCGGCGTTTGGTTCTACGAGATGCACCAGTTCATCTCGAGGGTTGGCCAGGACGTCAGCGAGCTTGGGTCTGGCCCGGGGTCGTACGACATCACGCGCAGCGTGTGGCACGTTGACTGCTGCAATCCCGAAACGGATGGGCCGTACATGATTTTCAACGCGCTGCTCGGGTGGCAGAATTCGGCGACCTATGGGTCCGTGATATCATACAACCTGTACTGGGTGTTCGTAATGCTCATGGTGCTGCGCATGATGTACAAAGAGCAGCGCCTGCAAAAGTCCAAGGCACTGCTGGACGAAGAATCTTCGCTTATCAACCGCGCAAGCGACCTCATTGCCGTCCAACGCTAGAATCACGAAGTTTCGCAACGCGAGCGTGGGAAACAGGTGGAGGAGACGCGGATTCACTAAGGCAGCGCTCGAAAAGAGCCTCAATGCAACTTCCAGATAGAGAGTCCCGCTACAATGGGCGACGACGGCTAACGACTAACGAGTTTATATATTTTAAAATTTGTACTTAATTATTGCATACAAGAAAGCCGAAGGTGTCGCCTTCCCAGCTCTACGCATCCATCTCTACAACACCGGTCAGGCACGTCAGCAGTTCGTCCTCAACCGTGTAGGCCTTTACCTCAACAGAGTACTCGCCAGGCGGAACGCTGTCTGGGAGCTCAACCACGCGAGAGAGGCTGAGGAAGCCAGCATCTACAGGGCACTCAAGGTCTACTTCAGGCAGCAGTTCACACAGGTCATAGCGGCGGTTCACAAGTGTGATGTAGCCGTATCGCACGCGCACGTCGACATAAGCGCCATCTTCGATATCTTTCTTCACGGTGCCTTTAGCACTGACAGTGAGGTTCTCACCCGGCACAGGCGGGTTCGGATCAATGAATACTTCGTCAATGGCGATGAGCTGCGGCTCGTCATCGAGGCACGTCTCAATCGGTGAATTACCAGGGATTTTAGCGAGCGCCTTCGGCTCACGGTGGAAAGGCAAAATCAATTGGTTGGCTGACCACGCAGCGGCCACGGCCAGCGTCGCAAACACTGTGAACACAGTAAACTTCATTACTGCAGACCGCTTGCGCAACTCGGAGCGAGCGCCCTTCGACCCTGCCGCGCGGCCGCTGTCCGCAATCACAGTCACGTGTGAAGGTCGCGGGTTGGGGCTTTCGACGCTAGCTGCTAACATATGTTTGGAACCCTTGTGTATGTGTGTTTGTGTGTGTGCGCGAGTGCGTGTCTTGAGACGACGTATTTAGATTGTGCTGGCTTGTGGGCCCGGGCAGTACCCTGTTCCTGAGGCTTAAACGTAAAGATGGAAGACGCCTCTGTTTGACATACAATAGGTTAGTTTTCGCTGCTGCCATCGCTCAACCTTGTATGTAATGTTTAACGTATGCTGGTGGTGTGCCTACCGTAGCGGCTGTTCGCGCTCGTATTAATAAAACTTTATGACGATCGCGGCCACTCGATGGAGCGCTCCTCCCAGCGCGCGTTTGAGGTTTCAACTTAACCAAAACGCATAGATCTTAGGTCCCGAGGTTTGTCGACAGTTTTCTCATACGCAACCACTTAGGCTTTAAAGTTTCGTGAAGAGCCAACAGTGAAGCGAAACAAGACGTCATTACATTTAAATTAAATCACGTCAACCTAATGGCTTTCGAAATCAGCATATATCAAGAGCGCCATGGCAGTGTTTATGAGTACTCACACACCGCTCGCCTCACCTAGCATCCTATAATGATTCAAATCAGCACTTTGGCGGTTCTTATCTCTGTTTTTGCTCCATCTGTATCGGCTCAGTCGGTGGGCTCCCAGCCCGTAGACGGTGTTGTGCACGTACCAATCAAACGCGTCACGCATAAGGACATTGGCAACATCCACATGCCGGCCGAGAACCAGAAGCGCTCGGTATCAGGTGGCAACAGTGACATGGACGCCCTGTCGAACCAGCGCTACTACTACCTGACGGAGGCCGACATCGGGACGCCTGCCCAAAAGCTCGATCTGCTGATCGACACGGGCTCTAGCGACACCTGGGTGTTCACGCCGCAGACGCAGCAACGTCGTGGAAACGGCCAGACCACCACGTTCGACTCATCACAGTCATCGACTTTCAAGTCCAACAACACGAACTGGCAGATTCAGTACGGAAAGGGCAGCGCGTCAGGCACATGGGGCATGGACAAGTTTAAGATCGGCGGTGCTACGCTCAAGCAGCTCTCGATTGGACTTGCGACGCAGATCAGCCAGATCTCAACCGGTCTAGCCGGCGTTGGCCGCCCTCAGGCGGAGATCACGTTCAACCACGGCGGCTCGACGTACCTGAACCTTCCTCTGCAGATGCAAGCCGAGGGCCTCATCAACTCTGCTGCATATTCGCTGGCTCTGGATGACTTGAACTCCGCACAAGGCAGCATCCTGTTCGGCGGCGTTGATCATGACCAGTACACGGGCCCGCTTGTCGAGATGCCGATCGTGCACCCGAAGCACATGGGTGTCACCGTTCAGGGCATAAAGGCTGATCAACGTGCGACATACCAGCTGTTGAGCAAGCCCAGCACCGCCATTCTCGACTCCGGCACGTCGCTGACGTACCTTGATGGCGACTCGCTTGGTGCGCTGCGCACGGCGTTCAACTCGAATCCCTCATTCGCTCTCGGCGAGAAATACTACACAGACTGCAACATCACGACAAACCTGTGGATCGACTTCGGAGACGCAAACATTCCTGTGCCGGCTTACAATTTCATGTGGCCGATTGACATGTTCGTGGACGGCATTACGGCGAGCCTTGACTTCCCGCAGAACTCATGCTATATCGGCATTGAGCAGAGCTCGTCCGACGAGAACTTCTTGCTGTTCGGTGACGATGTGTTGCGCGCCATGTACGTTGTGTACGACATCACGGATAACCGCATTGCCATTGCGCGTTCGAAGGCGAGCTCAGGCCACCCAAGCATCGAGGCCATCCAGCCCGGAAAACCCATTCCGGGCAGCTCCTCGCCTAACTAGAACTGATCAGACATCACAGCTCGCAGCCCGCAGTGCTGCCGCTTCCTCGCACCAGTACAGATAGAATAACCCCTAACTCTTCATAGTGAGCATCTCCCAAAAATTGAACACTGTGCCTGTGCTGAAACTTCCGTTGGGTAGGCATGGTTTTGGAAAGTGCAGCCAGCGTTAACTCAGCCCGATGTGTTCCTACGAAATCGTGAGAGTGGCGCCATTGCAAACTCAAGCCTTAATGAGCTCACACTGAGCTCACTTCAGGGCGGTCTTGGAATGGCGAGAAAAGCGCTTCTGCGGCATTAACTGTGAAGAGAAGCCAACTCGCTTAAAGCGGGGCCTGTCAACTCTCGTAAAGACGCTGACACAACCAAACTGGAGTACAGTATGGAGGTGCAAATAACATGTACATATCTTAAATGACTTCATTACTGGGCGCCGCCAGCTGCGAAGCCCTGCTGAGTCCCACCAGCGAGCAAGTCGTTGGAGTCGGTAATCCCCATGCCCTTTTCCATCTCCATGAGCTGCTGCTCCGATAGAATGCACAGCGAGAGGGGCACGCCGAGTAGCATTGTCGACGAAGTGATTACCCACAGCGACTTGCCGCCAAGCTTGAGGGCGGACTGAAGCGTGGACTGTAAAGAGCCTAGCGAAGACACAACGCCGTCACGGTAGTTTGGCGGAATTATATCGCGCAACGCGGACAGGCGCTCAACGACACTTTCGTTGATGTCGAAGTCGTCCTCCTCCACATCATCGAACGCATCCTCGCCCTCGCTGAACTCCTCGGTGATCCGAGGTTCCTGCGAGATGCTCGGTTGGTCGCTGTCGGGAACTAGCTCCACCTTAACCATTGTATCTAGTGAGTTTTGTGGTATCAAGTGAAACCTCGATTTTTTCAGGACGCTTAGCGCGAGGCCGGCGTTGTGATTAATCACGCTGTCAGTATCTAGTGACTCTGGCGTTGGTGCGCTTGGGCAATTCATAGTAACGGCCAGCTATGCCTGCAGAGTAGTTTTTAAGTAATGACCTGAGCTTTGCCTTGCCTCTACTTCCTTGAATCCGTTTGATTCAATTCCGGACGCTCTTCCGAATTATCAGCACATAAGCAATGATCCATGCGTAGTGTTGGCCCGAAACCTGACCGCACCTTGAGGCTCGGACACCATGTGATTGTTCGGCAAGTGTACTGCAAACTACTGCAAATATGAGAGGGCTGCTACTCAACTGCCATTGTCTTGTTGCATTCACTGAATAAATATAAAATAAATTAGAGGCTAGAGTTTCTGCGCGCTGCGGCGCTGCCGGCTCGTTTCGTCAGCCACGGAACTACTGGCATCAGCAAGGTCCACGGCTTCGTGCAGTGCACCACTATGGTCCGAAAACGATGAATATAGAGATAAGCGGCGATGAGACAGCGACATGAGTTGCATCTGTCTCCTCATACTGTCTAGTGCTGATCGCAGGAAGCTGAGGTCCTCCGACATGCGCGCATTCTCCATTGTTAGCTTGATCATGAGCTGCTGTTGCGATGCATTCGATGCCGCGGCATCCTTAATTTCTCCCCACAGCCGTTCGTATTCGTTCAAAATCTGCGAGTCGAGGTCTGAAGCATTGCGGTTGGCCTGTCGCGCGGCGGACTCAAGTTGTCGCTTGAGCGCCCGGTTCTCAAGCTGCACAGCCTCAAGCTTTGCTGAATGTGTTCTCAAAGTTGGAGCAATGAGTGCCAGCGCGCAGCCTTGCACATGGCGCGCGCATGCGTCTGTGTCGGCGGCGGCGTCGGAGGGCGGCTGCCAGCAGCACCCCAGCTCCTCCCCAGGGCACCTCCAAGGCGCATCATCTGCTGACGTTACTTCGGAGGCTTCATCGTCAGCGCACTCGCTCTCAGAATCGCTGCACTTGCACTGGCTACCGAAACGTGCGCGCTCCACCGTTCGCTCGCACGGTGCATGGCACGTCACACGAGCATACTCACAGTCTGAAGACACATGCGACTCTAGAAGCCAGCGCTCGCCGCGGAAGTGGCAGCCTCGGCTTGCGAATGGACACCTTACATTCAGACTGTCGAGCATAGATCGAACTATCAATGGCGCAGGCTGCGGTTCCTGAAGCACAGGCTTACGGTCAATCGGGCAACGTGTTGGCCGCTCGTCCTCAAGCGCCATGCGGTTCGTCGCAAGAATGCACTCCTTGCAGAATGTATGCCCACAGTCCGTGCAGTATGGGTCCACCAGTGCTGTGCGGCATATGGGGCAGACCAGCTGCTCGTCAAGCTCATCGTATTCGAGATTCCACCAGTCGATGGCTTCTGCAAGAGTCCCCGACTCTTCAATGGGATCTCTCATTATCTTTACAATAGTGTACTCGAACACCCTAGCCGGTGCGCCGCAGTCAAGAATTAGGTGGGGTCAGCGGAGACATACGAGACAGGGCAAGGGCAAAAGCGAGTGGCTGGGAAGGGCGCCGTAATCAGTAGGGTGTAGCAGCAGTAGTAGTGGTAGTAGTAGTAGTAGCAGTAGTAGTAGTAGTAGTGGGAGGGGTCCTAAAGCACCAGTGCGTATTGCGGCGCCTATTAAGACATGAATGTACAGCGTCAATTGTTGCTTCGCGTAACATTTCTCAAGCGACCGGAGTGAATTTGCGTTGAGACAAAGATTAGTGTTAAGAGAACAGACTGCCAGAAGCTAAGGCCCTTCACAAAGGGCACCACCCTCTGGTGAAATTTTCTTGATCAAGGAAACCTGCTCAAGTAAAAACGCGTAGTCTTTAATTGCGAACAGAAAATGGCTGAAGCGTCATGAGGGCCCAGAACTTTCCGAAGAGGTGAAAGGTTGGTATGTGCCGGAACTCTGCGTCGCAACAAGTCAGACTAGACCACAAGACAACTAACTTGGTGGTGTAGCAGAGTGTGTGAGGTCATCGCTACACGCAGACACGTAAATTGGCGGCGGCGTCCCAGTAATAGAGCAGGTCTCTGACGAAGCATAGGAAGGCGGCCGTGATGCTGAGATAGGGAATCCTGGTGGGGAGTGCGGATGCGGCGTCGCTTCTAATGTACTGAGTCCGTGAGACTTGAGATGGTCACTAACCTTCTCCCAAAAGCGCCAGGAAGGTCGCAACTTGTCGTATCGAACACAAAGCGTTTGGACGGCGGCGAATATAAGAAAAGTGCCAACGCATGCAACTGGAAGAACAACCCATATTATCCCAAAAACATGCGCACCACTCATACCCACGGTGGCGTGTCCTTAGCGGTCGCCTAAGGTGTAACTCTCATTATGCGTTTCTTGTTGATCAGACTACCTCGTTCACGAATTACCCAATATGGGAAGGTTATGAGCTCAGCCGTGCAACACCCATGGGATTTTGCTGACTTCTGCTATCTATACAAGTGAGTCTCGATAGTGCCTTACGGCGACCCGATGTATTCTCTGGGAGTGTATTGAAAAGGTAT
The DNA here is from genome assembly GCA_030566755.1 of Entelexis tilneyi. Classification (NCBI taxonomy): domain Eukaryota; kingdom Fungi; phylum Ascomycota; class Dipodascomycetes; order Dipodascales; family Trichomonascaceae; genus Entelexis; species Entelexis tilneyi. The sequence goes on along the minus strand of JAKUAT010000032.1, from coordinate 7,644 downwards.
ACTTATTCCTCGCTCGACGCACCAAACTGTTATTGGCTGGCGTCATAAATATCGATGCTATGCCACTTAGCAATGTGACGCAGCGAGGACTTCCATTACTGTAAGCATCAAATAGCGGAGTTTGTATTTAGTTTGTATTAGCTGCGTCCAAATCAGACCCTTATGCTCGTCCATTGACTAAACCTCTCGAATGTAGGTTGTATAGACTGGTGGTGGCGTGTGCGGAGTCCGTGGGGACCGTATTGTATACGATGTCGCGGAAGAGTCAGAGGAATCTGGGCTGCTCTCGACGGAGTGGCATTCGCCAGCGGCCTGGGGTATGCTACTGAAGTCCGTGGTTTGACAACACCACCAGAGGCAGGCAATAGCAAAGATAACAGCAAATAGACCGCCGGCACTGCCTATAACGACGAAAAATATGTTCTCTGCGGTCCACTCTGGGAACGACTTCTCCCCATTGTTCTCTGCAGAGCTCATACGTTCTTGACAATGTCAACAAGCCATACCTGGGAGGCGAAAAGACACAAGGGAGATACGCCAGAAAAGCCGCGATCTTTTTCTTTCCTAGTTTGGAGTTCGACGCAGGGTGAATGTTTTCCAGATTAAGCCAATCGTCATTGTTTCACAACCCGGCAAGGGGTTTCCTCTACATGTACTCCTCTTACCGAGCTGCTTTCGCTTAGCTTGTTTCTCATGGCTCATCGAGCGGCTCAGGGACACACGGCCAAGGGCTCTTTCCCACCAGAGAATGAGTGGCATTGAGACCCTGCCGGTCCACTTCGCGACAAGAGAGGAAAGTGCGGCCAGGGGCTGAAGAGATCACACCAAGTGAAGCCGTTTGTTATACAACACGTCTAACACTACGCGTCTATAATTGATAGTTGTGAGCCCTTGCAAGCTGCCGAGTGAGGGAATCCAAACGCTGATCATGCGACCGCTGTAGGGTCACCATGACCAATTTGTGGCGCAGCTCGTTAGCCGACAGCAGTTGGACCTTGCTTTCTAACTCGTTGAGCATTGCAACCGTCTCCCATTCTGTTCTTGTCTCAAGCATGCGTGACTTACATTTTTCCTCGTCAAGGCGCTCTCGACATTCATTCTGAAAACGCGCAAGCTCCGTTTTCATATGAAGGAGTATGATTGTCAGGTCGGAGTTCATTGGCAAAGGAATTGGCGAAGTACCGTCCAGCGTCTCGCTCGACGCGACTGGGACTTAAAGCCCGCGGCGGTTCGCTGCATACTACCGCTGCCCTAAAGCTACTTCTGTGCCATGTGACACTAATAGCACCCACATTTAGCACGGCGTATAAATAGGCAGGTAAGTACCTAGAGCCGCGTTGTAGCATACGCTACAATGGATAGTCATGCTAACTTCTAAGCTAACTTCTAAGCGCAGATTAGTTTACTTGATGTCGAAAATGGGCTTCAGCTTCTTCACGAGGAGCCAGTCTTCACGGGGAACATCGTTCCGGAATGCAGGGTCTTTCAGCACGTCGATACTCTTCCGGCTGATAAGCGAGTACATGGGATCCTTTTCCTCGATATGACGTCCCCAAGTAGGCATGTGTGTCATGTTTCCAGCGTCTAGACGCACTGCAACGCCCGCATTCGCCTGTCCCTTGCGAACAACGTCCTTAGGTTTGTGGTCGACCTCCATGGACTGGATACGGCCGAGCGGATACGTGAGCTTTTGACCAGTTGTCGGATCAGCCTTAACGATCGCAATAGGAGTGCCGATGCGAGCGCTGCCCTCAATAACATCAACACCAATAATCATTGGGTTGCGCTTGTTGATGACCTGCACTGTCTTGAGCACACAAGGGAAGACAGCATCGTGGATAGTGTCGCGTCGGCGCTGCTCCAGGAGCTGCTGCTGATACTTTGTAAAGTCGTCAAAAAGGTGATAAATGATATCGGCCGTGAAAATCTTGATACCCTGCTCGTTCGCGTAATGCTCAGCGTCCTTGTCAACCTTGACATCGAAACAGAGCATAAGGGCATATTCGCGTTTGCGCTCCAGCATGGTTGTGGCCCTCATAACATCACGCTTGTACACCGGTCCCAGGCCGATTGACATAACTGGGATCTTCATGTCCTTGAGGAAGTCGAGCAACGCTTCGAGCGAGCCAAGCGTGGATGCCTGCACGCAAACGCCTTCACCGCTCTTGTCGACAGAGTCCAGAAGGCCAGACATGTCGTCCATAACATCGTCCTTCAAATCCTCCTCGTCATCGTTGGGGCCCACGCGAAGCAGACGAGAGCCTGCGATCGCGTGTTCGAGATCGTTTGCTGAGATCTTCACACCCAGCGCCGCTTTCACCTCTTTGTGGTGGACGTACTGCGATTTGATGCGCAGCTCACGAGCCGGCTGTGGCGTCAGCAGAGCACGAACGTTTGTCGCGATTGGCCCGTTCGAGCCGCACAGAACGATCCGGTCTCCCTCATAGAGCACGCCGTTTGATAGAACGACGTCGATCGTGGTGCCAAGACCCTCGACCACTTTCACTTCAAGAATCGTGGCCTCTAGCTCACTAAGGTACATGAGCTGCTTTGACATGCGCGACTGTGTGAGCTCGAGAAGGAGATACAGAAGATCCGGGACACCCTCGCCGCTCACAGCTGACGTGGGGACGATCGAGACGTATCGTGACAGATTCTTGTTCTTGTAATACACTTCAGAGTTGAAGCCCTGCTCGGCGAGCAACACCTTCGTGATCTCAAGCCGGTCCTCGAACCGGCGCTGAGTCTGAGCGTCTTGGGCGGCCAGCGCGTCGCGGAAGTTGTTGTTCGCAGTCGACTCCCATCCATACAAACGGTCGACCTTGTTAAGAGCAACCACAAATGGTGTCTTGCGATCACGCAGCAGTCGAATAGACTCAAGCGTCTGGGGCTCAAGGCCGTGCGTTATGTCCACAACGAGAATGGCAATGTTACACAAAGACGAGCCACGCGAACGAAGGTTTGTAAAGCTCTCGTGACCAGGCGTGTCAATGATGAGCAGGCCCGGAACGTTGTACTGGGGCTTCACGTAGTTCTCCATTGTCTCGGTCTTCTTCTTGATCATGTCAATGGGGAAGTACGTAGCTCCGATCTGTTGAGTGATGCCGCCGGCCTCGCCAGCCTGCACGTTTGTCTTACGCATGTTGTCAAGAAGCTTGGTTTTGCCAGTATCTACGTGTCCCAAAATTGCGCAAATGGGCGATCGAAGGTTTGACTCAGAAGCCCCGTCCTGCGCCTTCTTGAGGCGAGCTTCGCGCTTTGCATCAACTTCGGCGCGCTTCTTCTTGTCAACGGCCTTGTGGAGAACCTCGTTGGGCGTTCCATCCTTGTGAGAGCTCTGCTGACCCTTTGCCGACGTGGCTGCAACTGACTCCGGCTCGGGCGTGGCGGGCTCCTCTGTGCTCTGCTTGTCTGCCGAGAGTTGCTCGCCGGAGTCAGAGTCCGACAACCCAGCTTCCCAGTCGCTGAGCAGAGCATCCTCCTCACCCTCTGCTTTCGTCGCATCCTTGGCCTCTGCAGCCTTATCTGTCGTGGCCGCTGTCTCTTCAGGTTTGGCGGCCTCCTTCACAGCATCCTTCTTCGGGGGCTCAGCCGCTGCTGAAGGCTGCGGAGACGAACGAGCCTCCTCAACTTTCTTCTGCTGCTCAGCGCGCTTTTCCTTGAGAAGGCCTTCAACCTTCACGTTGGCCCCCAGCATCTGCTCGCGACGGCGCGCTAGCTGGGCAGCCTGCTCTTTCTGCCGCTTGGACATAAACTTGCCCTCTTTCTTGAGCTGCTCATCGCGCTGCTTCTTGCGCTCACGCTTGAGACGACGGGCCTCCTCCTCAGCCTCTTCAGCAGCAGCGAGCTGGCGCTCGCGCTCTTCATCAGCGCGTGCAGCCGCAGCGATCTTCTCGGCCTTCGCCCGCTCAGCCGCCTCTTTCTCGGCCTGTTTCTTCTGTAGAGCCGCAAGCATTGGGTTAAGCTTCTTCTTGCCCTTCGACTTTGCAGCAGCTTTTGGCGAGGCCTCAGTGTCATCCTCCTCCAGCTCAGGCGTCTCCTCAGCCGGCAATCCAGTCTCGTCAAGCTTGGATTCTAGCTGCTTAGGGGGTGGCTGCGGCATCGAAGCGGCCTTTCGTGCGGCCGCGGCCTTCTTCTTTGCCTTTTCGCGCTCTTTCTTTTCACGCTCCTTCTCCTTCTTGGACTTCACCTGGACAGCGCCCTCTGACTTAGCCGACTCAGCGGCCTCAGCGGCCTCCTCGTCGCGCTTGCCCTTCTTCAGCTTTGAGCGCTGCAGAGCCGCAATAAGCCCATCTTCTTCCTCCTGGGCTGCCGCGGGTTCCGGGGACGGTGCAGCCGCGTCCGCACCAAATTCTTCTGCTTCTGGCTGATCGGCGAGCTCAGGATCTTCATCCCAAAAATCGCCTCCAGACTTCGACTTATTCTTTTTCCCCATTTGTGATGCAGGTAATGGGTAGTTTGAGGGGGGGAGATCAGCTGCGGTTTTGTCGCAGCGACCAAGTCGAAGTAATGTCCCACATTTTCTTTAGTAAGAGGGGGGGGGGCCCGCCGCCTGAAAAATTTGTAGACGTATCAAGCGTCTGCATTCACTCTAGTTTTTCATTTTTTTGAGGTGTGAGGTTGCGACCTGTTGCTAGCATGTGATGACAACTATATTACCCACGCTAGTTCTTTGCATAGTTAAGGTGTCTTGCCGCCGGTTGTTTACTTCACACATCTGCACATTCAGTGGCTTGATTTGGCAAGATGGCGACTACAGTAGATAAAATTAAGGCCATCGAGTCCGAGATGGCTCGGACTCAGAAGAACAAGAATACGTCGTTTCATTTAGGCCAGTTGAAGGCAAAGCTTGCGCGTTTGAAGCGCGAGCTGCTCACACCGTCGAGCGGCGGCGGCGGCGGTGGCATGGGATTCGACGTTGCTCGCACGGGTGTGGCATCCGTGGGATTTATCGGATTTCCGTCCGTCGGCAAATCGACGCTGCTGTCGCAGCTCACAGGCACAACGTCCGAAGCGGCTGCCTACGAATTCACAACCTTGACAACCGTGCCAGGAATCATCCGCTACCGCGGAGCAAAAATTCAGATGCTGGATCTTCCCGGTATTATCGAGGGCGCCAAGGATGGCAAGGGCCGAGGCAAGCAGGTCATTGCCGTCGCGCGCACTTGCAACCTTATATTCATTGTACTTGATGTGAACAAGCCACTGCAGCACAAACAGATCATAGAGCGTGAGCTCGAGGGTTTCGGCATCCGAGTAAACAAGCAGCGACCGAACATTGTGTTCCGTAAGAAGGACAAGGGCGGCATCAGCATCACGAGCACCGTCCAGCTCACGAACCTTGACCACGACGAAGTGAAGGCTGTCATGGGCGAGTACCGTATCACAAGCGCTGAGATTGCTTTCCGCTGCGATGCAACCATCGACGACGTCATTGACGTGCTCGAAGAGCAGAACCGTTTTTATGTGCCCGTCGTATATGTTCTGAACAAGATCGATAGCATTTCGATTGAGGAGCTCGATCTGCTCATGCAGATCCCGAACTGTGTACCCATAAGCAGTGAGCACCAGTGGAATCTTGATGAGCTTCTAGAGTGCATGTGGCAGAACCTAGACCTTGTGCGCGTGTACACGAAGCCGAAGGGCGCGCAGCCGGACTACGAAGAGCCGATTGTGTTGCGGCAGGGCCGCAGCTCGGTCGAGGATTTCTGTAATGCTATTCACAAGAGCCTTGTCGAAGACTTCAAAAACGCGGTTGTATATGGCACAAGCGTGAAGCACCAGCCACAGCATGTTGGGCTTACACATGTGCTGCAGGACGAGGATGTGGTGACAATCTTAAAGAAGTGAGGTGTAATATTTAGAAGTAGCGAAGCACTGTTTTGGCGTTGAGCGCGGCTCGCATTGTCTGCTCTGTCAACAACACAGCGTCGTTGAGGCGGTAGCCTGAGCGGGAAGGCATACGTGGTTAGCACGACAACTGTGACGAGCAAGTTGACTCTGTTGAAGCAGAGCTCCTTTTTCATTCACTTGTTTATTTACCAGTTAAAATTTATGCTTCGTTTCCCACTGAGCACTTTTTAGGCCTGCTATGGCCGAAGCTTGGAGCTCCCGGCACCACCTGACCCTGCCCAGCAGCACCACGAGAACCAGCACCATATACAAAATATTCAAGCTCAAGGTTCGAAAAGACTATGAATACAGAGCTGGTGTCGGCAGCACTAGAGGGCCAGCCGATCGCTGACAATCCTGTGTCTCTAGAGGAGGAGCTGGTCTCCGAGTACCTCACGCCAAAACGCGTGGTGAGCCGCAAATGGCTGAACAAACTTCATCCAGAAAAACACTTTGATGCGCTGGACCTCGCGCCAAAACTTGCAGAAATGCCTGAGTTTGATGAGCGCGTACTTGTTCATTTTGATAGAGTCGGCATTGATGGCCATGTTGAAAAGCTGTCGCTGCGACCTATCTCGCTGGAGGAACTCAAATCATCGACATCGCTATCCATGATGCGCGAAATGGGTGCTAAAAAGGACTCAGTTCGCGGAAGGTCGGGCCGTATGCCATTCACGCCCAGCGGAATTGACATTAGTGAGTGGAGTACCATTCGCGCCACGCATCGTAGCCATCTAGGGCTGCTAGACATTGCTCCAGGACTCAGCCGCGCGGGCCGCTTCTCCGAGTCCAAAATCAAAACCGTAGAGGATGCACGGAACACAGTTCCCAATATCGAAGATGGAGCGGATGAAGAGATTGAAGAAGACTTCATTGTGGATGAGGACGATGACAGCGAGGAGGAACAGCCACTCCCGGAGTCTCAATATAACTCTGTCGACTCGCTGCTACCAACGATGGCCGGGTTCATGCGTGAGCTCAACCTCGAGGAGCTGCGGAAACCTGAGGACCGCGACTGGGCTCACATGGTCGACATCAACCAAAAGTTTGACAACTTTAACGAGCTAGTTCCAACACCGGCACGCACATGGCCGTTTGAGCTCGACAACTTTCAAAAAGAGGCTGTCTATCACCTGGAGCGTGGTGAGTCTGTGTTTATTGCCGCGCATACATCTGCCGGCAAGACGGTTGTTGCCGAGTACGCTATGAGTCTTGCTGCGAAACACCTCACGAAATGCATCTACACTTCTCCAATTAAGGCTCTGAGTAACCAGAAGTATCGTGATTTCAAGAAAGAGTACGATGACGTCGGCATTCTAACTGGCGACGTACAGCTAAACCCGGAGGCATCGACGCTTATTATGACTACCGAGATTCTACGCTCAATGCTGTATCGTGGAGCCGACATTATTCGCGATGTTGAATTCATCATCTTCGACGAGGTCCATTATGTCAACGATAGTGAGCGTGGAGTTGTATGGGAGGAGGTTATCATCATGCTGCCCGACCACGTAAAGCTCGTTCTCCTTAGTGCCACCGTGCCAAATACTTTTGAGTTCGCAAATTGGGTGGGACGCACCAAACAGAAGGATGTGTACGTTATCTCCACGCCAAAACGTCCTGTCCCTTTGAAACACCATTTGTGGGTGAAGAAGAAGTTGATTGAGGTTGTGGGCGACGAGCGGAAGTTTAACGAATAACCAAAAAACATCCAACAAATTTTGACGTGCGTACGCTAAGTGCTGCGGATTC
>JAKUAT010000031.1:0-84639 GCA_030566755.1 Entelexis tilneyi | reverse complement strand
AGCTGCAACGCCAGTCACAACATCCGCTTCAGCCTAGCCTGTCAAGAGGCTCCTCTGTCCACAAGCAGCAGAGACACCGTCGAGAGCCTTCCCATCACAAGGAGGCTACAGGCCGATACGCCAGTCATCTGCCTCCTCCTCGAATGCCAGAAGCTGTCCTGTCGAGCGCCTCGCACCCGCTGCAAAGTGGGCAAGAAGTGCAGCAACGGTCATCTCAAGAGCATGACTTGCACGAGGATAGAGAGGTCACAGAGGTTCATCAGCAAGTGCGGCGAGAGCAAGCTCATAGACTGTCCTCCAATTCAGAAACTCCTCCCCCGCCCTCTCGTTGATAGCGAGAGCAGCTCCATTTGTTCTATTATCTAGTCCATGCAAAATCAGCTGCATGTATGTATGTACACTGTATGAAAATAATTTGTATAATTATCATTTTAAAACGATCCACTTTGGGTAAATGGGAAGACTGGCGTATTTACATCCGAGAAAGCTTGGCGGCAAGTTGTGAAGCATCCTCAACAAGATGCATTGCCTGAGCTTCGTTGTGCGCGACAAAGGCTGCTTCAAGGGAGGCCTCTCCGTGGTTATTAGTGGCCAGTTTGACTCTTCTTTCGAGGCCAGCCGCTATTAGGTCATCTAGTGAGACCGGACTTATTACAGGTGCAAATACGTCCCATGAAACGGCGCCCAACAGGTGTCCCAAATCTTCTAGCCACCTCAGGTAAAAAGCTACGATCGTTCGCTGCACAAGTGGCCAGATATTAAGCTGCTCAAAAAGTGATTTGTTATCGGAGCAGAAGCTCTGCAGAGACCTACCTGTTTGAATATCAATTGAAAGGAAGTGCGTAGCAATCTCGGTAACCAGTGGGCACTTTTCTGCAACTTCTATGGACTGAGGGAGATCATGGGTTTCACCAAATGCGATAAGCTCGTAGAGAATCCAGCGGCGCCATTTTGTCACGTCAGATTCCTGTACGAGGGCTAGGGCCGCATGCATGGATGCAACCTTCCAGTCATGATCACGCGCGCATACAACGGCACAGTGTTCGAAGTATTGGCCAGGACCTGATAATGGAGGAAGATCTGAGCTAATGTCATCAAACAGATGAAGGTGTGAACTACGGCAATGCTGCTGAACACACAGTGCTGCGAGGGCTCCATGTAGGCAAGTAAGTTCGTTTTCAGCAGCCGCTGTTACGGCAGAGTAGCGCTCCACAGCGAGCTCGACTGCCGAAAGCATGCGGCGTGCCAACGACGGCGGGCATAAGTTGACAGCAGAGTGAAGGAGCTCCGGTAGCGCATCATTATAATCAGCTACTTCCTCCCAGGTTAAAGTCTCAAAGATGGCCCTCATGTCCGCACAGAACTGAACCCCTTCAGAATTAGCTAAGTGGCGAGCATCAGTAGCTCTCTCACAAAGCTCAGCTATTTTCGCTGCATCACTTTTCTCGAAACTCTCAGAACTCATTGTCAAACCTGCACACGAAACGTCAATAGTCAGACACCAAACACTGCCATATCGTTGCAACAAAGTGGCGAGTTCACCAGCACTTGCGAGCTCAGTGGTGATGGAGGCGTTTTCCTTCCACTGCTACCAGAGCTAAGAGGAGAAAGAGGACAGTGTAATAAGACGGTGACCGGATGAGATTTGTCATACACGAACAATTTGACCTCCGAGAAGCTACTGCAGCACATATATGGAGATCGCTCAGCGGGCCCGAAGGGCCGCCAACGCATTAAAAACTGCATCTAACGACAGCCGAACAGCGGCGTTGAAGGCTATCCATGATAGGCTGCGTGATCACCGCGACGAGATTCTGAGCGCAAACAAGCAGGATGTTGCGAATGCGAAGCAGGCGGACCTCAATGGTGCTCTTATCAAGCGTTTAGAGCTCACTAGCACGAAGTTTGATGTCATGCTGCAAGGGGTGCTCGACGTCGCGGCCCTTGAAGACCCAAACAACCGCACGACGCTAGTCCGTGAGCTGGACGAAGGGCTAACGCTGCAGCGTGTGACATGCCCTGTTGGCGTCCTGCTAGTGATATTTGAAGCACGTCCTGAGGTTATTGCGCAAATCGGCTCGTTGGCGATTAAGAGCGGGAATGCGGCGATTTTGAAGGGCGGTCGTGAGTCGCAGGCGACATTCGGCGTTATTCAGGGCCTCATTGCCGACGCGCTCAGTCGCACGCCCATTCCGACCGATGCCATTCAGCTTATTTCCACGCGTGAGGCTGTCGCGGAGCTGCTGCATTGCGACACGCTAATTGATATGGTCATCCCGCGCGGCTCAAACGAGCTTGTGCGCAGCATCAAGCGCTCGACGACGATTCCCGTACTTGGTCATGCCGACGGGATTTGCTCTGTCTATGTTGACAAGGATGCTGACCCTGCTATGGCTGCGCGCATTGTGGTGGACTCAAAGACCAACTACCCCGCTGGTTGTAATGCTGCCGAAACGCTGCTGGTGGACCGTGAAGCTACCAAGGCCACGGCAAGCGCTGTTTCTGCTTTGCTGGACGAGGGCGTGTGCGTACATGCCGATCCAGCCGTTCTGGAGTTGGCAGAGTCTGTTTGTGGCCGCTCACAGAACCTTCGCGCTGCTAATGAAGAGGACTTTAACACCGAGTTTCTAGGTCTGCAGATTGCTGTGAAACAGGTCGATGGCGTGCAGGAGGCTGTGCAGCATATTAACGAGCATGGATCCCATCACACGGACTGCATTGTCACCAATAATGAAGCGACTGCAAACAAATTCCTGCTGGCTGTAGACTCTGCTGGCGTGTTTTGGAATGCGTCGACGCGTTTCGCCGATGGCTACCGTTATGGTTTTGGCGCGGAGGTTGGTGTATCGACTAACAGGCTGCACGCACGCGGGCCCGTTGGTCTTGACGGGCTTATGTCCTACCAGTACAAACTCAAGGGCCATGGTCAGACGGTGAACGAATATGTGGGCAGCGGCGGCACAAAGCCGTATCATTTCAAGGATCTCTAGGGCAACGAAAGAAGTGGCCGTAAAGAGAAGAACATCAGATGAGAATACGCATAAGCTGCCAACTCCGAACAGGCAATTAAAAGCAATAAGTCATTCTTATGTATGGACGGCGCCAAACTCTTCATGAGGTCCACCGCGCTAATATTCTTACTTAAAATAGTTTCACCCAAGCCATTGGCAAGAGTGGTTCGCTTAGCCAATGTAGCTCGCGACGTCCTGCGGCATCTCGTCAATGCTCGTGGAGTAGTACTGCTCGATCTCGCGAAGCTGGTTCTTCGTCTCTTCGGTGACAAGGTTGATGGCCACACCACGACGACCGAAACGACCGCCACGACCAACACGGTGCAGGTAGGACGACAAGTCCTTAGGAAGGTCAAAGTTGATAACAACGCTGACCTGCTGCACATCAATACCACGAGCGAGCAGGTCCGTGGCAATAAGAATACGCGAAGAGCCAGTGCGGAATTCGTTCATGATGATGTCACGCTCCTTTTGCTCCATATCACCGTGGATCATGGACACAACGAAGTTGTTCTCCTCGAGGGCCGCGCGGACGGTCTCGCACGACGTGCGCGTGTTGCAGAAGATAACGGCCTGCGAGACCGTGATCGTCTCGTAAATGTCACAGAGGGTCACAATCTTGTACTGCTCTTCGTTGACGTTAATGTAGAACTGCTTGATACCTTCCAGGGTGAGCTCATCCTTCTTCACAAGAATACGAACAGGGTCCTTCATGAATGCATTAGTGACCTTCAGAACCTCCGAAGGCATCGTGGCGGAGAGCAGCACAATTTGGAAGCTCTCAGGGAGCATCTGGTAAATGTTGTAAATTTGTTCCTTGAAACCACGGCTCAGCATCTCATCGGCCTCGTCCAGAACGAACATCTTGATGTGGCGCGTATCGAGGAAACGGCGCTGGATCATATCCTGCACACGGCCGGGAGTACCGACAACAACCTGAACGCCACCACGCAGCGCGTCCATGTCATCCTGCACGCTTGTGCCACCAATGCAAGCGTGGCACGAGATACCAAGGAACTCGCCAAGGTTGACAACAACCTTTTGAATCTGCAGAGCCAACTCACGGGTGGGCGCAAGAATGAGGGCCTGCGTCAAACGCTTGGAGGCGTCGATGTTCTGCAAAACGCCGATCGTGAATGTGGCGGTCTTACCGGTACCAGACTGGGACTGTGCAAGCACATCGTAGCCCTTAGTGATCGGCAGAATAGCGCGCTGCTGAATCGTTGACGGGTGCTCGAAACCGTAGCTGAAAATGCCGCGCAGCAGCTCATCCTTCAGTCCGAGGGCGTCGAACGACTCAACTACTTCATCGTAGTTAGAGACAATCTTTCCGTCCTCGACGCGAGTCTCGGAGGGGGCATCGCCGGCAGGGGCAGCGGCCGCAAACTGGGCTTCTTCAGCAGACATTTTGGTAGTTCTCAATGGGGTCCTTTCCTAGAGGAGGTGGTGGTGAAAGAAAAAAGTTTGAAAATTTGTGAAAAATCACGCTTAGCCGTTGCGAAGGAAAAAATTATCAAATCTCCCAGCTGAGTAAGGGCGATGGAGACGGACGTTGATGTCGTCTAACAAGGGAGAGAGAGGGCCTCCTGTGGTGGTGGCCAGCCATTACGGCCGTGCTACCACAAAAAAAGTGAAATATGGGGTTTGACAAAAACACCAACAATAAAGGCTTTTGAATTGATGCTTTGCTCTTCTGGGTGTCAATACGCTGACTGCGACAACGCTCCTAGTCTTTTTGGCCCGTGTTATGACACGTGATATTTCCAGCGCGCGGTGTTTCGACCTCTCGCGCCTGAGCTGCAGCAAGACTCAAGCGGATACTTCCCAACTACTCTAAGCGCTTGAAAGCATATATACGGGCCGCTGGAGGAGAAGTCGGCGCTCTTGCTGTGGACATATTTCTTAATGCCGACGGTAATCAGGCTTTTGCCCCGGAAAAAGATTGAGAGGCATGTCGTGCCTTACACTCGACTGTTGGCAACGGTGCTCACAAAGCGGTTCCTCATGGCTGCACGCGTGCTTGCGCTCATAAACTTCATATTGGCTTTGGTTATGAAACCGCTTCTCGCTGTACCGCTGATGCGAGCGTGGCTTTACTTATGCGGAGCTACGGCGTGCTGCCTTATACTGTTTAAGGCACAGTTTGTGGCCGAGCCGCGCGCATTTGTTAGTGTTGCAAGGGAGATTCTCTATAAAACTACGACAAAGTCCACGTGGGCCGCTCTTCTAGGATATACCTGTAGCATGGCCGTCTACTTTCGTGGTATTCTCGCCCCGTCCACGTCGTGGTACTCAACTCGTAGGGCCTCTTATCGACCCCTACCTGAGGGGATTCCGCCATCTTTGGCCTTGCACCGTACTGATCAGTGGTATGTGCTTAATGAGAAATACCAATACGGTGCATCTTTTGGTGTAGGACTTGTCCTTGTTTATACGGTTGCGTTTGCCGTAATGAATGGCAATGTTTTGAGGTTTGACCCAAGCGAATCAGGGAAAAAGCCTGCGCAGAGGCTGATTAGCCGCTTCTCAGCCCTCTCCAATTGGCTGGTTCTGTGGCTAGGTTGTGCCAGCGCGTGGCCCATTGTCTACTTTGCTGCTATCCGCTCCACGCGCTGGTCGCCTCTGCAGATAGCCGGCACCGTGGCTCTATCCGGCTTCAAGCTTTCTTACGTTTTGCTGCCGTTTTTTTATCTGCCTCTTTGTATGGCGTGGGCCACTTCGTACGAAGTGCTAACGGCGTACCTTAGCCTTGGTCCAATCTTCAAGGGCAAGCCTCTAACAGAGGCTACACAGTCCGACAGAAATGGCTCGCTTGTAGATGGCGTATCGCGGCCATCTGGGTCTCTTTCAACTCTCACGGCATGGTACGAGCTGCTGGTCGTTGCAGAACACTACGAGGAGCGGCGTCGGTCTATCTTCAACGACGTCGATCGCGAGCGCGTTGTTTGGGACCAGTTGCACCAGCAGTTTTTGCAACTCGTATCTCGGCAGCTCGCCATACTGAAGCCCAAGGCGCAACCTGAGAAAGCCACGACCACAAAACCGAAGGCAGACCACAAACCTCGCGCGTCAATTCTACCGGTTGGTAACGAACAGAAGTCGTATAGCAAACGGTTAGTCGTGCATGAAAAGTCCGCTCAGCTCTATAAGCCAGAGTCTGCACTTGAAAAGAAGCTTGCGTCTTACGCGCACTACCTTGAGAGCGAGTCAACGACGTGGGCAAACCGCGTTTATGCGTACTCAAAGCGATGGTACGACCGTCTGCTAAAGGCTAGCACAGATCATTTTGAGGACTTTCTGGCGACAAGGTTTGGCGCCTTATTTCGCAAGACTGTGCCGCGGAGGCTAGCTGTGCTGCTGCCGCACCGTCAGGAGACTGCGTTTGCTGTTCGCGCCATTGCTCGCATGACGACGCATTCGCTAAAAGAGGACGAGAACGGATTCGTGCAAGGCACAATCGCTTCAACGCTGAGCTGCCTAGACAAGCTTGCTCGCGAGCTCGAGGCACTAGTGGCCAATCCTCCCATCGATACATCTGACGTTCTTGTTCGACGCAAGCTTTTGGTGGCCGACGCTGGCCTCGCCAGAAATCTTCTCGGCGAGGTTAATAGTGCATTCGCTGAGACGGTGGAGACGTTCGAGCCCTACTTCAAGAACCTTGGAGTTGACAAAGCTGTGCAAGAGCGTGCTGCACTGATGCACAAAGGTGAGCTTGTTATGGCGGAGGCAGTGTGGCTTTTATGATAAAAGCAGTGTACATTTAGTTATTTCAGATTTTGTAGGCTGTATATGCAAACCCTATGGGCCGGTGAAGCTATGTAACGCCAGCTCAGCAACAATGTCATCGATCGCACGATTTAAGCCGGAAGATCAAAAAAAAAATTGTAATCAATTCATTTGGCCCCGCTCTTGATGCGCAAAGGTGCTGTTTTCGCCGGGAGGCTCTCTTGACTCATAGCTCATGCCCGCAAGGGTAGTGTAACGTGCTTTGTTGAAGAGAGGGTTGTCCACCTCAGAGTTACTCATCGCCGAGAGTGTCATCTTTATTTTTCAAATGTCGGGTCTGCCTGAACAGACAGAGCAGCTGAGGCTTGACGCTGAGGGTAAGCCCCTCACGAAAAGCGCGCTAAAGAAGCTTCAGAAGGAAGAGGAGAAGGCTAAGAAAAAGGCGGCTGTTGCTGCTCGCGTGGCCGCTGAGGAACAGCAACGCCAGGCAGGCGAGGCAGACGTTAGCGAGGGAAAGTATGGTGTACTACCACTCCTGCAAAGCCGCGACTCTGACAAGACTGGTGAAGCCCGTGTGAAGGATATTCGCGAGATCACTGAAGAGTGGGCGGGGCGCGAGGTCGTCATTCGCGCACGCGTCCACAATACGCGTCTGCAGGGGAACAAGATGTGCTTCCTCGAGCTGCGACAGGCGCCACACGCCGCAATCATCCAAGCGCTAGTCGTGGCTGACGGCAAAGCTGTAAGTAAGCAGATGGTAAAATGGGCCGGCAGCCTCAACCTCGAGTCGATTGTGCTCGTTAAGGGTGTTGTGAACGCGAGCCCCGAACCTGTGAAATCTGCCACGGTGAAGCACGCTGAGATTCAGGTCCGCGAACTGCGCATTGTGAGCGGTACGCCGCCCCAACTGCCCATCCTGATTGAGGACGCTATGCGATCCGAGGCTGAGGCCGAGGCACAAGGTCTTCCCGTCGTGAACCTCGACACTCGTCTTGACTCGCGTGTGATCGATTTGCGTACACCAACGAACCAGGCCATTTTCCGCATTCAGGCTGGCGTGTGCCTTCTGTTCCGTGAGTTCCTCACGAACCATGGGTTCACAGAAATACACACACCGAAGCTGCTCGGTGCTGCAAGCGAGGGCGGTGCGAACGTCTTCAAGGTAGGGTACTTCAACCGCAATGCGTATCTTGCGCAGTCGCCGCAATTCTACAAGCAGATGCTGATTGCGGCGGACTACGAACGCGTATTCGAGGTGGCGCCTGTGTTTCGAGCGGAAAACTCGAACACACACCGCCACATGACTGAGTTCATGGGCCTCGATCTCGAAATGGCATTTGAGGAGCACTATGATGAAGTTGTGGACTTTATGGCTGAGATGTTTGTCTTCATTTTCAGCGAGCTGAAGAAGCGCTACGCCGACGAGATCGCAATTGTGCGCAAACAGTTCCCTGTTGACGAGTTCCTTGTCCCAGAATCTGGCGAGATGGTACGCCTGCACTACCACGAAGGTATCAAGCTACTGCGCGAGAATGGTTATCCCGACATTAACGATTACGAGGATCTATCCACAGAGCAGGAGAAGGCGCTCGGCCGCCTTGTGCGTCAGCGGTATGGCACGGACTTCTACATTCTCGACAAGTTCCCGCTAGCGGTGCGCCCGTTCTACACGATGCCGGACGCGAAGGATGCCAACCTCTCAAACTCGTATGACTTCTTCATGCGCGGTGAGGAGATTCTCAGCGGTGCGCAACGTGTGCATGACCCCAAGCTGCTTGAGGAGCGCATGCGCGCACTCGGCGTCGACCCATCGAGCGGCCTCCAGGACTACATCGATGCGTTCTCGTTTGGAGCGCCTCCCCATGCTGGCGGCGGTATTGGCCTCGAGCGTGTTGTCATGTTCTACTTGGGTCTCGGCAACATTCGCCGCGCCTCGCTGTTCCCTCGTGATCCGCGACGCGTACGCCCGTGAGCACGGAATCTATTAAATTTATCTGTATATAAACAAGTATGGGATTGGCGAAACGATTGGCACGGCGCTCTCTGTATAGTTCGTCCTCCGATGGATGACGACGCTCTTCGTTTGGGAGATAATGATGCTACTACATCTTTGGGAGACTGAGGACTAGGTTTCCAAAGACGCGAGGCTGAGGGCACTGCAAACGCGCTCAAAAGCGCTCATACATATACATACTTATATATGTGTAGGCAAGGCCTCGATCGGCTAGTGGAAGGCCAATTGGTGCTTGGCCACAATTGAGTCAATGATAGTGCTAAGCTATGCTTAGTTTAGTTACGAAATGATGTCTGATCAGTACGTGATTTGCTGAGAAGATTTCATGAATATCCAAGAAGCACAGCCGTGCCTGAGAAGCATGCGGCTCAAAGGTTCCCGTTCGTGTGTCCCCGGAAATCCTTGCGTTCCTCCCACAACGACTTGCCGCTGCATGTGCACACGCTCTTGTCGTTCTCCCATAGACCGGCGCTGCGCGCGACAATTCCAGAGAGATTTGATGTGGTGTGAAGGGAGCGGCCGATCATGTTTGCAAGAGGGGTACCGCTGATAGTCGCCCAGGCGTGGGCGGACTTCTTGTTCGCTGACGGAACGTCCGTTACCTCAAAAAGTGGCTTTCCCAGCGTGCGCGGCGGGTCACTGAGATCACCAAATGAGTGTAGATCAACGTGGCCTGGCGCGAACTCTTTGTCGAGCGTTATATCAAACAGCGTTGTGTTGGCCGCGATCTCGATGATACGTGCAAGGCCACCAACTCTGCCCTCATTTGTCTCGAGCACAGCAACAGCTGCAGTGTTCGGCAGGCCACTGCCACGCACAAACGCGTCACGACCAATTTCTTGCATGCCATCTACAATGAGGGACGGCGGGATAACACCCACGACAACAGCCTCCTGGTTTGGCAGATCGATATCAACAGACTCTACGCCCAGAGACTTTAGCTTCTCGGTGACACTGCGCGCGCAGCCGGGACCGTGCATCGGAATGGCATAGCGGATGTTGAACGACATTCTAAAACTCGACTTCACACTCTGTGGCGAAACGCGGGGAAATGGCCCTGTAACGCTGTGTGAGTGTGCCCTACGTGATCTGTGTCGGGAAGGCAAGCTCATAGCACGTGAGAGCTCATGCTCGGCCCGATTTCCACGGCACCAATGTGATTTATAGACTATTCCAGCTAACGCTAGCTAACGTTACCTACGTCTCTGTACCCCTGAGCGTGAATTGACGCTTCACTGCTTTCTAATGGTTACTTACATGCTCCAAGGCACCTCAACAGTTACATCAACCTTCGGCTTGAACACTTAGCCGTAAAGACAGATTCCGCGGCCTTGATTTCCTTCCAAAATATCAAGACCTTTTGTTACACTAGTCACCATGAAGCGTCCTCGCTTGCCCTACTACGCCAACCGCAATATATGCAGACAGATCCAACCGGCGGCACACACTGAGCTCTCTGACGGTCTCTTGTGTCACGTGTTTGAGGGGTCCTCACAACATCCCAGGGCCCAACGGCCGCTTCGACGGGGAAGCGCTTGGGCAATCGCAGGCCATACTCAGCGATGTTTAGTACGCTATCGCAATTTAAACAGACTCTGAGCGACGAAATCGCCGCGGGCTCCCAACGATCTGTAAACGATCCAATTAGCGTCATTGAACGCAATGCAGATACGCTGCGCACTCAGACGCCCGACGTTAAAGACGTGATGATGGAGTCGGATGGCGAGGGCTCGCGACAGGGCTCACCAGTCTCGCGCAATGGACAAGAAGAATCTGACAATGGTGGTACCTCCGGGAATCCCACGCCCGGCACGACCACCCTTCAGAACGGAGAAACAAAGGAAGACCAGTCAACTTTGGATGGTGATGCACAATCCGCAACTACTGCGGATGGCGTCGAGGATGCCAAAGGGGAAACAGACAATGCCAGTAAAGCAAAAGGTAAATCGTCCGAAGACAAGACAACCGAAGACAAGGCGGACGCCCCTGTGGGCTCTGCAACTCCACCGAGATCCACAAACTCTTTAGGGCCAGCAGCCTCCGTCACCAGCGCTAAGCCTGCTCAGGAAGGGCTTCAACACGTCAAGCCCTCAACGTCAGAAAGGAAACAAGACTCAGGAAGAAGTCCAGAACCCGAAACCAGCATCTCGAAAGCCGGCGAGCCATCGAGCCGCACATCCATAGATTCGCAGCGGCCAAGCTCGCGCGGGACTCCTGAAACTACTGATGGTGCTGCCTCTGCGGCTAATGACCCGCAGTTGCAGGCAAAGCTAGCAAAGTTTGCACGTTACGAAGACAAATATCCAAAGCTGCTAAAGGCCTACAAGCAGGAGAAAAAGAAAAATGAGCTTGTTCTCCTCTACGAAAAGGTTCTGAGTGAGCACACGCCGTGTACGTCGGTAGCTGAGCCGCAGGAGCTTGTAAATTACCTCGATGGGCTAGTCACGAAAACGGACCTTCAACAGAGTGAGATCGGAAAGTTAGGCAGTGAGCTCGCAAAGCTGCGCACCGAACTTTCTGAGGAAAAGAAGAAAAGCACAGATTTAAGACGCGATATGAAGGCATTTAAGCAGAAGGCCGAACAGCAGGTGGCCGAGGCGCGCTCCCAAGCAGAGGCTCAAGCAGAGGCGCAGCTCCGTCTTGATGAGTCGGCGCATCTCAATGAGAAAATTAAGGCTCTTGAGCAACAGCTTGCTGAGTCTGAAGCGGCTGGTAGCGTTGCGTCGCGGACACAAACAACGCTGCGCACGCAGCTAGACGAGCTGGGGCTTCGGCTGGCCGAGACACAGGCTGAGCTTGAAATTCTGCGAGATGAGCTAGCAGATGCCGAGCGCCGGTCGCAGGAGCGTCTTCAGGAGCTTTCCAGCCTGCGCAACGCACTGAGGTCGCGTGACAAGGACCGTCGCCGATCCACTGATGAGGCTGAGGCGCAAATCGCAGTATTGGTAGCTGAGAAGGAACAACTCGAGGCAGAGGTCGAGCAGCTTGGCCGCCGCATTGTTCGGGAGACTGAGCAGCTGCACGTGCAGCTACGTAGCGTGCGCTCACAGCTGCATGAAGCTGAAGCTCACGCGGCTGGTCTGCAGCAAGAGCTCAACCGGCGATCTTCGCGCGCTGAAGCTGCAACGCCGCTAAAAATGCAGCCACCCTCCGCCAGTGATACAGCTGAATCACACGTTCCTGTTGCGCTTGCTCAGGCAGAGGCGGCGGCATCCGGTGCCGTGAAAGCAAATGAGCTGCTAAAGCAGGTGAACTCTGATAATGCATTGCGTATCGAGAAGCTACAGAAAGCGCAGCGCGCTCTCGCGGCTGATCTCGAGCAACTGCGTAGCGAGAACCAGCAGCTGAGGCGAAGACCGACATCCACACCTACCGGAACGGACGCGGACCCAGCTGACTCCGAGAAACAAAAGGCATACCTGCGCAACGTCATTCTTGGCTTTGTCGAACACCGTGACCAGCGCAAATTACTTCTTCCGGTACTGGCCACGCTGTTGGGCTTTAGCGACGGTGAAGAGGAAAAGCTACTCAACAGTTTGAAGTAAGAATAAAAAGTGGGACTGTCGGCTCTTTAATTTAAAATGCACCATAATGAGCAACGATAAATAATTATTAGCATAAGCATAAGCAATACGCAAACTAGAAGAAATTCTTGAAGTTAAATGACTCCTCTGGGTGTGCGTGCAACTCAGTCGTTGAGTCGTCGTAATACGATAGACCATTCTCTTGTAAATCTGCCTTTCGCTGCGTACGCCAGTCCAGTATCTTGTCCGCCTGCCCTTGCGTTTGCGCCTTCGCGGGAGCTATATTCGTCACTGACGGCGGCTGGAGCGCCAGTGGCTGACGCTCGCGCGACGCGGGCACCATGGGCGTCGACTGAATTTGAGGTCGCCTGTGGTGCATATCAGCAATGTTACGCGACAATGGTCTCTCGCTCGATCGAGGCACTTGCGCTGCATCTCGCGATCGGACGCTTGCAGAGCAGTGTGTCGCTAAACCTGCGCTTCGCTGCCCTTGGTTGGCTTCCAGCGCCTTTGAGGGAGCCCTTACTGGCACAGTCCCTACCGCAGCATCTCTCTTGAGCCTTTGAGAACCATCACGGCTGCGAGGTGGTGGTCGTCTAGCAGCGTTTTCTACGGCAGGGCGAGCTCCAGGACGTGCAGTCGAGGGTATTCGGGAGGATAATGGGGCTGCTCGTGAAGGTGCTCTTTCCAGCAGTCGATGCGGCGGATTATGCAATGGTCGCTGTGGGGGTGGTCTTGCTGGCTGATGCCGCAGCATGGGCGTCGACAGTGCGGGCTTGACTCGCTTTGCAGGGTTTGCACAAGCCACAGACTGCGCACTTGTGGACGAAGGCCGTTTTCGCGGTAATTGTGTGCGGCCACGACGATCTAGCTTTGCACGCTCGTGCTCTACGAGTTCGCGGATACTAGTTCCGTCCAGCATAAAGCTCTCGCCATTATGCTCGTCGGACCACTTTTGTAAGAGCGGCAATAAACTCCGCACCAGTGGAGGCTTTCGACGCTCTAGGAGCTTGCGAGTTGCCTCCTCGCGCTTAAGGATCTGCGAGAAGCCGCGCTGGGCCAGTCGTTTTGGATCACGCGATGCCTCCGCGAGCTTCAACTCTTCCCCTCGCAAGTCAGCGTACTCATGCAACAGAGTCACTATCCTCTGGCGTATTGGGTCATCTTGTAGCATTTGTAAAAAGAGGCGCTCAGCCTCGAGATCCTGAAGCTCCATTTCAGAAGCCTCGTCCGTGTGCATCGCATTAACGCTTTCACGGTGAGTGGAATCGACACAAAGCGCATTCCATGTCTCGGCAATCTTGACGCGCGCGTTTTGCACAACCTGTCCCATA
The DNA here is from genome assembly GCA_030566755.1 of Entelexis tilneyi. Classification (NCBI taxonomy): domain Eukaryota; kingdom Fungi; phylum Ascomycota; class Dipodascomycetes; order Dipodascales; family Trichomonascaceae; genus Entelexis; species Entelexis tilneyi. The sequence goes on along the minus strand of JAKUAT010000031.1, from coordinate 71,030 downwards.
TGCTTCCGCTTGAGCTCGTTAAGTTCAGCAAGGCGTTGGTCCACAGCTTTCAATCTATCGGCAGCGGGCCCACTCGCGCTGAGCTCCGTTGGAACATCAAGGAGCTCTGCAAGCTGCGATGCTTGCCTTTCAAGGAGTGCAAGTTCCTGCTTTTGCGCATTATATCTCGTCTGAATGCTTTCGCTCATATTAGTGAGCTCAGCTAATGCCGTGTCGCCATGGCCTACTGGCATTGCAGGTACGTCCTCAGACAGAAAGCCACACATATCACTAATTTTGGATTGAGTTTTTGCCATGCTGTCCTTGCGCTCGTTGAGGCGTGAGCTGTATAATTTAGCATCCGCCTCAACGGCCCGAACGTCACTCTCGGCAAGAGACTCAGCGTAGCGAGGTATAGCAAGATCCAGCTCACTACAGGCCTCGCGAATTATTGCAATAGCTGCTTGCTTCTGCGTTGTTCGAGTAGCAGCCACTGCACGGAATGCAGACGTCTGAGATTCTAGTTTTTGGAGGAGGGGCCTGAACGGAGGCCCGAGCTCACTCATTGTGGGACCCGCGACGTCGGGCATGGCTGTGCACAGTTCCCTAATATCATTCACTAGTGCAGCGCACTTCTCTTGGAACTCTTCCTTTAGAGTTTGCTTCTGCGCGATGAGTCCTGCTGCAGCATCGCAGAACGCCTGTGTGACCTCATCGTCACCATGAGAGGGACTCACTGCATCAATCTCGACGTTCAATGCGGCCACCTTTGCCGAGGTCTCCGCGGCAAGGCGCTCAATTTGCTCGCGCATGGGAGCCCTGAAAGCACTGGTCAACAACAATAGTCGAGTTCGTGTGGTCGCAGTAAACAAAGATTAGTCATAATCGTCGTGGGGGCACGGTTAAGTGCGTACCTTGCATGTACTTTACAGCAGACCGCGAAATCTCGTAACAGGAACCCACGCCCGCGTGACCAGGACGCGTAGCCGAGGACCTCTTCCCTCTCTACTTGCGAAGTGCATCCGGAAGTCTCGTTTTTCATTACGAAGGTTATTTTGTTGTACTAAGCGTGAGCTATGACTTTCTGCATAATGTCTTTTTGTTCATTTATTTACTTAACATGTTGTCACTTACGCGGTACACAACACACCGTTTCTCGGAACAGTTGGGCTACAGCCCGCGAGGCTCTAGGCAGACATGAGTCTTTCCGAGTAGCGGCTGAACTTCTCGCAAACGTTCGAATACTCCCCATGATACGGCTGTCGCGTGGTAAGATGGTGGTGCAGGCAGGCTGCAGAGAGAAAAATGTAATAAGCAGTATTTATTGCGGCTCAGGTAGCTTTCCACGCATGACGCGCTTTATAATTATCCGACACGGCGAAACTGGACATAATCGAGAGCATATCATACAGGGCCAGCTTGACACAAAGCTCAATGCTCGAGGTGAAGAACAAGCTGAGGCTGTTGCTCGTATCCTGCACCAGCGAGAGCCCAATATAGATGCCATTTTCTCAAGCACGTTGTCGCGAGCTTACCGCACCGCGGAATTCATTGCCGGTGACAAAATGCCTGTTTTTGATGCACCAGGCTTTCGTGAGCGATACATGGGCGAGCTTGAAGGCATGTCACGAGCACAGGCTGTCATAGAGCGCAACCGCAGTGGTCGGAAAAGCCTCCTTGATTATGGCGAGAGCGGTGAACAATTGCTTCAACGTCTTCGTGGCGCTTGGGATGAGCTTCGAGATATTTGTGAGAAGAAAGGCTTCAAGACTGTTGTGCTGGTGTCCCATGGCGGCGCGCTTTACCAGTTCTTCACGGCCCTTCGCCGGGACGGATATGGCGCCACAAATAAATTAGCTGCTGCCCAACTACGCGGGGACCGCAAAATTGGAAATTGCTCGGTAACCATTTTGGACTCAGAGAAGCGCCAGTTCGAGCTTTATGCTGACCAGTGGGTTAGTTCTATTTCCCGCAACAGAGATGAGGTGTAAAAAGGCATCACTTCGGTGAATGGCTCTCTTCTATTTCATTTAAAGCATGACTTTCTTGATGATGGCCTCGAGCGGCCATGCTTCATGGAGTTTTTTCCCAGGATATGATAATGACATATCAAAGTTAGTTGCATCCACAGTTGTCATATACCGCCGTTTACGAATTAGTGTGTATTGGCCATTCGTGGCTATTGCTCCTTCATCTACAAGCGCAGAAGGCGTAGCTTGAATGAGATATCGCCAATGTTTTGATCCTCCTCGCCAATGACGTCGCAAGGTCCACTAGTATACTCCCGAGCCGGTAAGCGTAATGATTTCGTTACCATCTCAGAGTTGGCACTTAGACAACTGTGCAAGCTCGAGTTTTCGTCCTGCAGCAGAGTATATTCAACTTGAACATCGTCCGTCGTCAACAGACCCAGCTTCTTACGGAAGCGCTGCACACGGTTCATGAATTCGCGTGCAGTACCTTCAGACTGCAAATTCTCATCAATATTGGTGTCAAGAATCAGAAGCACATCATTGTTGCTGTTCACCACGAACCCCTCGGGCATGTCAGACTCGTCAATGGTGCGGAACACTTGTAAGTCTCCCTCAACAAGGGGAATTCCGTCAACAGTGATCTTACCAGTCTTCACGTACTCCTCTATCTCCTGTGATGGAACGTCAGGAAGTGCTTTCTTTACCCGCATCACATCCCGTTTCAGCTTCTTGCCGAGGACAGGCCAGTCTGCCTGTGCGCGGCACTTCACGCTGAACTTCTTCTCGTCGCCTGTGAGCACTAGGTCACGAACGTTCAGCTCGTCGAGAACGAAACCGCGCAGCTTCTGGAGATCTTCAAGGTAGCTCGGGTCGGAGTGGATGACCACGAGTTCGCGCAGAGGTGTCTTCAAGCTGACGCTGCGCTTTTCGCGAATCACGCGCCCGAGCTCAATTACAGCTCGCATGCGATCCACAGCGCGCCGTGTCTGTTCGTCCACCAGCTCCTCGCGCACCTCAGGATAGTTCAAGAAGTGTATGCTATCGAAATTCTTGATACCGTGCTCCGCAAAGTGAGCGGCGGGAATAACGTGTCGCAGCTTCTGGTATATCGACTCGGACAGGAAAGGAGCAAATGGCGCCATAGCACGGCCGAACACATATTCCGCCTCAAACAAGGTGTTGAGCGCGTCAAGCGTGTCCTCGACTCCGTTTTCACCCTTCAGGCGCGCGCGGTCAAGACGAATGTACCAATTTGTGAGGTTGTCAAGGAACTGCAGTAGCCCGGGGACAACGCCGTAAAGTCTATACACCTTCATTTCAGCATCGATGTGCTTCATCAAATGCTGCAGCGTCGATAGCATCCAACGGTCCATCACATTGTTCGACACGCGCTTCTCGTCGTACTGGAACTCAATGCCGTGGTTTTTCTTAAGTAGGGCAACCTGAGCCTCCCAAAACTTGTACGAGTTCCACCAAGGCATTAGCACCTTGCCCACGATCTCGCGAACACCCTCTTCCTTAAACCTAAGCGTCTCGGCTCGTAGGACTGGTGAGTCCACAAGGTAGAGTCGGATGGCATCTGCGCCGTACTTATCGAACATTTCGTTCGGGTCCGGGTAGTTTTTCAGACGCTTCGACATTTTCTTGCCGTCGGCGGCAAGAATTATTCCAGTAACGATACAATTCTTGAATGGCGACGTGTCAAACAAGTGGTTTCCCAGGACTGTCAAAGTGTAGAACCACCCACGGGTCTGATCAAGACCCTCAGAAATAAAGTCTGCAGGGAAACGTAGACTGTCCTTGTTCTCAAAGGGGTAGTGCTGCGACGCAAAAGGCATACTTCCAGACTCGAACCAACAGTCGAAAACCTCTTCCACACGACGCAGTTCGGTGCCGGTCTTCGGAGACTTGATAACTATGTCATCAATGTGTTCGCGATGCAGGTCTGTGACCTTTTTGCCACCCAGCTCCTCTAATTCCGCAATGGAACCAATGCAGATGATCTCCGAGTAATCTTCTGAGGCCCAAATAGGCAATGGCGTGCCCCAATAACGGTTGCGCGAGATATTCCAGTCACGCGCGTTCCTGATCCAGTTGCCGAAACGACCATCACGCAGATTCGACGGAACCCAATGCGTCTGCTCAAGATTGCCGAGAATCTGATCGACATGGTCTGAGACGCGCACGAACCACGCTGGCACGGCCTTATAGATGAGAGGTGTGTCAGATCGCCAGCAGAACGGGTAGCTGTGTCGCACCTGGCTGTCGGACACAAGTCGGTCCATGTTTTTGACCTCGCGAATGATGGCACGATCGGCCTGCTTCACGTTTACGCCGACATGCGGTGGAACCTCATCGGTGAAGTTGCCATTCGCATCAACCGGGTTCGGTCCAGGCTTTTCTCTTGTAATGATGCCGGCAGCCATGCAAGCATCGAAATCGGCCTCACCAAACGATGGCGCCTGGTGCACAATGCCTGTTCCGCTGTCGTCCGTGACATACTCGGCACCTGCGACGCGGAAGCCTGTCTCCTTGTACTCGTCGTAGAAGTAATCGAAAAGAGGCTTGTACTTCTTGCCTACCAGCTCGGAGCCTTTGACTTTGCGTACAATCGCCAGCTTTTCTTTCTTAGGGTTCTTCCAAACAGTGGTGAACAGCTTTTCAAGAAGGATGTAGCGCTTGCCCTTCGACTCGTCCTTGACCTCCACATACTCGAACGCTGGGTTGACAGCCAAAGCCAAGTTCGATGGCAGCGTCCACGGCGTGGTCGTCCAGGCAAGCAGTGCCAGGTCGGGCTCGTCAACAAGAGGGAACGCCACAGTCACGGCCGGGTCAAGAACCTCTTTGTAATTTTGCTGAGCCTCAAAATTCGAGAGCGGTGTCGTCAGGCCCCATGAGTAGGGCATAACCCGGTAGCCGCGATAGACAGCACCCTTCTCAAAGAGGCGCTTGAACGCCCACCACTCAGACTCCATAAATGTCGGGTACATAGTCTTGTAATCATTGTCAAAGTCAATCCAACGGCCAAGACGCCCAATATCATGACGCCACACATCGGAAAAACGCATCACAATTTTGCGGCACTCGTCATTGTACTTATCAATACCCATGGCGAGCACATCCTCTTTAGTGCGGATACCAAAAGCCTTGTCGATTTCGTGCTCAACGGGTACACCGTGCGTATCCCAGCCAAACCGCCGGGACACATGGAAGCCCTTCATTGTGGCGTAGCGGGGCACGATGTCCTTGATTGTAGACGCGAGCATATGGCCATAGTGCGGCGTACCAGTTGCAAACGGTGGACCATCATAGAACGTGAAGTCAGGTCGACCCTCGCTTAGTTTTAAACTTGTCTGGAACGCATCCGTTTCTTGCCAGTACTTGAGGATCTTTTCTTCCTCTGCGGAGAAGTTCATCCTGATGCAAGTCTAGGTTGAATTTTGTGGAAGCCTAAACTTCAGGTAAGCCAGCCTTGAGTCATGATCACGTGTGACTCATACCTCGTAAGCAGGCTCAGAAGCTTCCTACCCCGGACGGTGTGTAGATTTATGGGCGCATTTAGGGACTTTGGACTACGGGTGCTGGGTGCACAGCCCTGCTAGCGACATAAACGACTCAAATTCAGCCGCGTGAAATAACTTAGGCGCCGCAAATATACATGGTCCATCAACTTTATACCGTATTTTTACAATTCTACAATTCTACAATTTTACAATATTTCGCCACAACAAAGTGGTGTCATAAGCTGATGGAGTTCAGTACTTGCAAGCTCGAGCACGGAGACATTAGTGCTTTGACCTTGGCGAGGCTTCGGAGAGCAACGCTATCAGGGGCGTTCAACAATCAATGGCTGCATACTCTTTTGGTTTGACCTCAAAAACAAGACCTCTCGTTACACTAAGAGTTGGGAATCCAATAAGTCTGGGAAGCTCGAAGGCATCAGGAGAAGCCGGGTCACTCCACATAAGAAATGGATGGGAAGTGCAGACGCGCCGAAGGTTCTGGAGCGAGTCTTTAGACACTACGGCTGCAAGCGCTTTTAAAACGACCTCAGGCCTCGCGAGCATACGGACGCTGAAAAACTTCGGGCTCTTTTCCGAAGCTGGTAGCTTCCAGCGCACCCACCAGCGATTGTCAAGAAGTGTCCATGCGCTCCAGGCTGGTCCCGCGCGGTATATCTCGACTGGGGACGGGACATTTCTGCGCACCGTTTCACGAAAAAACGTCCATCTTGAGTTTGCCCCCGAGACTACAACACCGAACGCAGTTCGCAGCTGTTGGCGGCCATTCACAATCTCTTCAGCAAGTGGCCGCAACCGATGACGCCTTGTGAACATCTTGTCATCTGTATAGGGTGAGATCGGCGCTAGAATGCGAAGTAGAAGTTCCATGCGCACGGCGAGCGCCAGCGCACGAATGTCAGGTCCGAGCTCCAGCCGCGCCACGCCACTTTCATAAACAAGTCTCCCTGAAGTGAGAAGTTGGTCGTATGCCAATTGCGCTGCCTGCACTGTCTTAATCCGCTGCTGTCCGAAAAAGTCCACGAGGCTGCTGACGCTTTCAACAGAGAATGCAGATGGCTCCTGCTCTAAAGTGTACATGCGGCGGATGAGGTTACGCTTTGTGAGTGTGATGTCCTGGTTCGTCGGGTCTTCCCACCAGGGAACATTGTTTGCTATACACCAAGATTGCAAGTCTAGCTTTCTGAACTGAAGCAATGGTCTTACAAGGGTCACTGGTGGTGGTCCTTCGGGCTTGATCAGAGGCTGCAACAATGTTTTCGTGGCCATGCCGGCAAGCCCGAACCACGAGCTCCCGCCAAGAAGCCTTTGAATGAACAGCTCAACCTGGTCATTCAAATGATGGCCGAGTAATAGATCTGTGACTTCAGCTGTTGCACATGCGTCTTCCAGCGCAGATCGCCGGCCTTTCCTCGCCAGCTCCTCTATTCTTGAGGGGTGCGAGTCTAGGCTCAAATCCAGAATTGACGACTCAACGTTCAACTGGTGCTGAAGACTTTGTGAAACAGCCGCGGCTTCCTCAGCACTGTTCTGTCGCAAGTTGTGGTTCACAATGAAGGCGTGTAGGTGTACGTTACGCAGATTTGCCCACTGAGCCGTGAGACTAGCAAGGGCCATCGAGTCGACTCCTCCAGACACAGACATTCCAAGCTTTTTTGGTGGCCGGAGGCCGAAGATATGTAGCATGCGACGCGCGAACGCAGCCTTAAGCGCCCCAGCAGACAACATAGGGAGGGACGAGAGAAAATGAAAACGATTTTGCGTTTTATTGGTAGCTCACTAATTTCTGCGGGAAAATAGCTCTGTGGAGCTCATTAGCAACGGTACGACGCTGTGGTCTGCTTATGGATCGAGTTCAGTGAGATGCTGCTGCTGCTGCTGCTCTCTCTGCCTCATGTGTGTAATCAGTGAGCCAAAACCAAAAGCCACTCCAGGTCTCCCACCCACGCAAAGCGCATAAATACGAAAAGATGGAGGTGGAGTGGACCGACCAGCAGAAAATTAATGAGTTCTCAAAGCTCAATACCCGGCTCGGCGATTTCGAAGCGCGAGAAGCTGAGCTGAAACAGCAGAAGGAGGACCTCGATGATTTAGAAATGGAGCTCGAGCTTGTTGATGAGGACGAGCGCCTGCTCTACAAAATTGGCGACTCGTTCGCATATTTGAGACAGAGCGATATTATGGAGCGGCTTGAAACAGACAAGGCAGCGCTGACGACGAAGCTTGAAGAGCACGATAGTACACGCGAGTCGCTACTGCGGCGCATGGATGAGCTCAAAACAGCACTTTATGCGCGCTTTGGGCGCGAAAACATCAACCTAGAGCGAGACTAAGGATCATCACAAGTTTTAAATATGTATTGTTAATGTTTTGTTGGGCAGCTTCTCCCGCGAGGTGCCCGCGTAAGATGTCTCTGTGCTATGTGCGGCAAGCGATGCAAATTGTCCCAGACATACTTATTGCGCATGCACGCCCTTGTCTGCTTCGACGATGAAAGGATAGTCTTTCGTGTTGAAGCCTAGTAGCTTCTCCACGAGGTCCGCGTCCATGGACACTGAAAAGCCCTTAATGATAGTGTTGTACTGGTAATTTACCTTCGCACCTAGGTCTTTGAGGTGCTTTAACACCTCCTGATAAACGCTATCGGGCGTGTCCTGGGCATTCTGGAAGATAACGATGTAGTTTTCGTAGGCGCCCCTCTCGGCCAGCGATGGGGCGGCAGCAACACCGGCGTCGGTACCAATAATGGGCAGCGCCAGCGTCAGTGACATTAGTCTCACAAGCCAAAGAACGAACAGCATTTCTCTTATCGTTCCTGATGGTCGCCGATGAAACAGCAAAATGAGTGCGAGATTACCCGTAATATACCACGCCGCAGCGCCGTTGACAGGGTCGTGCCACCGCTAATAGTGGGCAAGGGTGTTTATATAATAACGCGCGTCGCGGGGAGGGTTTGATGAACCCCCCATCTCGCGCAAATGGGGTAAGAGATGAGGCGAGGCATTGCGGCGACGCCCTCTGCAACTGATTCACCGGAACTTCGGAACTGTAAACGCACTGTTTGGCATACGACAGGAGTTCTGCTATAGAATGCATTGGAGCTCCAATTCCGTTCGCTTCACGATTCCCGATCGCGGGGTTACTGCCGACCGGCATGACATTGGGAGCGAGGATATGCGGGTAAGGATGATGATAGGCGAATGGCACCTCAACCCCGAGTACCCCGCATATTGCGCGCAACCTTATTGCAAACACATAACGAGAAACAGGACTATGAAGGGTGGTGATCCAAACTAGGATAGCATTAGCATAGACATGGCTCTCAGGCAAGTACGCTCAATTTGTTACTTCGCGCCTGAGGAGTGAGGGCCTGAAAGTTAGGCCTCACACACTCTTTTTCCACGTCGCCGTCGGGTCGAAGGCTGATTCAGTAGTAGCTACCGATACTTCTACGCCTACGAGCCACAGTATAGTCAAGCTTAGTTCAAGTGAGAGTCACGTCAGTAATTCATGAAGAAGGAGATGGCTATAGCCATGCTCACTGTCACATTTTTAATTAATATCATTTAGAACTCGAAATTAGCTGAAATACCGAGGCTCGTCGAAAACATGGTAGCGGTGGCCGCGCACACCCTCGCCATAGAACATCGCTGGGAAGCGCAATTGCTCCTCAACCTCGTGCTCCTCGACACGCGCGTTGGTATAGTCTGGCTCGCGGCTAATTTGGAAGCGGCCGACCTGCAGCTCGGTGTCCGTGATCGTCGAACGAGAAATGCGTGCATAGCCGGTGCGCCGCATGTTCTTGTACAAAATGTACTCGCACCAGCGGTCCCAATCGCTAGGGTCGATATCGTGCATTCCCGTGTGCTCTGACACCCATGTGTTGTAATTTCCCTCAAGCGGCTTTGTGACGAGATAAGACAGGAGTACTGTCGGGCGCGACCCAGTCGACGCAAGCACTTCTGACACATATGCCGTCTGTTGCCGGCGATCTTCGGGATCCTCCTCCTGGCCCGAATGGAACACAACAACATCCACGGCTTCACCATACACATTCAAAGTAGCATGGATTGCTGGCGCCAGCTCTCCGACAGGGCTTGGAGTAAGGTGGTGGGTGCTGTTCAGAATTGGGAAGCGTGACAATAGCGCCGCGCCCCAGGTGTGCTGGTTACTAGGCGGGCCGTAATCAGCATAGAATCCGAGCTCCTCAGCAATGCGCTGTGTGATATCGCGATGGCCGCCCGTCATACGTTGCGTGTCACTCTCGAGCAGGCCTACGACGTCGAGCTCAGCATCGCGTATAAGGTCGCGCATGCGCGTCTCCGAAGACCAAAGCATGTTATCCAAACCAAAGTGAATTGTCCAAATGCCTGCCGTCAATGAGCGAGTCTCTGGGTGCACCGGCGTGGGCACAACGTGTTGTAAGCGTAGAATGGTGAAAAGCGAACCAAATGACAGCACGACGGTGAGGCCAATACCAACCAATCTAGCCACCTTACGCGTAGAGGCGCTGATCTTAGCATGAGGGACCATATTAAGAACGCCAAGGCTGACGAGGACCTGCTGTGTGACCAGCAGTACCCAAGTACGCTCACGCAAGAGCCACCCACCAGGAACAAACGCATAGGCAACCGTCCACGTCTCAGCAAAAAGGAATATTACGAGCACCGTCATTCCGACACCGAATGTAACACCAGGGTTGTGCTTAGCAGCGTTCTCCAGGACAAATGGCAAGATTGCGCAGCAGTAGAATGTGACGAACAAGCCACCAGCAAAGCCAAGCCAGTGTTTCTGCACCGAGAGCAGAATCATACCGACATTAAAACCAAGTAGCGCGCGTCGCGAGAGCACCGCCCGTGATGTGATTCCTGAGTACAAACCGAAAGCCATTGTAAATAGCACAATGAGACCATGCGGCATTGGAGCTGGCCCGCGAAGCGGAAAGCCATCCCAGACCCACAGTGGTAGATTCGATACGTCGGTAAGGAAGGTCGTCATCACAAACAGCAGGGTGCCGAGCGTCAGCGCGCACAAAAGGCCAGAGGTCTTCGGCTTCGATACCGACACCGTACGATCCGGTACCATCGTACCGGCACATACAGCGCCAACTATACCGAGCGCAACACCCCAATGGTTCAGACCACCAATCGACGGGTTCAGAATGGGCCATAGAGGATTATTCGTGTAGAATGGAATGCGAGCCACGACGGTTAGCAAAAGACCAATAATGAAAGCGGCTGACTGGCTGATGAGCACTCCCGGACGCGAGCTTGTTGCGGCACCGTGGAAAACGGCGGCGAACGCAATTGTTGCAAAAGCAACGCCAATTCCCACGCTAGTCATGCGGTGCCGCGGGTCCACAACCCAATAAGCAGCAACACCAATCGTCTGTCCCGCAAATGCGAGCTGGGGCAGCCGAGTAAATAGCTTCCGTACAGGGGGAATCAGAAACACAAGTGGGCCCATGAGCGCAAGCGTCCAGGCCTCGTAGCCAGAGATACCCATGTACCAGAGCGGGAAGTACCAAATCATAGCGCCAATCGACGTATACACTGACCACCACAGAAACCAGTTAACGACGCTGACTACGAAGCCGATGACCGGCGGGCCCTTACGAAGCTGCGATGGGTCTCGCAGCACAGAAATGTCTGACACGGAGTGTGTCGCCTCCTGCGTATCAACAACGGTGACCTCGAGAGCAGGGAAGTCATACGCCGCGCCCGCATCGAATGCAACGTCCAGAAGCACAAGCAGCCACTCGTGGAACGCGTAAATCGTGTAGGCGCCCGGAATCTGATGCACCTTGTGCTGAATGAAGAAGTAAATCAGCGGCACAAGCAGTCCAAAGAAAGTGGAAGCAACAACTATGCGATAGCGCTTAGCTTTGGAGCCTGCTGGCGTAAGAACGGTGCGCAGAATTGTCCAGGGGAGTGTGAACACAATATAGCTGATCATAAACACATCATGCCAGTCATGGTCATCCGTGGACGTGACGTACGTCCACCCGCCGCAGGTAAAGGTGCGGAGAATACCGACAGCAAAGAGAATCTTTGGTGCGAGTGCGCCGGGGCGAGCTGTGAGCAGGTAAGTTAGAAATACAAGAAGAAAGCGAGGTCCACTTGTAAGGGCAATAAGGAGCTGGTACACACTACGTTCAGGATACCGATCTCCAATGGTGGCGCTCACACTAGGGAACCACTCCTGTGGATAGCCAAAATGCTCGTTCTGCACGATCTTCTCGAAGTGCAGTAAACACCCGACAATGAGTGCAGCTACGAATGCTCCACCCGCACACGCTGTGTGCGCATACGAAACCCACAAGCCATTTATCCGAAACACTGTGTTCGTCGCCTTGGCCGTCTTTGTTTCCCCCTTCTCTGCTAGCGAAGGCTTCATTATGGCGCGTGGAGAGAAAGGAAGCGCTGACGCGAAGGGTTAAACGATGGGCAAGGGGTATGGACCGAGGGTGACAGGTCGAGGATACGACGTGTACAATTAGAGAGCGGGGGCGCGTGGGCGACAGTCAAGAGGTGTGTGATTCAGGGGCTTAAAGATGAACGTGGCGTGGAGCACAGCTTACCCAAAAACCATAGACAAAAATCAGCAAATAAGTTTTCATAACAGCTTAGAGGAAGACGTATATAAGAAATCATTGGTTAAAGTGTTTGCAGTTGTGCTTCGAGGCTTGATCGTGGACATTGGCGGCCTCGAATGCATAGCGGCAAAAAGTCGTAAAGTCATCTCGTTTTCATGCCTCTGGACTGCCAGACTTCGGCACTGGCATCTCGTCCTCCGTGCTCTCGAGAGGGATGGTCTCGTAGTGCTTCTTGTGCCCTCGGCTCTTCAGACGCGAAAACACTATGTACACTAGGTCAAACCCGAGCAGCGTTCCCAGTATGCCTGTTCCGTACCATTCTACATTGACATACACGAGAACACATGCTATGATACCTGTGAAGAATCCAAGGGCCTGCATAGCCATGGGCATCCAGTAAAGACCAGCTACTTCAAGGCCGCCGCGGCGCAGCTGTGATGCAGACTGTGACATGCATGCTACTACTGAGCCGGCGCCCGAGAGCGCGGCCATGACAAAAGCGATTATGGCAAGGAGTTTGCGGTAGTACGAATTGTAGAGGGCCATTGACTCGTGTACCATGCCTAGCGCAAAATAGAGGGAAAGCACAACAACAAGCCCAGGAATCCACAGTTTCACAACGGCAGTCACGCGCTGTCGCCCATGTCTGCTGGGCCCTGCGTGATCCAGCGACCAGCACAACTGGCACAGCGCACAAGCCACTAGCGCATCAACAGCAAACATCCGCGGAGATCCTGGTACATCATTTTGTCTGTGGTGCTTATGGTGGCTTGCTCGCTGACCTGGTACGTGCCCAAAAAATGCGGCCATACCCAAAAACCCCACTGTCCACAAATGCCATGATACCGCGCGCAGCGGGCTGCGAACAGGATTCGCGAGCAGGGATTGGCACTGGTAAAAATATGGCGCACATATTGCAACACCAGCAAATGCGGCGATGACCTCGCCAGGCACAGAGTCGACCATGAGAAAATCCTAAGGTAAATAGTCAAGGGTTCGGGTTTGGCTGTCGCGCGAGTATCATCCTCGCATGTGAAGGAGGCTGTTGTTATTCTTTACGAAAGCCTTTCGAAAGCCAAGCCCGAGGCCGATGAAATCTAAAAGCATCTGAATACAATAGTCATCTGGTTCATAACTGATCAGCTAAATTTCCGAATGTGGAACCCTAGTGCTCGTACACAAGGCGGCCCTGGAGCTGTTCCCAATAGCTTTCAATGTATGCGCGCTGCTCGCTCTCCTTCGCGCCGCGAACGGCAAGATAGACGCGGTTTGTTACCGGCGCATCCCACTCGCCCTTATTGCCAGATACAATCGTGCCACCGGCCTCTGTGAGAATGACCCAGCCAGCACATACGTCCCAGGCGTAGCAACCTCCTTCCCAGTAACTGTCTACAACGCCCGCAGCAACGGCGCCGAGATTAAGGGCCGCGGAGCCCATGCTGCGGAAGCCATGGACAAAGCCGCCATCACTAGACGCAAGGTTCGCAAAAGTTGCGACCTTGTTACGGTAGTTGTTGTTATCACGATCAGAGCCCCACTCGATGGCACACAGCGAAGACTGCAGTGCGAGAGGCCGCGCCGCAGACCTCAGCGGCAGCTTCTCGCCGTTGAGGAAGCTGCCCTCACCCTTCACGCCTGTATAAAGCTGGTCCAAAAAAGGGTTGTAAATCACACCCACGACCGGCTGCTTCCCCACTGCGAAGCCGAGCGAGATGCAACTGTGAGGGAATAAATGCACGAAATTCGTGGTGCCATCAATTGGGTCAACAATGAATGTTGGCTCGTTTCCAAGCTTGGACTTTCCAGGTTCGAACGTCTCCTCGCCCATGAATGCGAATTCAGGGTACTTCGCCCGCAGCGCCGAGCTCACCTTCGCCTCAACAGCCTTGTCGACCTCAGTTACAAGATCGACGGCATTCTTTTTGTCCTCAAAGCTCACACTTCCACTGCGCTGCTTTATTGTAGCGCCGGCTTCTTTGGCAATCTCTACCAGATCATCACGAATCTGATTCAAGTCAAGCGACATTTGCGTAGTTGGTAATTGCTAAAATAGTGGTACAGTGGTCACTCCGCTCGGGGTTCGGCATCATTGCACATAGCGTGTGTGACACGTGAGTTTCATTACGTGAATTCTCTCCAAGCCCATCGTGACCAGTGTAGAGCAAGAGCGCGTAGATGAGAGAGGCAGCGAGGGGGGCGAGGGCACACACACACCACCACCACTGCTTGTTGAACCACACCAGTGCTCAAGCATCTCACAGTAACTGTATACGAGAGTGCAAATGAGTAATTTCTAGCTGGTCTATGAACGCATAAATAAAATAAACAAATAAAAAGGTAACACCCTCACTCGATGAATCGTACAAGTGTCCATGCAGCGCCAGCAGCGAATCCACCTGTGAAGAGCATGCTCACGCCATTATACAGACGCGAATGATGTGGGCAGTCCGTGCCCAATGATAGCACCGTCTTGACGTACCCAAATGCAAAGAGGGTCACAATCATGATAAGTACCGAGAAAATAAAGCCTGTTTCAACCACAGAGGCAAAGAAGTAAGGTATGAGTGGGATGAAGCCGCCGAAAAAGTATGCACCACCGATTGTCAGCGCCGATGTGAGCTCGCGACCCTCGGATGGCTCGTCAATACCACGAACAACTTTTACCATAAAGTTCGCATAGATGTCTTGGTCCTTTTCGATGTCACACTTAATTGCATGGATCGTCTCGCCGCTCAACTTGAACTCACCCAGTGCTTCGGCGATGCACGCCTCAGCATCTGGCGCTGTGTCGTAGTTGCTCTTCTCCTTAACAATTTGGTTCTCAAAGTATTCCGATTCGGATTTCGCTGCGAGAAAGCCACCAAGGCCCATAGATATGGCGCCAGACACGAGCTCGGCCATCCCACCAGTGATGACAAGCTTCGAATCACCGAGCGACGACAGTCCCGCTGTCAGCGCAAAGGGGACTGTGAGACCATCCGAGAGGCCAATGATTACATCGGAGACAATGCGCGGGTTCGAAATGCCCTCATAACTCAGCGAGCTTTTCGAGCTGCCGTCGTCGACGCTGGAGTAGCCATTGCTTGATTCACTTGTCGGCAGCAAAGGCTTTTGTGGCCCGCCTGTAATGAGATTCTTTATAGTAACAAGAACCATTGCAATATCTCTGTGTACGTTGCAGAACTGAGGATCAGTTTATGCCTGTATTATGCCTTTGTGAAGGTCCGGAGGTCGTTAAGTTGCTCGACCTTAATCTGCGCCCAAGAAGGTAACTTAAGTGCCTTGTGCATGCGCATGGCCTAGCCCACCCAGAGAAATAGAACCTGTATCATTGGCTCTTCCCGAATTTAACCCGTACCCACAGAGGCCTCGACTGGCTCTCAAAGGGCCAGCGGCCAATCGTCGTGGGTCTAATTTGTTTGAGCAGCAGGGAAGGGGAGCGTCTACATGCGTCGATCAAATCATGCATACATGCGGCAGCTGTGTAATGTTTGACACACAGCCGTGCTCATAAGAAAAGGAGATAATTTAATAAAACCTAAATTTGTTTCCAGCGTTTTTAAAGAATTTTCCGGAGTATTAAACTAAGTCTCCAGCATGTAATTAAACTTACTGGCTAGCTTTTTCGCAAATTTTCCGTTTCATCTCCGAGCGAAGGGCTATGCCACACAGTCTACCGATAGATGGGCCCCCCTTCTCGGCCCTTGTCTACTACCGCCGCCACTCACCAGGGTTGCCTGCACGCCACTTAGCGGGTAACGTCGACGTCCACGTGATACGTGATACGCGCGCTTTAGCCGACAGCCACCTAGTTAGTGCCGCATTTATGAGCGGCAAACCACAATTAGAGAGGGGCAGAGGCAGGGCCTTAAGCTATATAATTGATAAAGCATGTACACAAATCAACACTGTTTAGATTGACAAAGGTGCAGCTATTTGCACAATGCGTGTGTGGTAATACCTCATACGAGCTTAGAACATCTAAAGACGTTTCCCGTGACGAGGCTCGATGGTAGGCACAAAGCGAAAACGCCAAACCCACTCAAACTCGTCCTGACGGCCAGTCTGGAACAGGCGCAGGTACTCAAGGTAAAGCAAATACGAATAAACGCCTAGACCCGTGAGCAAATGCCACCAGCCATGGCCCTCGAGAAGGAATCCGAGGGGCATGCCGATGCTGCGGCGAAGCGAGCGCCACATGTTACAAAGATGGATGTCAAGATTCCACAAGAACCAACCAAACAAGAACTCGAAAACACCAATACCAAGCGTCCAGTTCAGGTTTGACATAGCCTTCTTGTCCTTGACATACGTGTGGGCCTGGCGGACGCTCTTGAAGATGATAACGACATTTAACGCGCCATATGCGGCCTGGTGAATTGTCGGGTTCTTCAGCCGCAGATAAATCGCCGTGAGAGTGGCAGCGCCCGCGAAAATGGAGAGGCCAATTGCCTTGCTGGCTGATCGCGTGTGGCCAAACGAGAAGACGGACCAACAAGGAATGCAGGTAGCGTAGATCATGGGTAGCTCGTCAAGAAGCTGAAAATGGTACTTCAGCGTCATGTGGAAGAGCCATGAGCCGACGCCAACGAGCATGAACCCCATGCAAGAGAAAATGAAGCGCTTCTCAAATCCGTTACTGACACACTTTGCAAGGGCATATGCGGCTAGAGCAATGAAGGCGGCGTTCGTAAGTGTATTGACGGCCTCAGCAATGTAGTACGACACGACGTAGTTTTCCTCACACCAGTCAATGGTTGATGTGGGCACACCCCAGAACCCGAACTCCGGGGGTTCGCCATAGGAAAAGAACATATGCAATGGATCCAGGAAGGTGTGCTGCTGACGCTACGAGTGGCCATTGCCCGAGAGTGGTGTAACCTAACTACCGACACCCTAACCCTCTTCCGGGCATCACGTTACACCCTTCGTTACGACATATGCCGGCTCGTGGGGCGCGCTATCCTATAGCTGCCTCGCCTCTGTGTCCCTGCGCGGCGGCAGGGGCCGTGCGACGATCACTTAGAGTATCATTCGCCGCATATGATTGATTTTTGAAAACGGTGGTCACACTCATCCCGTGATCAGCTCCGAGATTACTCGAATCACAGTTGCAGCAAAGCTAAGCTCTCTGAAACTTAGACGCGCGATGAGACCGTTAGTCTCTTGACCTCGTCCGAGTGTTTTAAGCACTATCTCGCTTTCGAGATTGAGAGCATAATAGCCCAGAGTTCAAACTTTTGTGAATTCACGTCAATCAATCGGTCAAAGCTTTAATTGATTGTCTCGATACACGCTCTGTCGTCCGCACTCACAGCTTAGCCGAGAGTGCCCTCGCTGCGCACCAGGTCCACCGGTCTCTTTCACAACGCTGCCATCTCGCCATCTAAGCAAATGTTCCGTTTCGACGCGTTCATGTTATCTTAGTCATCACGCACCGCTGGGCATAAACAAACAACACCCATCTTCATCCAAAAACCTCACCTAACTCTTTACCCCTCCCCTTTTCCTTCGGTTAGAGCACGATGCGCGAGATTATCCACATTTCGACGGGCCAGTGCGGAAACCAGATCGGCACTGCCTTCTGGGAAACGATCAGCGCAGAGCATGGCATCGACATGCAGGGCCGCCGCGCGCAGCGCGCTCCGCCAACGGAGTCGCCGCCTACGGCCGCCGACACAAGCCTTGCGAATGAAAATCTTGACGTGTACTATGCTGAATCCAATAAACGCTATGTGCCGCGTGCGATTATGGTAGATCTCGAGCCTGGCACAATCGACCACGTGAAGAGTGGGCCCATGGGCGAGCTCTTTCGCCCAGACAACTATGTGAACGCACTATCAAGCGCGGGTAACAATTGGGCGAAGGGATACTACACGGAAGGTACGGAGATTGTCGACCGTGTCGTGGACGTAATTCGTCGTGAGGCCGAGCGCACGGATAGCTTGCAGGGCTTTCAGTTAACGCACTCCCTCGGCGGCGGCACGGGCTCAGGGCTTGGTACCCTCCTGATGTCAGAGCTCCGAAATGAATTTGCGGACCGCATGATCGCTTCGTACTCTGTGTTCCCCTCGAGCGACTCCGATACGGTTGTCGAGCCGTACAACTCTGTGCTTGCGCTGTCGCAGCTCGTCGAGAACTCAAACGAGACATTCTGTCTCGATAACTCTGCGCTGTATAGCATTTTCCAGAAGACGTTGAAGGTCCAGCACCCTACGCACACGGATTTAAACCAGCTCGTCGCGCAGGTTATGAGCGGCGTAACGACGTCGCTGCGATACCCTGGCCAGCTGAACAGCGATCTGCGCAAGCTTGCCGTGAATCTTGTGCCGTTCACACGCTTGCACTTTTTCACAGTTGGTTACGCGCCTCTACTGGCCGCGAAATCGCGCAACTTCTCTAGCGTGGCAGTGCCAGAACTCATGTCACAGATGATGGACCCACGCAGCCTCATGGCTGTTGTTGACCCTTACAATGGCCGCTACCTGACGTGTGGTGCGTTCTTCCGCGGTCGCGCTAGTGTGAAAGAAATTGATGACGAGATGAACAAATATCGCGAGCGGAACCAACACCTTTTCGTAGATTTCATCCCGGACAATCTGCAGACTTCTCTCTGTTCCGTACCACCAAAGGCTGTCGATATGGCAGCAACGTTTGTCGCGAACTCAACGTCCATTTCGGCCCTTTTCTCGCGTGTGCACGAGCAGTTCTCGAAGATGTTCAACCGTAAGGCATTTTTGCACTGGTATACCAATGAGGGTATGGATCTCTCGGAATTTACGGAAGCAGAGGCAAACGTAATGGACCTCATTCACGATTACGAGCAGCACAACGCCTATGGCATGGATACCGAAGGCGCGGGAGTTGGTGGACCCGCGGAAATGATCAATGACATCCCCGGAGACGAGTATTTGAATCAGGGCTACGGTAACGACCAGTACATGGATGAAGGTGAGCAGTAATTAATGCCAACAACCCCCTCCGTGCCTCGCAGATCCGGTCTTTGTTCTCGCCCAATGTTTAATTTTATTTTATTGCGTTTATAAGTTATTATACCCAAAGCAGTTGGGCGTCATTGCTTGCGACGCCTTTTTTTGGGCGCGCTCGTTGGTACGACCTTGCATATTTCCACATCAACGCCAGCATCGATGAGGAACTCCATCCAGAGCTGCTGGTTGTCGCTCACTGTGTCATTTTCGGACTTCACTTCCACAAACTTCGTGCGCCGTGTTTTCGGATTCCACAGCGTCAAGTCGGGGAATCCGCTAGCGTGCTTCCGGTAGTCTGAGGCTATTCTCATCAAGATAGGCTTGATAGAGGAGCCAAGGCCCTCAACAACACCAACAAGAATCTGTTCAGGAATATACCAACTTATAGAGCCGATGAAGGGCTTGGGCTCCCCGAGCGTTCTGAGCTCTTCGAGGCTCTTCTGAATGCGCGGCACAAGGTTCTCAATTCTGGACTCAATAGCCACTGAGTGTTTGTTGATAGCCCCCTGAAGATCGAGGGGGTGGCTTTGATACTGGCAGCGGAAGTCCAAAGGGTTGCTGAATAGGAGGTCCCAGACGGCAAGCCAGAATACTGTTAGGATAATAGACGTTTCATAGTGTCCGCCCTCGTAGTCGGCATAATGTCTCAGCGCAGTTTGCTCGACATTGAAGCCATCCTCATACACAAGCCGCATACCCGGTCCACTTGAAGCCCCCTCGACCTTGACAGGAGCAGCAATGACGACACTGACAGGAATCTTGGAGAGTGGTGACTTCGCCCGCGGATGCACAAAGGCTAGCGCTGACTTGAGTCCGGTCTTTTGGAACGTGGCCACAAGCTTGGTAGCTTTGCGGTCGAGATCGAGTCGCTCAATGGGTGACACCTCGGCTACAGCGTCGTAATATGTATTCACAGCACCAACAAGCCAGCTTGTTTCACCTTTGGTTCCAGTCTCATCATGAAAGCGGAGCTCGAGTAGGAGCTTGCGGATGAGGGCTACGCCGCGTTTACTTTTGTGGGTGGCTTGCGCTAGATACTTTTGAATCCAAACGTACTCGTCCGTGAACAGGGCCACCTTCATCAAGAGCTGGCTCACGTTGAACACCCCACGGCCATAAACATAAGCCGCCTGCCGTGAATTTGGTGACGTACATGCCTCACGCAAACCTTCTTCGATCTGATCAAGGTGCTCCGCTGCAATGAGGTGTCGTGGGAGCTTGGCAGCCGTGTTGGCAAGTGCCTCCTCAAGTGGCGAACAAAGCAAACGAGCTCTTACATAGGCATTGAAAGCGTCGGAGGATTCAAACAGCGGAGCATCGCGCTGCGGCGTGTATGCGTAAGGATAGAATGCGTGCTTGCGCATATGCGTGAGGAATACAACTTCCAAGGACGCGTCGGGACCGATAGGATAAAGAAACATGATCTCGAGCCTTCTTAGGAATTCCCGGCGACCCTGCGGCAGGAAGTAACACTGGATTGGCAGGAGCGCGCGGATCTTTGCCCCTATACGACTTGTGCCAAAAAAGGCCTGCTGACGCGACAGCTGAAGAAGCGAATCTACGAGTTGTGGCCGCGTCTGCCCTGAAGACTTGACACCGAGCTCTTTAGCTACGTCTTGCAGCTCTTTCTGCGTAGCGACGTCACTAATGAGGCTAGAGAGCGGCGGGCTTGCATCAATCCACTTCTTCTCAATGAGCTCAACAAGCACTTTGTCACGCAAAAGCTGCGGCTCCATGTATTTCTCGAAGTCGTCGATACGGATCCAGCGTGCTGCACGCAGAAACATGCGTGTAACTAGGTAACGCGATTCTGCCGCGAGCTCGCGGTAGCTCGCAACATCGCTACCCGAGAAAAAGCCCAGATCAAGCTCATTTAACATCTCGTCAAATATGCGTACGTACACGTCATTCTCCGTGATGGGCCAGTACTTTCGCAGGGACATTCAGGCATCTTTTTATGTGTGTCCACTGTACAGCGGCTGTGACCTAGCCCTTACAGTGTCTACATCTAAACAAGCAGCATTCACTTGTTCAGCCTTGGGATGCCTCGGTGCGAGCGCTCTTCAAGTCAATGATGATGTGGCGACTTCCAATTGTAGGCACTCTAGTAGATTTTTTTGTGAACCTTGCCGCTGCTAAGTTCTTTCTTCATTAAGTGTCATTAACCCGACGATGATTTCGATGCCTAGTATCTTGCTCAAAGAGCGTTCGCAAAGCAGGTCCAAAAATAGTTTTCTCTAACAATGTTCAATAAATAAAACTGGTCTAGTTTCTATACGCTCGATCCCGGCCTTGCCGCGTGCGTGACGTCGTCAAGCTCAAATTCCTCAGCGTCATCGCGCAGAAGCTCCTCGTCTTGTGCTTGTGCAGGACTTTGCTCGCTGGCTTTTTTGCTGCGCTGGGCAAACCAGTAAATGGGGCTTCCAAGCAAGAAGAAGGCCAAATTGCCTGGAATTATGAGCGGGTACTTTATCGCCGTGCGGAGAAGGAGCGCGGCAGTGAGTAGTATGAAAATGACGGGAGCAATGAGCCACGATCGGTAGGGGCGCGCCAGCTGCGGCTCCGTCCAGCGCAAGCGCAGCAGACCGCAAACAACCACCAAGTAAAAAAGCGTGCCCATGGCTCCGTAAAACTGCACCAGGGTGTGGAACTCGCCAATGCACACAAAGACGATTGTGAGACCAGCTTGGAATGCAAGCGCAAAGGCGTGTTTTGTCAGAGCTTGGGGCAGGACTCTATCTTCGGCCACGAGTTGGACCAGTTTGGCAACACTGAACATTGTGGCATTCAACGCGCCCGCGCATGAAAGCACAATGCCGGTAGAGAGGACAACGCCCAGGGCGCGGCTGTTTAACTTGGACGCAATGGTTAGTGCCACAGATGTTGATGCATCGAGATCGGAGCTACTCAGCGCCCCGAAGTAACCGAGATTAACAATGACGTACGCTGTGATGACGAGGGGCATTGCCGTAGCGATTACGCGCGGAAGGTCGCGCTTCGCATCTCGCATCTCGCCTGCCACAAAGTTCAGATTATCCCAGCCGTCGTAAGCCCATATTCCACCGTAAAGACCCATTGCAAGCTCGCCGATGTTGTTCGTTCCGCTCCAGAATGAAGACTCCGGAGCAAAATGTCGCGTTGTTAACACAATGCTAGCTATAAGCACGGCCAAGAGGAGCACAAATTTTAGAACTAGAAAAAACGTGCTTGCGCTGGCGCCTATACCAACCCCGTTCGCAACAGTTGTGATAAGCACAGCCACGACGGCAGCGACGCGTTTGATCACTGCATCCTTTGACACGTACTCACCCAAAATAGAGGCGATGATCGCTGCGCTGCCTGGCTTCAGCACAGTGAGAGCCGTCCACGAAAACAAAAACGCCGCGTAATCGCCGTAAATGTATTGCAAGTAAGCCTTTGCGCCGCCGCTGCGTGGAATGGCGCTGCCCAACTCAGCGTAGCAAGATGCGCCGGTCCAGGCAAGCAGGCCACTTACAATCCAAACCAGCAGCGACGCCGCTGCAGATCCAGCGTGGATGTGAACCTGATTTGGACTTGCAAATATGCCCGAGCCTATTTGGAGGCCTACTACAAGCGAAATCCCCTGGAAGAAGCTGAGAGAGGCATCACGCTGGGTGCTTGCTCCAGCAGTAGCATTGACTATCTCGCCACGCTCCGTCTCGAGCACAGCGGCCTCGCTCGACTTGTCCTCGCTCATATCGGCCTGAGACGTAGCTCGTAGCTGGGAACAAAGGCTAGGAAATTCCCCACATCATTTTCAGCTTGAGTCGTCTAGTAGTAGTGCTATTATTACGCAGAGTCGGAAGTTAGGCTAAGAGAGTTCCCTCGAATACCTCTTCACTGAGCCGGCCAGGTTAACCTTTATCAGCCTTCTTCGCCCCTCCCTATGCTGCTCGAAAGACGCCCAAACGCATGCAAAAGCATCTAGATGTTCCAGTAGGGCAAAAGTTTCCTTGTGTCTTGTCCAGATATATCACTTTCATACGAATTAGTCAAAGTGCAGCTAGGAGGGCACTCTCCAATGGCGTTCCCAAGACCATATACCACTGCTGTACTCGCCCACGCGCGCGCTAGGTTACCCTAGCCTTGTGCGTAGACCAGCCAGCTAGCTCCCTCACCCAAGAGGCGAAACAATAAAATAAACTGGCAATGGCAGAAGGTCTTGAGGCGGAAGTGGAGCAGCTGAAAGCCCAAGTGGCACGTCTCACAAAGCTGCTTGCTGCGACGGGCCAGCAGGTGATGCAGATGCAGATGCAGCTCCGGCAACAAGGCATCAATGATATGGACACGAAGACGCGTGAGCTGCAGGGCCTTCTACCGAATAGTGGCGCTGCTGTCGCTACGGGCGCGAAGTCGAGTGGCGTTCCTGGTGCTGAGGCAGACTATGTTACAGAGAATGATCTCAATGAGATGGTCGTGGAACTACAGGGCCAGCTGACGCTGCTTGACGAGCGCAGCGTGAGACGTATCCTCAACTCTCGTTCTCAGTCGCGTCTCGTGGCACTTCCGAATGCCGATGGTGAGGAGCACCCGCAGTTTCCGCAGACAATTGCCGACGTTCAGGGACTAAGCGATAAGGCCCTGTTCGAGCACTGGAACCACTATGAAATGATGCCGAGCGGCGAGCAGCTCGATGATTTGCTCGATGAAAAGGACACACCCGAGGCGAAAGAGGGTAATCGGCGCGTCATGCAGGAGATTTACGATTCGTTCGCAAAATATATTGGCATTGACCCGCTGGAGTATCCGCGCAAGGCCACTTGACTTCGTGCTCCCACTTTAAATTGAGCTTCACTAAAAATACCCCCTTTTCAAGAGCCCTTCTCTATCCCGAATACTCAATAACCCACATTTATACACCACACTCCAGCTGTCTACTCTGCCCAACTCCCTCTGAACTAGTACTTATCGGAGCCTGTCAACTCCTTTCAACTTGATTATTTTTGTGAGTCGAATGCTCAAATTCGGTTCATTGAAGCCTCTCACACTGGCGCCCTCACAGCTTAGATCAGGACTCGATTTTATTTCCAGCGGACGCAGTAGCAGCAGCAGCCCTTGCCCGCGCCAGCGTCTCGCAGGTGTGAAGTTAGCCTAGACCGACGCGACGGCCTCTGTGCCACGAGCATCGAAATATGGACATCCAGCGTGTTGACCCACACCTCGTGGAGTGGTCTGATGACGGCGCTGTCGCGCTAGCTTCGGAGACGGGCGGCATACACCTCCTCGTACCGGACGCAGCGAAGCTGCTGGCACACGACATTCAGTGGAACCGTATGCGCTCGCCCGAACTTGCGGGTCGCGTTATCGACATGGCCTGGAGCCCAACTGGCCAGTCTGCCTACTACGAGTGTGTCCTCGCGGGCGTCCTTGACACGGGTGACGCCTTGATCCTGGAAAATAGTAGCGGAGCCTCAGAGCCGTGGAAGTTGCGCTCTGTGCACGGCAGTTTCACGGCATGCGCATGGTGCGGCAGCGAGCTTCTGCTCAGCACCGAGAAGGGACGTTTGCAGGCTCTCAACAGTGAGCTTGAGGGCCAGTGGACAGCTGCGGTGCCACATGAGGATCGCATAACGCGACTTACGAGCAGTGAAGGCCGAATAGGCGCCGCTTTTGCTGATGGCAGTGTATGGGTGTGTGGTGCAACACGAGACAAGTGGGAGCTTCTAGTCAGCCCGTCCCGGTTCCGCGTGGGTGCCATTCACTTTGGCACTTCAGGCCTAATTGTTGCGCGCACAGATGGCGTCTTCGGGCCTCTCACAGGCGACTTTAGCCAGCTTTCGAGCTATGTACCAGGTCATCTACTCGTGAGTGGTGATGACTGGGCCATTATACATGCAGACGGAAAAGTGTCACTGAGGGCGGCTAGTGGTCTCACAATACCGGAGATACGCGGTCGTGTGTTTGGTGCGTGTAGCCATAGCACCGCTCCACTGGGCATACTTGCGCTCGGGCCCGCAGTGTCCGATTGGGAATACCCTATAGTGTCGTCGCAGTGGATGCGGCTTGCATTTGTCCCGCTGCCGCGGCGGCGCGCTCTGCCGCGCATCACCGAATCGGCTACGCCAATCCTCTGGATAACACATCTTGTTGATCCGGCCTCTGTTAGTATCGACGACTCTGAGCAAACACCTCCCGTACTTGATGCGCTAAGCTTAGAGGACTCACTTACAGCGCTATTTACCAGCCCGAGGTTTGACCAACTAAGGCTTAAATGGTATCAAAGCACTCCAGCTGACCGCGCGCAAGTTGTGAATATCATGCGTGCGGACATAGCCCAAATTATTTGCGCGGAGGCACCTGAAACTGAGCTAGACAGCGCCATTGTGCGGTGGTACCTGGCCTACGCGGAGCCTCAGGCCGACGTAAAACCTTTCTCAATTATCATTGAGGGAGACTTTGTTACGGAAACGTTTACCGTTGTTCCGGACGAGGCGGCAACTGTGCAATCTGAGAGTGGTCGCATGTGGAAACGCTGCGCCCTCACCCTCATGCCGCTCCTATCGCTGGCCACTCGCGTCTCCTTAGACCACGAGTTCTGCGCCTATAAAACAGCGCCCGGTGACAGCAAGATCGCATCGGCGTTGCTGGCGGCAGGCCGATTTTGTGTATTTAGCGGCGTGCAATGGGAACGCCCGCGCTTTTAAAGACGATGAAATTTGCAAGTTTGTCATTGAGTCATTAAAATTCATAAATATAGCCAATCTGGCACTAAAGTTGGGCAGTGTTGTAGCTCCCGCAAGTCTCACACTTGAGGCCAGCCAAGTGAAAGCTGGTCTGTGACTTGAGGCGACAGTCCTGGCACAAGATGCGCACCTTCTTGCTAGCAAGTTCTGGCGGCAGGACCTCGCTCCGCACCTCTTCATCAATCATGCGGAACAGCGCACTTGTATTTAGAATTGACTTAGCACAGACGGGGCACCGATAGTACCGCTTCGAGTATTCCGTGAAACAGTCCTTGTGAATCGGATGCCCACATGGCATGAACACCACGGGGTTTGTTGATGAAAAGAGGTCGTCAAGACAGATTGGACATCCTGAGTTCGCCGCTCGCTCAATGCATTTGTGGTTGTTTTCAACCGTGAGGCTCATGCATATTCCGCAGGTATCGCAGTGGAAAACGTCGATGCCGATTCCGCGGCCAACCCTGCAGATTCCGCACTTATCGCAGTGGTAGATGGGCTTGTCCGGGTCGTCATTCCACAGTTTGCAAAGCCCACAGTAGTAGTCACCCATCACCTCCTTGCAGAACCGGCACTTCCGGCTCGAAGGTTGTGGCTTGTGGCAGTTCATACACAGCATGCGCCGCGTCGCCGCAGCCTCCATCTCATGTTGCTCGCCCACATTGTGACACATACGACATGTGTAAAACTTATTGCAGTGGGCACACTCAACTTTGCAGTTCCGCAAGTAGTGCTCGCAACCTGTCAGGCCTTCGCTGTTATACTCCACTGTGAGGTCTTCCGGCGTGATCATGCTGTCCTCGCATAGCAGTGCGAGCTCCTTGGGGTCACAAACTTCCTCCTCGTCCTCACTTTCCTCGCCAAGAAAAGAGGGAAGCGTTGGCAGTGCAGGCAACGTCGGGAGTGCAGGCAGGGTTGGCAACGTCGGTAGGGTCGGCAATGTCGGGAGTGTGAAATTCTGCATGAAGTTCTGCCAGCCCACACCAGCGGTACCCGGCGTCTTCCACTTCGCAAGTAGATCTGCGGGCTTCACTTCGGACAAAAATGTCTTTTCGGCGGAGCTGAAAGCGCCTACGTGAGCGATTATCTCGGAGGCGTTGCGAAGTGTGAATTGTAGCTGGTGTAACGTGGGCAAGCGCCCTATTTCCTCGAGATCATCGGCCTCGGAGCCACTCGAATCATCAGATTCGTTGGAATCGTCCGACTCTTCTACCACGCCAGAATCTTCGGCATGCAGCTCAATATTTTCATCAGGCCTAACCTTCGCATCGGTGTTATCGGATCCAGTGCTACTCTCATCTGCGGCATCGCAGCGCCTGAATCCAGCCATAACATTCAAAGGAAAATCTCTCACGGTAATTTGCAGTTGCTGCCAGCTCGGCCGTAAACCAATGCTTGCCCAATCGCCTGGGGCCTCTGGTGAAACCTCATCGTCGTCAGACTCAGAGTCCGGGTTGTCATTTGGGCCTATGCCAAACTCTTGTAGGGCTCTTGTCAGGTCAAAGGGAGGCTCGCTTTCATCTTCAATGGACAGCGATGCTGACATAGGCCTCTGCTGCCTGTTCGTGGCGCTAACAACGCGAGGCTTCGAAAACGCTGATCGGCTCCTCAAGAAAAGGGTTTCCGTGCTCGGTTAATTACTCGCGACTAAGCGGCACAACAGTGCGGCACCATGTGACATCCGCTCGCGCTGCGAGCGAGCTGCAAGCGCGCCACAAACACTTAGGGTGCTCATAAAAAGAATTTAGCACCGCTCGGTTGGACCCATACTTTTTGTTGTTCGTTTCCACAGTTCTTCGTGTCTTTCCGAAAAGTTGGGTTTGCCCGCCGGCCTCGGTCATCTTATCTGCAGAAAGTCGCAAACGAGGTAGAACAAACAGGCTGAGCCGCTTGGTGACAGTAAGACCTTCTTCTTATGTACCTCGTAGCAGTCTACTAGCGCAGCTGCTCGTTCTCTAAAGCCGCAGTTGGAGCTCCTCCAATCCGGACGCGCTACCCCCACCTTCCAAATGCGGCGCTTGAGCAATTGCGCTGCCCTAAGCCCACCTTACGCCGCTTGACGTGTGTCCATGTAGGGCAGACTAACCTTTTTGCATATCACCGTTACAACAATGAGCTCCAACAAGTCTACAGTTATTAGCTACCGAAGCCGCTGGTCCCCGCTCGTGCTTCAGGACCGCGCGCTGCCGTCACCTAAGCCCACTCAGCTGTTAATCGACGTCTCGCACCTCAGTTTGAATCCCATCGATATCAAGCTGAAAAGCATTGCATTTCTTCCATTTACACAGCATGCAGGCAAAGAGTTCTCGGGCGTCATTGAGTCTGTGGGCACAGGCGTTGCCTCACAGTATAAAGTGGGCCAACGCGTCTCAGTCGGGTGCATTAGTCCGTTCGAGGGCATAGTGGGCACGAAAGCTTTAATTGATGTGAACAAGCATGCCGTACTGCCGGCTCCTGAGCGACTTAGCGATGCCGAGGCCGCGGCGTTTCCTCTAACGTTTGGAACTGCGTTTACAATGCTGGAAAAAACGTCGAAGGAGGGAAACCTGTTAGTTCTGGGTGGTGCGTCGAACGTCGGCACGTATGCCATCCAGCTTGCGAAGAAGCACTTCAACTTTTCTACTGTGGTTGCAACGTGCTCTGAGGCCTCGGACAGTCACGTTAGAGGCCTAGGCGCCGACCGCACAATCGACTACCGGTCTTCGAATGTCAGCGGACAGCTTCAAGATCTTGGAATAAAGTTTGATGCAATTGTTGATACCGTTGGTGGCTACGACGCGCTTCGTGTATGGCCGCAGATTCTGAAAAGCCCCGCGCAGGGAGGTGTCTACCTATCCATTGCGGGTGATATGCCACCTTCTAAGTCCTACAGCAAGTCGCTGATCCGCCCTACACTGTACAGTCTCCCGTGGATGGTTCCTCGTATGGTCCTGGGAAAGTTCATGGGCATTAACTACCAGTTCGTGTCAGTGTCGAGCGGTAATTGGACGGACGTTGCGCCATCCTTTGTGGCCCGCAATGACGTCACGATCCCAATTGATTCTGTGTATCCGCTGCAGGACATGCAGAAGGCGTGGAACAAACTTGACTCTGTCGGTGCCCGCGGCAAAGTACTCCTCGCCGTGAAAGAGTAATCCAATGCATACTATTATTGTAAGCACATTCGCGGCTTTTTACAAAAATAGAGTTAAATAAATATTCAAGCAGCGGTCTTGCGTCGTTTTGCGCGCTGTTCAGTCGAAGACACAGCAGTCAGCGCCTTCGCCTTCCCGTTTTTACTTGCAGATTCCAATGGTGTAGGTGCTGCGGGTTCAAGCGTCGCACGCAACTCATCCTCAACTGTCTTGACAGCCTGCCACCACTCGTGCCGACGGTGCACGTACTTCTCCATGCGCCAGTTTTGCCAAACCTTGCGGCCATAGGGCGAGTGCTTGACCTCTTCAGCGTGCTTCATCAGCTCAGTTGCCGTACGCTCGCGGTTGAACTTCAGCTTATAGCATGCTGGCCACAGTGCGTCAACAATGTGACTGCCGTATGCGTTGACGCTAAGCTGCGGAATGAGAGGGATAAGCCTGTTCACAAGCTTTCGCCGTGACACAATACTTGCCGTCGGCGTTAGCAGATGTTGCAAAACATAGCTTTGCGTCGCATCTAGTGCCATGTCTCGCGTTTCATCCAGGTTCAGTGCAACCACGTAGTCTGTAGCACGATCGACAAATGGGGCATACTGCGCGAGCTGCTCAAATAGAGCCGTCTTGGCAGGATCGCGCAGCGGCAACTCTTGCTCGGCAAACAGTGCCACAACAGCAGCCGCCACAGCGTCGAAGTCTACAGCGAGTGCCAGCACTACGATATTAACGTTTCGATCAAGCACGGACGATAAGTTTGGCAAAATCTCGCGGCGCACGACGTCGCGCTTTTGAGCTGTGATCAGATGAGACTTCTCCAAAAGCGCCTGCACAAGATAGCTCGCCGATTCCGTTTCGCTTGTCGCGAGCTTCACAATCGGCAGCTTCTCCTTGAACTGCGTCATTGTTTTGTTGGGCATCACACGTATAGCTGTCTCGAGGAAATGCGAGCCAACAGAGTCGCTGAGGCAGTGCGACACAAAACCTTCTGAATCGGACTCATCCAGGATGAGTCGGAGGAGCTTGTACCCGGATTTGAGCTGGGCTTCGCTCACAATAAGGGTCTGGATGAGGGTAGACGCAACGGGATCAATGGCTAGCTTCCGAGCAGCCGCCTTGTCCATGCTGTCGACCAGCACGTTGACAAGTTCCCGCGCCTCCTTCTTCAACGCCGAAGATGTCTCCATACCTTCTTGTTTCATGCTGACATCAATCTCGGTATGCTTCCGTGCAAGTTTCGAGCGTTTGCTTCGCATATCCTGCGCAATACCGGCGAACGCCAATATGAGCGTCTGCAGAACATGAGACGCATATTTATCTCGCGTGAAATCTCCCACGACTTTGCTAATTCGTTGTGCGAGCTTCACTAAAGGTGTCTCGCAGCTGGGCAAGGCGACGCTGCGCATGATGATAGCTTCGAGACAGTGCGAGCTGAATTTCTGGAAGGCAAGGTCAACGGCAAACGGCTCGAATGCCTTCAGCAGCTGCTGCATCTGATCTTCATTCGCAAGCTGCGTGAGGCGCTCAAGTAACTTGGAGCAAACCTGGTTTGTTGCGAGTTTCAGCTCACGCCCAGCAGCCTCCTTGAAGACATTGTCTATAAACTGGTCACGCTCATCAAGATTCAATGCGTTTGTAGCAAGCACGCTCTCGGTATTTTTGAAGTATTCGAGCTCAGCGCGATCGAGAAGGCCGAAAAAGGATGAGCGATTGTCGCGGGATGTTCCGTCATGCTGTGCATCTACTGAGGCACCTGCATCGCTCGCCTCTTCCAATGGGACATAATCATCATTCAAAAAATCCCCGGCCTGTTTTAGCTCTTTTTTTTCTTTCCTTTCTCTCCTACGCCCTCTAGTTTGCCCCATTTAAGTGATTGAGAGGCGCTTCAAGCTAAGGCAGATTTGATTTGGAGGTGGATTTTTCGGCGAAATTTCACATTTCACTGAAATAAATTAGGTAAACAAGCTTCCGCATAGCCATATAGTGGTGGCGATTAGCGAACATTGCCCGTCGAGCAGGTTAGAGTCGGCTGTTGGTAACCCCCTGCTCTTCTCCGGCTGAGCCTCGATCGTCACTGAGTGCAGAAAAAAGGCTGATAATAAAACAGGACAGAGACGGTGAGCAGAGAAAATGCGTCACCTCTTATCAAATCATATAAAACATTTAGAATTCGACTTCTTTTAGCTCCTGAGATAAACGTGTTGCTTAGGACCAGCGCAATCCTAAGCGCATACTATCAGAAACACCGCCACAGGTGCGCGAGCGTTTGCATGACAAGGCTGGTCGCGCGTCCCAGAGCACATGCGTCGTGCGAGGATGACATCTGCGGGCGGCGCTTATTCTCCCTACCTCCCACGACCTTACCCTTGCCCTGAGTTTTCCCATGTCGACAGGCCCCTTCAAAAAGCCGCTACCCGGAGGGTGAGGGCCTTGCGGCGACGCCTCGCATAATCGCCCGATGCGTGTCTGTCCTGCGGACAAAAGAGGATGCTCGGCCCTGCTCGATGAGACCGTTCATCGCTTAGCGAGGAAAACGCGGCGGGCACTCTCATGCGCTCAGTCTATGTACTATACCCGAACCCTCGCGCCGTCGATCGAGATCGCATAACTTGGCGCCTAACATCAGAGTGAGCATGCAGATTACGTAACACGTGGAGACGTCTCAAAAAGATCTGCATCTCTCCATCCACAGGAGCGACTCAATCGGAAAGGATTCTCTTCACGTAGGTACAGCTGTCTGTTGGGCAAATCTCTGCAGTCTCGCTGCCGCGTGTTTCCACCTCAAAACCTTCGTCGTTTCACCATTAGCATTGTGTTGCGTCGTCATTAACTGAGACCATCGCGCTTGCACATCCTGTTCCGCTTATTTCACGCGCGTCAGCTCCAGCATGCCAATGGCCTCCTACGCGCCATCACCATGGGAGCTTGGGCCATTCCGACCGCAGACCGCAGGAACGTCCTCAGCAGCAGGAACACCGCTCAATAATGGGTTCGAGTCGAGCCAAATCGGCGCGCCAGGCTCATCATCTTCCTCGTCATCCTCGGCGGCAGGGCAACCCGCGCCGCCAAATACTATCGGAAATTCCCAACCTAGCGGGGCTTCCACGCCCTCCGCGGCTGTCTCGTCGCAGTCGTCTTTAAGCGACCTGACAACAAGTCCCAAGTCGCGAGGCTCGTTCTCGTCAGCAACTTCGTCGACACTTGTCGGCTCGCGAGGGTCTTTGAGTCTCGGCTCGGCTCCGCTCGTCAGTGGATCACGGAGTTCTCTCAGTTCCTTTGCCTCGATAGGCTCGCTGGCATCACAAGGCTCGCTTACAGCTCAGCAGCAGCCTATGATGGATGACCCGAAGCAGCTTTTTGGCGCCCAGGCAACACTTGTTGTTAATAATATGCCGCGCGAAATGACGGCGCGCGAGTGCCAATTGCTATTTGCCCTCGCCCCTGATCTTGTTTCAACAGATGTCAGCCGCAACGCCGTGTCTGGAGAACTTACAGTGTACGCAAAATTCTACACCACGCATTCTGCGCAGTCTGTAGCCCAAACGCTTGAGCGGATACCAGACCAAGTTGGCTCGAAGGTCAAGGTCACACTTCAGACGCTCCCCTTAGCATCGGCGAGCCAGCAGCCCCTACTGTCTCAGCAACCACAAGCGCAGCGTTCCATATACCCGTCGCGGCCGCTTTTTGCGGAGTCGTACTGGTCCAATCAGCCTATGACGCCAATGTCGCCGCTCGGCCAAACCACAACATCCGAGCTGTTCAACAGCTCGCGCAGCGCATCTATTGTTTCTCCCACTGACCCATTATTCCCGAGTCAAGCGCATGGTATGGGTGGGCATCAAGAGGTATCAGAATCGCCGTTCCGACAGCCAGGTAGTCACAACGGCTCGGCGAGCTCCATTGGTTCGGCATCGTCGCGGCCTGGTTCCGTAGGAAACATTGGCTCGCAAGGCACCGGCCAGGGTCCAGGAGGACTGCCGATTCACCAGAACTCTGTCTCGAGCGTCGGTTCGGGATCTGTCTCGTCAAGCGGATCGGGCTCAGCGTCGCGCGTGTCCGTACCTTCCATCCAACCGCAGAGCATGCGGCGCATGCCGCCGCAGAACCCTGCCGACCAGAACCCTCCTTGTAATACACTCTATGTCGGCAACCTCCCTCCTGATACTTCTGAGGCTGAGTTGAAAGAGCTCTTTAGCACGCAGCCAGGCTATCGCCGGCTCTGTTTTAGGGCGAAGCAAAATGGACCTATGTGCTTTGTTGAATTTGACGGCGAGGCCCTTGCTGGCCGCGCTCTTGATGAACTTTATGGCGTGAGCCTATCCAACTCTGTCAAAGGCGGCATCCGTCTTTCTTATTCAAAGAATCCGCTTGGCGTCCGGTCCCGTACAACGCGACCCAAATAATAAAGCGCCCCTTCCCTTTCTGCACTGATTAATTTGTTGCATTCTTCGACCGGGATGTCGCGCATTGCTGCATTGTTATCTTATGGCTCCAACAATCATGCCTTTGTAACAGGCATACTCACATTTTTATAGTTAGCAAACTGCATTTTCTCGTCACCACTCGAAGCAGACGCTGGCGCTGTTACAAGCGTTGCCGCTATTGAGCTTAGCATCACCGCATCTCAAGACTAGCAGGTTAACTGGTGGACATACGTATAAACACTAGCCAGCACACCAATGATCGTTTCCTAGCCGCCACGCGTCGCCACAGGACAGTCCACCACCAGCAGCACGTGCCTCAATTCAACTTTCGTGAATTGAAGTCTTACAGTGATTGGAGAATTACTTCGACTACGTACAAGCACGGCTAGGCCAGGGAATTATGGTATATTTGAAAGAGCAGTCTCAAACATGAGTAAAAGTACAAGCACTGGCTGCCACCGGCTCGGTATATGGTATGGTAAGCGCTAGTTGGGTGAAGTGAGGGCATCAGCCTATTACCATGCTGCTTACGCACTAGACACCTTACGCGCGAACGAATGAGCTAGCGTCCTTTGAGTCGACAACCGTCGTGCCACCCTCCGTGGACTTCTTCTTGCCAATACCGAAGCGGTAACCGCCGCGCTTGCCCTTGGGAGTGCTCGAGCGCTTCGATGTCTTCGACTTGTAGCGACCGCCGCTGCCAGCGGCGCCGCTCTTGCCGGGAGATGTGAGGCAGAAGAGAACGATATTCAGCAGGGACATGAACACAACCGCCCAGGCAAATCCATAGAGAGCAGGGCCGAGGCGTGCCTGTGCCCCGTGATCGTGGAAAATGTTCTTGCCTTGGTTGTAAGCCGCGGTGCTGAGGGATGCAGCGATCACAACGAAGACGAAGCTGATGAACTGCAGTACAGCCGACGTGATGGCGAGCCCGCGCATGGCGTAGGACAGGATGGACACAAACAGCGTGACAACCTCGAAGAACAGAGCGATGAGGTAGAACGCAAAATCAAAGCGCGTCATGTAGAAGTATTTGCTGGTCTGGAATTCGTCCCATGTCTGCTCACCTGAGTTGAAGTTTTTCTTCGGATCAAGCGGATACGCAGGCTTGTTCTTCGTGCACTCGATGAACTTTCCAGGCTTGCTAAGGCTCTCGCCCTTCTCGTAGCCACAAATGTTGTACATCGACCACCTCGACACAGGATACTGTGCGCCGGGCGTGTCGCTCGTGTCGGCCGCAAGCCAGTACCACTTTTGCAGAACGCCGTGGTCCTTCGTTCCGGCGAGAACGATGAAGAACAGCAGCAAACAGCTGCCCATTGTGAACAGTATGGCCAACAGCAGGGAAATGATGCGAAGAGATGCGGGCGCCATTTTAGTGGGTAAACTAGAAGTCAATGAGTACGCCTTTGCACAGTTGTCTTCAAGAGATAAAGATCAAGTGGGGGGTCCGTCTGATCCGGCGATTTATTATGGCTGGGAATGTGCCGCTATGAATGTGATGCACCATTGTTTACGTTAGGTAAGCAGTATGCATGCCTAATGCGGAAGTAGCAAGCATGCTCTGCGTTTGCGAATTCTGGCCATGTGCCGGCGATTTATCGCTGCAACACCTAGCAGTTCCGGTCCTGAGCAAGTAGCATAATTAGCAAAGGGGCTCAGCTGTCTACTGGTAAACTGGGAAAGCTTTGCAAGGGGCGCAGCTAATGCTCGCGACTTCTCAAGAGCCCTCTGCTCTCCGCTTTGCATTGTATTGCTGCAGTAGGGCACTAGGTTTCATCAAACATAGAGCTTCTACTTTACCCGTACCCTACTATTTAAAGCGGCTGTCTTCTTGATCACGACGACAGCATTTTCCGCGTATTTCGCAGACCCTCGCATTCCTCAGACTAGTACCGTCATAATAAGTCATTTTTTAAATATCAGGCATGTTTCTACTCATATCACTTGTTTGGATAAAGGCGCTTTCTACGAATGTTGGCTGAGTTTGCGGCTTTCTTGGACTTTATGAAATGACGTACGTGGCTGCACGGGAGGGGACGCACCACCCATGCAAACTCTTCAAGCGGCTGCACGGTCACGCACGTGCCTTTTAACTAAACGTCACATCATAAATTTAGTGGGCTACACCTTATTGTGTATAACATGATACTGGCTTTGACCACTTTATACGTTTAAAGGATGATGTAATTCAACTCTCCGTGATACTCCTTCCGAGGGACCTAGTTTCAAAACATATCACATGAATATAATCGCGCATGATGTGATTGCACATGACTGTCACGCCATATGTCATGTGAGCAAATAGTGCTACACATGTCAGCTAATTATAGATCTCTCTACGCGAGGACTGCACTTCTTTTGAGCGAGGGTCAGGCGATTCCCGAGGAGATAGGGAGGGCAGCAGCGGTACAGACCCATCGCTGCTTCAATATAGGCTAGACAGCTAACGATCAGCTCATTCGAACGCATACCGATGATGATTATCATATCTTACGAACCTCAATATGTAGACTTACAAGTTCTATGACTTTTTCAGTGCCGAGTTCACTATATCGATCCCCTCTTTTCATGCACTTGAATTCTGAGACACTAAAAGAAGCCTTGACTGCGGCGACCATAACCTTATCCTGAAATAACCGATCAGTAGCAAAGCCTGCAATAAGAGGCGCTAACCTATTATTTGCGATATGGGCTGGTTTTTGTCAGGGATAATTAAATCGCGGCCAGAGCCTCTCTGCGACAGCCCAGATCGCAGTGCCGCGATGAGGACCACTTACAGTTCTGATTTCAAAACAGTTACGGTTTGAAACCGCCTGGGTGCAGGGCTCCCAGTCACTGCTGCGCAGGAGAGAGTCATACAGCAATATCGAGCGCATTGGCTTCAACGGTCGAACCCTTTCCTTACCTCATGATGGATCTGCAGTTGTTTAAGACAATGGGCGTTGCCGTGCAAGGGGTTTTGAGCGCACGTTTCAGGCGACATGACGCAAACACCCAGGCACAGGGCGACCAAATGGTCATGCGGCAAAACTATCATTTAAGTGCAATACATGTTTAGTTTCTTTTGAATCTTTTTGAAAGCTGCCATATCTCACATGCCAAACATCGACTAGCTTGACAAGCACGGGATCTCCTAAACCCTCGTCGCGCTATCCTTACCCCGTCGCGCCGTGTTAGTGCTTCCTTTCACGCACGGCAAAGCACCATACCCTGTGCATGGGGCGTCTACGGCTGCTATGCGATTACTCATAGCGTAGGGAAAGGGTGCTCCGCATCTCCTTGGGTGAGGTTCTATTGGTCGCCACGAGGCTCGTTTGAGTCGCCAGGCGACGTCTCTTTTGGTTTTATGATGCTGAGGAAAATAGTTGAGAAGTGGCCGGTCACTGACGACGACATCGTCTTCGACACTTTGTCGCTATCACTTTGCCAGGCAGCATAATTGAATCTTAGTGCAGCATGCTCGGCTCGGCTCGGATTGTGCCGCTGTGCCGCGGAGTTGCCGTGCGGAGGAGTGAGTGCAGCTCGCGCCAGTGCTGCTCACCAAACTCAACAGCGTATCAAGATGACACATC
Organism: Entelexis tilneyi; assembly: GCA_030566755.1. NCBI lineage: Eukaryota > Fungi > Ascomycota > Dipodascomycetes > Dipodascales > Trichomonascaceae > Entelexis > Entelexis tilneyi. The sequence continues at coordinate 34,145 of JAKUAT010000031.1, read as the reverse complement.
TGGGTCGGGGTATCCCACAGCCCACCGCGGCGAATTAGTCGATTAAGCGGGCCAATACGAGGCTGTAGAAGCTTGCTCGACTAAGACCCAGGGGCCACGGCATGCAGCGCGATATATCCCCACATTTGGTGTGTATGATTCTCGGTAATTTCCGCGTCTCCACCTAAAGTGACATTGTGAGAGTCTGAGCGAGTGAGTCTTTTTCCGATTATACTCGCACAATTACTAGCTACGAGGCCATAACATCCAATATTTCCGGTTATAATTAAACTTGCGAGGCCGGCGATGGTCTTTATTATCAGCCTGCAGCGTTTTGTCTTCATTCAGGGCACGGTTTATATGCAGTGTGGCCCTTTTAGTTTGAGGCACAGTTCCCGTGATCGTCGGCATTCCGGAGTGGCTTTACTCATACCGGCTCGCGTCGGCTAGTCAAGCCGGCCCCTATCCGAGCTCGACTTCGTCCTTGAAAACGAAATTTGGAGTATACATCCAGCGTTGGTGAACTCCCGTTCCCCGATTTACACTAGTGTTTCTCTAGGGCGCCTCGGTGCGCTCGATACGCATGCTCGCCCGTACCGCCACTTATCTTGTCTTCTTGACTAGCCGACTTCTATGGTGCGCAGCTGTGACGACGCCCGAACCCTACGCATTCACCACACGCTCTGCGGCGGACATGTCAGTAAGCACACGCGATGCGTTACATGCCCTAGATAACAATATGCACCGTTTGCGCATGTCCTGTAGGTTTTCTCCCCTCGCTGAATCTTCCGTAAGTCATAGTTAAGGCATCTGCACCTCAAGTGCATATAGATGCAGCACGACAGATGCGCGATATTTTACCTTTAGTGCTAACCGGCGCCTCATAAGACCGCATAAGACCGCTATCTTTGAATCTTGTCTGTTCAAGGTTCTGAAATGGCCAGCTCATTGTATCCCGTACCAATGGAACAACGCTTGGCACCTGCAAACTTTGATGTAGCACCAGAGCTACCAGGGTTCTCGTGGATATTTGAGCCTGGATTAGACCGCCAAGACGTACCAGGATATCCTCCGTCCGATCAGCATTGGCACGCTCGTAAGGAGCCCCGAGGCGCAATGGGAGCTACGCCATTCGCGCATATGCATCATGCGCCGCCACCGGGCTCCACAGTGCTGGACCACAAAATGTCATCACATCAGGAGCACGCGAAGCAGCTCGTAGGTGCTGTGCCGCCGCCGGTCGACATTCCGGCAGTCGAGAGTGGTCATGCTCCATCAAGGAAGAGTGTCAATGGGGGCATTGCTGTGAAGGACATTGGCAGCAACGTGGGTGTTGGTGCTGGAGGCCCCCTGTCGGCTGTGGTCGGGGAAAGCACAAATATGATCAAGGGCGAGCATGACGCAGAATTGGAACGTCATAACTCGACCACATCAGCGGAGTCGAGTGGGTCACTGTCATCGCTGGAATCAGCGCCGCCATCGCTCTCTGGTTCGATGTCAAGTTCATATACAAGCTCCATGCCTCAGACGATGCCGAATTCAATGGCTGGATCCCCAGCGAACTCTCTTGCGAATTCGCTGCCAGGCTCTATGCCCGGATCAGTATCGAATATTGTCCCGCGAGCATGGCCGTTCATGCCGGGCATGGAGTATGCAACAGGACTTGCGTACTCCACCGGACAGATGTCCGGATTTGGTGCGCCGTCACACGTGCACTCGTTGGCGCACATCCCGCCTTCATATGGCTCGCCGTTGAGCGCGGCAATTGGAGCGCTGGGGCCGATGCAGAGCGTGCAGAGCCATGGTGCGCCGTTGCCCCCAAGCATGGAGGGATATGGAATTGTGATGGGTAATTCAATAGGCGGCGAGGAGGAAAGTGCCGCAGGCGGTCAGCGTGAGTCGCGCGCATCTTACGGAAGCCAACTGAAGCGCTGCCCAGTGTGTCAAAAGGTGCTGCGGCGCGATTTGACGCGCCACATGCGCATTCACGAAGCTGTCGCCGAGTTCCGGTGCCCCTACCCCCGGGACAAGTGCAATCACAAGCGAGGTCAGTTCAATCGCCCCTACGAGTATAAGAAGCACTTGATGAACTCGCATTTCTCGTTTAGCAACGAGGAGGAGTCTCGTAACGCGCCCAATTTGCAGGAGCGCATGCGACTTGAGGGCCAGTGTCACTGTGGTGCAGGCGAGATGAGCGCAGATGACTGGATCATTAAGCATGTTGGTGGGCGCGAGTGTCCGCTGTTGCGACACAAGCAGTCCGAATTATGAACTTAACGAGCTTGCGCAGGCGTGAGGATGATTAACGATGGTAAGGAAAAGGACATGGGAAGTTGAGTGAGGGGCTAGGTTCGTAAAGTGTGATTGTTCGCGCCAGATTAGCGAATTTTACAGGTCATCAGTTCGCCTACTTGTAGTGTGCGTGTTGAGGAAGACACTTTTTTGCCCTTCACTCAGACTTCATTGTTTCGATTTGGGGCTGCATTCATGGCATTTTTTGGATAGAGATTGTAATGAGCCAGGCATACAAAAACTAAAATGTAAAACACCAATATCAAGACTTATAGCAGGGCATGATGGTGATGACTCCGAAAAAAGAAAGGTCACGGTTACATTGAGGAGAGGACGCGGTATTCAATGGAGGCGTCTGGGCTACGTGGTGACTTACGAGCTAGCTCACACTAGCAACGAACAGATATTTTTGTACTGCCGCGTTCAAGTTCACGGCCTTACGTACTGCAAAAATTGTAAAATAATAAATGTAACGCTCGTGAGCTCTCTCTCTTCTCGCCGTTTGAACGTTTGGACGTTTGGGCGTGCCCCTGCCCTGAAGGCTCAGGGCGACCACCAAAGCCTCTCGTTCCGCCCCCCCCAGGGCAGGGATGGCGTAACGGTTTCTCGACATTTAGCCGTAACACGGGTGGTCCTGCCACCGCCGCTTTCACCGATCCGACGACCACTACTGAGCCGCCAACGCACTTCCTCGCGTGTAGTGTGCACTAGCGTACTGGTTGCCAGTTAAGTAACTGAGGCCTTAATCCATTGATTAACACACCAATGTCGGAAGACGAACTACACAAACTCGACCGTTGGTATGTTGACTTTAGCGCGGCAAAAGTCGCTCTGCACAACATTGACGTGCTGCTCTACTCACTAGTCCAGAGCCAGAACGAAATGACGGCTAAACTGTGCGATGTGTTTGCCGCATACAGTGACCTTGCTGGTGACGGCACGGAGGGCCAGCGCGCGGCCTCTCAAGCCGCTCTCCTCGACAAGGCTGCCATCCACTTGCGCGGTTCAACAGCGAAGTTTTCAGCAAAGGTTTCGGCGCAAATTCAGAATAGCCGCGACCAGGTCTCGACGATGGGGCGCAATTTGCACAAGCTGAAGTCTTTGAAACCGCCGCAGCAAGAGCCGGCCATCCAGGACGCTTTAGTCAAAGTTCCGGAGTTCCTGTCTGTATTCGATGCCTTCCTCGCCCGTCTCACACTGGAGCTGCGTATCCAGCAGGCGAGTTTCTACAAACGGCTGGGTGACGCCTTTACGCATGCAGGTCGCGCGGAGCCAATTAGCTCCATCAAACAGACTTGGATCACTCAATTTGAGCAGATCATGCCTGCTGTCGAGAGTCTGAAGTATGTGCGACCACAAGTTCATGTATTGGATCAGCAGTATGCACCTCCCGAACATGACGGACGCGAAACCGTACTACTTGCTCCTTATAAGTGGATTCATTCGCGAGTGACTCGCGATGTGCGCGACTTTAAGTTCAGCGACCCGCGCAAGGGCTTTTTCAACAAACCGACACACCCGCCTAAGCGCGAGTCGGAGCTCGTTGTTGCCACATTTGACTTTGAAGGTCAGACGGAATCGGACCTTGTTTTCAAGCGCGGCAATGTCATTCGCGTCATTGACAGAGGAACGGAGGATGATCCAAACTGGTGGTGCGGGGAGTTCAACGGTTCTCGTGGCCTGTTCCCGCGCAATTACGTCGAGGAGCAGCGTGCTCCACACCCGAACGAGTATATTCCGCGCTCGCCGGGCCGCGACGCTCACCCTCACCGGTCTGGACCTCGCTCTCCTGGGGCGAATTCATCCCCCAGGCACTCGTTGGATTCAGCTAAGCGGGGCATACGCCCGGCTGATGAAGACGCTACTGCTGAGGCAACGACTCCCGCAGCCGAGACAGACTCTGCTCTTAGTGTAACAAATGTGTCTGACATACCCGGCTCGCCGCATAGCCACGAGGAGTTCGGCAAATTTCACTCACCAGATGAACCATCATCACCGAAACTCCCACGTCGCCCGTCCCAAAGGAAAAAAGAGACCCAGGAGGACGAACATGCACCTAAGCTGCCAAAGAGACCTCCACATGTGCAGAGTTCCCCCTCTGAGTCTGCCAATATGACCTTCACGAAGGCTGCTAGCGACGCTTTACCGAATGATGCTGATGTGAAGGCGGAAGTTGAAACTAACAGGGCCGAAGCCGATGTTGACAATAGGTTGTCGAAAGACTTTGCAAAGGAGGAGTCAGAAGTGACCCCTGATGGACACGGACAGCGTGATGGTGAGGCAACAGCGCTCAAGGAACGTGATTTGAAGGGCCTTGAAGAGTCTCAACTTCAGGGGCCTTCTGAGGAGGCTTTAAGCCCCAAACTCGACAACGTAAGCCTCCAAGCTACGAATGACGCCAGCTTAAAGGTTGACTCTGTGAATTCCGACTCTACGAAGCTTGATGATGGGAGCCAAGAGGCCACTAGCTCGGATCTGCATGGTCTCGGCCTGAAGGATGACCTTGCGGGGCCAAAGGGTACTAGTGAGCCATCAGTGCTCGGCTCGCCGCTGCATGTAGAGAGCAAGAAGCAGTCGGAGCTCAGTGAGCACTCTGGTGAGTCCATTGTGACTGACCAGAGCGGGTTGGTGGCTCCCCAGGACGTAGATACTGCTTTGACTCCGAGCCAAGGAGAGAGCTCGGCCAAAGCCGATGCGCATTCCTCGCCTTCGACGGGAGCGGCTCCCTCATTTGACACCGACAGCGAAGATGACCTTCAAATACCTGAGGAGCTGCGAGAGGATTCTCGCGATGACTTTCGTCGCCAGAGTGACCCCGCAGCGCACTCTCCTGCTGATGCGCCGAACTCCCAGCAAGTCGAAAGCGCCGCTTCTAAACCTGTGTCGCCCTCGGCTGCAGAAGTGCATGGTGAATCTACGGAAACTACTTTTAATACGACTGGAGACACATCTCGGAGTGTAGCGTCTCCAAGCAATGTTGAGGAGGTCGTGACTGCGAACGAAAATTTAGCTCACAAGGTCACCAGTACCGAAGGTGACTCTGAGAAGGCTCAAGCCACCAAGAATGAAGCTAGTCGCTCGGAGCCTTCACAGTCACAGGGGAATGATGACGAGCTGCTTTGAGGTTATCGCTTTGAAGTTACCGCTCTAGGGTTATCGCCACCCGTAGCGATTAAAGCTCGCTTCCGTTCCGTCGTCAGCTTCGTCCTCTTCGCTCCACTCAGGGTCAAGCCTAAGGTCGCCCAGTTTATCGCCAAGAATGTCGTCCAAATCTGAACCAAACTCGCCCCCTTCTTCATCTTCTTCCTCAGGATACTCGTTTTTGTAGTAGTCCTCCGCATTGGAATCGTCTTCCTCGCCCACAAACGAACTCTCAGAATCTGAGTTGATGTCACCAAACAACAGCTTCTTCTGGTTTTCATCCACATCGCTTTATAAATAAGGTTAGTACCCATTCAGGTCATATGGCCGGTGGGCAAAGAGCATCTCTGCTCAGCTATACTTACATGTACCCAATGCTACCGCTTGCAGCAGGACCAGCCTTGCCGCTGAAGTAAACGTCATAGACGTAGTCTTCTGTCTCCTTATCTGATTCCTCGGGTGTTGGAGACACTTGTTGTCTATTTTCAGTACTCATGTACTCGGCAATCATCGACTGCAGCTCAGCCGGAACGAGCTCCGTGTCTTCAGTAGGAGGATGAGCATCTGTATTGATGGCACCTGGCTCTCCAGAGCCGCCTTTCGCGTCTAGCCGCAGGCGCTTATTTTGAGCTATTGCAAATACATTTTCAGTGTCCGCACCTGATACGTTTTTGCTGCTTCCCTCTAAAATGATGTGCTTCTCTGCTTGCTGCTCATCGTATGTCCGGGCCAGCCGGAATACAAGCGACCTCTCCTCGTCAGCAACATCGCGCTTCCGCTTTGCATCGCGCACCAGTAATGCATCAATGGGGTCCTCGTTGCGCAGGCGCTTAACTTGCACTGAGTACACCATACTTTGGAGAACACAAGTCGCAGCAGGCTGGTAAACAAACCGGTGACTAAGAAGACCCAATCCAACTGCACCACCTCCTAGGCTGCTTGGAGGCCTCGTTAGTAGTATAGGAGAACTATTCTCAATTCAAAGCTTCTCTTCTGAGCAAATAAGCTCAGATTGTTGAGCAAGCCTCTTCTATGTACTTCACAGTTGCTCGCCTTTTCGCAGTCAACCGCAGTAGCTATCAATGTCTGATATCCATATGTTCCTTGATTAAGGGACATATTTGCGCCACTCGCATTGGCACAAATAAGCCCCCAGACAAGCTTGCTCAAATCGGCCCGGCATCGTGAAGCTTTTATGGAACTTGACTGAAAGGGTTCAAGTGCGACTCCTCTATCGTTTTAGTGCGAGAATGAGATGACGCGTCAGTGCACTTAGCCTTTGTTGTTGTGTTGACACGCTGTCTACCCAACCCAGGCCTCGTATGACAGGGGGCCCAGGCACGAAGTTGAGAGCAGAGGATCCGTCTGGGCCTACTACTACTGCACGGAAAACAATAAACAAATTAAGCACTATGGGCGGTAATTCCAAATAGAGCATACCCGTGCCCTAAGAGGACGCATATGTACCGACAAGGATTGATATTCTATCTTAGGGTAATTTAGGCCGTGTAGCTCACTCATTGCCCACATGCGGAAATTGTCGCTTGCACACGGAGCAGCTTAAATACCTATTCGCCTGCGCTAACGTTAATTTTACCGAAACGTAATTAGGAAAGGCAAAATGTCAAAGTGGTTACGGCCCACAGATATCTGCGTCGTGACAGGTGGCTCTAGCGGCCTAGGCGCCGCGATTTTACAGAAGCTAGCGGCAGCAGGCTGCCCCACTGTTGCTCTTGATATCACAGTGCCAAAAAATGGCGAGGAAGGGCTGGGTACTGCAAGTGCTAAACTACTCGAAGATGAAGACTCGTCGTCAGGCAGGGAAGAAGAGACCAAGGTCTCGAGTCCGAATGCTTCCAGCCTCAAGCAAAGAGCCGAGGAAGAGCTACCGGAGCAAGCCGCATTGTCCTCAATCGAAGGGTCCGCCAACAACACGAATGCGCTTGATAACGTCCCATCTGACAGAGTCCTTTCTGAGGGTCCATCTGCTGAGAAGGATAGCGCTATCGAGCAATTTGAGTCAAGTCCCACCGGTGCTGAAGAGGACTTGAAGCCAACGCTCACGATAAAATGTGATGTTCGGGACCCAAAAGATCTCGCGCGTGCTCGGGAGCAGATATTCGAGAAGTTTCAGCGCTACGCATCTGTGGTCGTATGCAATGCCGGCATTCGTCGGCCGCTGAACTCGATTGCTAAGACAGGGTACGACGAAATCGAAGAGACAATCGAAACGAACCTCTCAGGGCCCTTAAAGACGGTTCGCGCATTTTTGCCGGACATACTTGAAGCTAAGCGCGGATTTATCGTCACTATAGGGTCTGCTCTTGGTCTCGTGTGCCCCAAAGGGCTTAGCGTGTATGGGGCCTCTAAAGCAGGACTCCTAGGATTTCACGAGGCTCTTGAGCAGGACATTTCTGGATACAAAGACGTCCATGCATTGCTTGTGTGCCCTGGGCAAATTGATACGTCAATGTTCGCTGATGTCAAGACCCCATCGGAGACTCTGGCGCCTATCGTGAAGCCCGACAAGCTTGCCGAGAAAATCGTGAAGCGCGTTAGTAAAGCCAAGACGTCTACCCTGTATTCGCCTGCGTACGTCCGCTACCTGTCGCTGGTGCGTGCGGTGCCGACGCCGCTGGCGAATCTTGCGCGCAGATGGAGTGGTGTGGATCGCGTATTTGATGAGATTAACGAGAAGCGGCAACAAGCAGTGGCCGCTGAAAATGCCGACTCCTCTACTTCTGCTGAATCGGTCCCTGGTTTAGACGCTTCTGGGTCCATATCGCACGCGTCAATTGAAGAGACACTCGAGCCTGTAGAGACCCAGCTCAGCGTGCCTCGAGTGCGTAGCCGACCCGTCAAAATCTCTGCGACAGAAAGCACTGGTAACGAGATTGAGCAAGACCACTTTTTCTCTCACTCCTACGTTCACAAGAGTGGCAGTAAGCCCCTAGCTCAGACCGAAACGCGTCTTGAACGGCATGCAAATACCGTCACTGCACCTTTGAGTGTCGAGGAACTCGTAAAAGACGAGAGGATCGACGTTTGAGCTTTTTCTTTATTTTAATTTATCTTTTACAACGTCAAACTTTTCCAATTTCCCGCATATAATGAATCATGTAAGTGGTGGGTGGACGTGAGTGGTGGAGCCTGCTGCTACTTACTACACAAGGCTCGCTACAGTTGTGTGTCCTTCCCCAAATTCCTTTCCCCTTTCCGCACATCATTACTTTGCTCTGACTTCTGAGCTTCAGCATTGGCCTCGAGAGAATCCCAAACTAGTCTCTTTCTCATTGCATAAAGGTCTTCTTCCTTTTCCCCTATCATTCATTGATGTGGCTTAGCAGTTTTCGGCAAAAAAGGGTGAATTGGGCGGATATGATAGAACAGGGACTAACTCCTTCCATACAGACCCTATTCAGTAGATCAACATCTGATGCGCTTCACCTTTGTTTTTAATCGCATGTAATAATAATACGTAGGACGCACCACCTCTCCGCAATCCCCGTCTTTTGCACGTGACGCGTCGAGGGCGCGCGTATATAAGTTCCTACAGCAGCCCGAGCATCGCTTTGTTGCGGAAACAATGCCTACAAAAGACTTCCAATTGAGCTCATTTGACGGTCTGGAGCTCCATTGTCGCCAGTGGGCGCCGGCAACTAAGACACCGGTTAAAGCCAAGATTGTTTTTGTTCACGGGTTTAGTGAGTACTTGGACTGCTATGATACGACTTTTGAGCGCGTCGCAAGCGCTGGGTTCGTTGTGAACTCGTACGATGCGCGCGGTCATGGAACAACGGCCAAGTCACCGAGGGATTTTGGCCAGACGAACGAACGCGGCGTCATGGGTGACCTTGAGACTGTCATCGCGCATGTTGCTCAGGATTGCGACGCTCCGCTCGTACTGTGGGGTTTCTCCATGGGAGGCGCCGTGGTGCTTAATTATATGGTGATTGGAAAGCTGCGTGAGAAGTTCAGCTTGTTCATTAGTGCGGGACCTTACGTTGCGCCTTCACCTGACATCCTGGGTGGGCTGAACGGTGTTCTCCTTAAGCTGCTGCCCGTCGTAGTGATGGTATATCCAACTTTCACGCAGTCTGTAGATCTGAAGCCTGAGCAGGCCACAAATGATCCGGCTAAGTGGGAGCTCTACCGCCAGCAGCCGATGCGACATTGTCGCAGTAGCGCGGAGCTCATGAACGACGCGGTTCGGCGCGGCAGGCGACTACTGGACCCAGAGTTTATCAAGAATATCATTGATCGGCCGCTACTACTGAGCTTCGGCACGAGTGACCAAATCTGCGACCCCGAGGCTACGAAACAGTTCTTCCAACTGGTTAAACTGAGCGACAAGACACTCGACCCGAGAGAGGGCCAACCGCACGAGCTAATGCAGGCACTCGAGCCAGCCCCTACAGAGTATTGGAATACCGTTCACAACTGGTTGAACAAGCAATTGTCGCAGCTACCACACCCTTAGGCGCTCAGGACCATCACTAGACATGGATAACCCTTACTTAAATTCTATTTACGCTTCGGAGGCATTTAGTGTTTGCGACCTGAACGGAAATCAATCGAGTCCACCCTCCTCGAACAGACGAAATTCTGTGAGTGCGTTGCAAGGCGGCCAATCATTGAACCACGATAAACGCCTGTGGTCACTAATAGATTAGGAATTTAGACCTTACTATGAGCCCGCGCTTGAAGTTTAATGCCCCTGTCACTGAGCTTACACGCGGCAAAGTCGGGCGTGCAAGCTGCCGCACATGTCACGGCGCTGGCGTTACCTGGAGCGCATTAACGGCCGAGAATCCATTTTGAGAAAAATAGGCACGTGAGATTACACATCGCAGACATCTTCACGCCGTGCAGCACATGCGGGCAAGTTGGTCCAGACAATGGGCTCTGATAACCATCCCTGTATCTCGCTTCTAGCGTAATATAGCCGGACACAAGTGATAAAAATAGAAGCAGTTCGGCTCGGGTGAGCGTGTGCAATTGGGGCGTGTCTAAACTCTTGCAACGAAGACTAGTGCTATGATAGACAAATGATTCAAATGTCAGGGCAGGGGTATCTCTTAATGAACCAACAACGTGCATGTGGTGCTGCAGCAGCTCGGTATCGCTGATCCAATGGGCCTCGGGATCATGACCGAGCGCCAAGAGAGCCTTCCCGGGGCTGATGCCACTGATGGGCATTCAGCCTTTTCGATGCAACTACCGAGCCTCGGCATGTAGAACATGATTCTTGGTTGAAAGCAAAAATTGTCACGCTCTGTGCGCGCACGCGGCCGCGACGTCGCAAACGGTTCAGCGGCTACGAACATAGCTATTTGTCAGGTTGCGCTAAAGGATAACTTTCTTTATTGTTAACCCCTGCCCTGGGACCGCTAATCTACCGACAGCGCCTGCATAAGCCCTCAGCTTCCGAAACGGCCAATTCGAGGGCGAGAAAGATAGGGCGAAAAAGGACAGGCCCGATCACATATAAGCCGCCGGATTGTCAAAACATTACCGCGAAGCTGTGAACTGCGCGCATTGTTGTGCCAATCGCTGAGCCAATGGCCTCTCCAATATTAGAGCCTGTTGAGGAGCTCCCGTCCTACTCAGAGTCTCTTGCGGCTGAGTGGACTTCGGCACCAGTGTCAACATTGTCGCGATCCTCATCACTGGGGTCCATGAGCACGATAGGTAGCAGCTATGGTGTTGAGGACGACTCGTTGCCGCACTACTCACCGGCGATCACAATGCGTGGGCAGCTGAACGTGAAGCAAGAGCTTGTGACACCATTCCGACGCGCAATGCGGCGGTCGTGGCGGCTCACAGAAGTGGAAATTAACAATACCCAGCTAAGACTGGAAGCATTGGTCGGGGGCGTCTTCAGAATGACGCAGCTGTTCACGCTCCAATTTGCCGAGGTTGGACTTGCATCGGATTATACGAAGAAGAGCAATATGATACGTTTGCGTATTGAGGCGCGCCAGTTTCTCATAGAGTGCGAGTCTCGAGAGGAAATGCTGCGCTGGCTCGTGGCTTTTCAGACCGCCATTTGTCTTGCATTGCCCCTCGAGCTGCGCACGCTCCCGGAGGATTCTGGCCGCCGGCGCAACAAACTCCGTGACCGCGAGCGCCGCGAAGAACGCTGCCGCCGCCGCGAGCGAGAAGCGCTCGAGGATCCTGGGGTTCTCTCCACTACATCCGAAGATAGATTCTCAAGCACAGAACAGGATGCCGCAGCAGCTCAAGTGCCGAGACCCGAGCGCCGACGACGCCACGATCCTTCAAAGTGGAACCCGCGTACTCGTCAAAGCCGTTTCAGCGAAAAGGACTTCCCGCATTTGGCAGCAGATGCCACCTGGGACGGGAAGGACGTGCTTTACAAAGGCCGATGGGGCCTCATATCAAACCAGTTCATCGTGTTTTTCGCAACGCCTCAGGTCCTATAATTACCATTCTGCACATGCATCTAGCTCTATTATGCTTTCTTATGCCTCACTATCTAAGTAAAAGGTGTATTTTTCTCCGTTTATGGCTGTTTAACAAGCTCACTCTCATACTAAAAAGGGTGGTCTCAAAGAATGTTTCTCGTGCTGATTCCCGGGACCTCAGTGGAAGTCAGTCCTAGGTGCCCAGCGATGGATATTATTCTATTCCTCCGCCTAGACAGCTTCCGTTAAGCAGACGGAAAGCTGTCGCTTTATAAAAAAGTCGGAGGAAACGACTGTAAAGAGGTGAAATTTGTCGCTGACGCGCGTTTTACGTGCCCTCGTCAAGATACTGCACGTATCACGGCGGCAAATCACGACTCTGGTAGTAGCAGCAGCAGCTATGGCCATTGGCAGGTTTATCGTCGTGGAGGGTCTCGATAGAGCCGGAAAGTCGACGCAATGTGCAAGGCTCGCAAATGAAATAAGCTCCAGAGGACACAAAGTCCAAGAGCTAAAGTTTCCGGACCGCACCACTGCAATTGGTAAGATGATAGATGCGTATCTGCGCAGCAGTGCCGAACTCAGCGACCGAGCCGTGCATCTTCTGTTCAGCGCGAATCGCTGGGAGGCTGTTGAGCATATGCGTAAACTTTTGCAGGATGGTACGTGGCTTGTTGTCGACCGCTACGTCTACTCAGGCATAGCGTTCAGTGTAGCGAAAGGTCTTGACTTTGAGTGGTGTAGCGCGCCAGACGTCGGGCTTCCGACTCCAGACTTGGTGATTTTCCTCGACGTCGATGAGCAGACAGCGGCCCAGCGTGGAGGCTATGGAGAGGAGCGTTACGAAACGCGTGATATGCAGGCACGCGTGCGCCAGCAGTTCTTGCGGCTGCGCTCAGAACAATGGGCGTGGATTGACGCGACGGGATCGTTGGACGAAGTAGCTTCAGAGATTCGAAACGCAGTTCTGGCGCTTGAAAAGTAATTCGTATATAATGTAATAGGCATGCTGAACGATTCGATGAAGACGTCATTTTTAAATTGCGTTCTTACGGGTCAAGTAATCAAAACGCGAGAACGTATAACCTATGAATGGTAGGTCCTCCTTGGAGTCCTTGCTGCGGTTCCGAGACTTCGGGTCGCGCGGTGTATCTGGAACCTGCTGAAGGTCCTCAGTTGGGAAGTAAGACGTGTCCATGATCGATTTCAGCCGCGGAATGAATGGCGCCGCATAATTCCGAATCTGTGTCCAGTCAACCCCACGGAAAAAAGGGTGCTGTTTGATCTCGCTCGCGCCGCCGCGTCCAAGGCGGTGCTCCTGTGATGTGAGAAGGCGCAGAATGAGGTCCTCGGCTTCAGGACTCAGATGCACATCATCGGGGAACTGAAGCGTCTCGTGCCAGTTCAAAATCTTGCGGTACGTCTCTTGTGGTGTCTCCGAGCAAAACGGGGGCCAGCCAATGAGGCACTCAAACATGATCGCGCCAAGCGACCACCAGTCGCATTCTTGCGAATAACCCTTCCGCACAAAAATTTCCGGCGCGATGTAGTCTGGCGTACCAACCGTCGAGTAGGCCATGAGTCGCCGCGACTTGCGCCACGTCATGATTTGCTGACGGTTGGAGATCGTTAAATGAATCACGTCCTGCTTCGGCGGCTCCTTGTCAAGGAGCTGCTTGTAGTAGGCAGAGTCATGAGTCTTGTGGAATCCTGTGCTCAAGCCAAAATCCGATAGCTTGATATGCCCAGACTTGTCGATAAGAATATTGTCCGGCTTGATGTCACGGTGGATGAACCCGAGCTGGTGGATCGCCTCAATCGCAAGCACGCACTCTGCAATGTAGAACCGCGTGATGTCTTCGGAAAACACATCGTACTTGATCAGCATTGTCATGAGATCGCCACCGGGTAAAAATTCCATGATGAGGTATAGGTACTCGTCATCCTGAAAACTGTAGTACAGAGACACCACCCACGGCGAGTCCGCACCAGCGAGTACGTCACGCTCTGCCTTCACGTGGGCCAGCTGGTCTTTTTTAAACATCTCGCTCTTGTACAGCGTCTTCATGGCATACACTTGACCCGTGTCGCGCTTTTGCACGAGTCTGACTTCACCGAAAGCTCCCTTTCCAATGACCTTCACAGTAACGAAATCCTCAAGTCCAAGCTTTGTTCTTCTGAGTCGCAGAAACGAGCCCTCCTTGCGGCCCAGTGACATCAGTTGCCTATTTCGCCGCTCCTCAGAACCGCGCTCAGAAGCCAGAACCTGCTCGGACTTTACACGGCGCTGATTGCGCTCGATAGCGTGGTTCACGTTCATTTTGAAGAAGTGTTCAATACGCATTTTCGCAACCTGAGCCTTCTCTTGTGTAACTTGAGACAAACGCTCAGGATGGCGTTCAAATTCGACCTGTGCGGGATGCTGCGCAACCGGAGACATCTGTTGCCCCGAATGTGGCAACTGTGGTGATGCATTTGCGCTCACTACGCTGGTTTGGGACGTGTTCGTATGGTATCCAAGCCCGTTACGTTGCGGCGACCCGCCATCGCGTTGTGGTGACACGTCTTTGAACTGCAGTGGAGAGTTCAGAGACCGCGCTGGTGACGAGGGTCGCGCATACTGCGTATATCCACTTCTTGCCGAGTTCAGGCTGCTCTGGCTCGCAGCGTATTGCGGAGAGTACGTTCCGTATGCCGTGTAGGCCTGCGGTGGGGCTTGCGGAGGATGCGCTGTTGGCGGCAGCTGTGGAATCTGCCCGAGATGTGGCTGAGGGGTCGCGTAAGGCTGATGCATTTGTTGAGGATTTGCGGTGAACGAAGCCTGCGGCATGCTACCACCCATTTGCTGCTGCTGTGCTTGTGTGAATGCCTGAGGCGACGCCTGGGGAGATCCCTGACCGTACGACGGGTACGGCGCAGTAAAGGTCTGCTGCCCATAGAGGCCATTCACATGCTGATAGTAGTGCTGCTGCTGCTGCTGCTGTTGTTGATGCTGCTGTTGTTGCTGGTGGTAAGCGTCGTAGGCAGAGCGCTGTGGACTTTGCGACCGTAGGGGACTTTGCGTACGCAGGGGACTCTGTTGGCCATGCTGCGGATCTGTGTAGTTGTACATCTGGGCGCAAGAATTCCGTCGTGGCCCGATGTTTACCTTTTCGCAGCCTCCTGGCCTCCCGTTCCTATTGCCTAGCCTGCACGTGATTACAAACATCGCGCCGCATAGCGTAGCTGCTGCCGTTGGCTCTCCCCCTCAGCTGTATCCAGTGTGCGCCCTCTGAGCAAAGGAGAGGAAGTGTGTGGAGGTAGAGGAAGGTTTTAGCAACTTAACACTAATGAATGCCACATTTATAGCCTACTGAAGCTTCTTATGCGATCCAACCTAACATTTCGTGGAGAAGGTGTGCTCTGCAGCAGATACGATGTTAAGCGAGCAAATTCGCGAGGCTACAAGTGTTGGCTTTCACAGGCCTCAATTATTTGGAACATCCGAACGCACAGATATTATGACCGCAGCGAGCTTGCCTTTACAAGCGCGTTGGCAAAAGTCCAAGTGCTGGCGCTCTAACATTTAGTTGGAATTAGAGGTTAGGGCACTGCGCTCACAACTTCTACGGTCAGCATTTTTTTGTTCGAGCCTCCCCAGCCTTACTGCGCGCATGAAGGCCGTCGTAAATGACAATCCTCCACTGCAAATCAGCGGGCTTTCTTTCGGAGTCCTAAGCCCTCCGGAGGTCCAGAAGCTCAGTGTAGTCGATATTGATCATGTCGAGCTTTACAATTTGGAGAATGGGCGAAAGCCTCAGCCGGGGGGCGCTATTGACCGTCATATGGGCGTGAGCGACAACTTCACAGAGTGCGAAACGTGTGGCGGCCGACTCGCCACATGTCAAGGCCACTTTGGTCGGATTCGTCTCGCACTTCCAGTATTTCATGTCGGGTATTTCAAGCACACGATTACGGTTCTGCAGTGCATATGCAAAGATTGTGGCGAGCTGCTGCTCGACCACGAGACAAAAAAGCAATTCAGGAAAGAGCTGCGCCAGCCACTCGATAATCTGCGACGTATGCAAGTGCTGAAGCGCGTGAACGAGCAGTGCAAGAAGATGCGAAGGTGTCCAGCATGCGATGCCTTGAATGGCGTCGTCAAGAAGAGCGGGCCTCTCAAAATCGTGCACGACAAATTTCGCTGGATTGGGAAGAAGACTCCTGATGAAAAGGTGCAGTTCGACAAAAGTTTTGAAGCGGTTATAGAGCAGTCCCCCGACACAGAGAAACTTGTCCGCAAGGCGCTCGATGACCTCAACCCTCTCCGGGTTCTCAACTTGTTCAAGCAAATGAATCCAAGTGATTATGAACTGCTGGGCCTTGCTGCACCACCGTCGAGCTACCTCTGGCAGGAAGTTCCGGCTCCACCTGTTTGCATTCGGCCCTCTATTACGCAAGACACAGCATCGAACGAGGATGACTTGACTGTCAAACTGACCGAAATCGTCAAAGCCAGTGCTCAGATTAGAGCCGGGTTTGACAACGGCATGGCTTTAAACGAGCTCATCAACCAGTGGGATTTCATGCAGCTCAGTCTTGCGCTTTACATCAACTCTGATACTCCTACTTCTACTCAAACAGCGCCCATCCGTGCTTTATGCCAGCGTCTCAAGGGCAAGCAAGGCCGCTTCCGTGGTAACCTGAGTGGAAAGCGCGTTGATTTCTCGGGGCGTACTGTTATTTCGCCGGACCCAAACTTGAGCATCGACGAGGTTGCCGTGCCTGACCGGATCGCAAAAATACTAACTTACCCGGAAAAGGCAACGCGATATAACCTGGACAAGCTGAAAGCGCTTATATCCAATGGCGCTGACACGTACCCTGGCGCAAATTACCTGATGAAGAGGAACGAAGTGGCGCGTCGCAATCTTCGATACGGAAATCGCCTCATGCTTGCCAAAAACCTCGAGATTGGCGACGTGGTTGAGCGCCATCTTGAGGACGGGGACATTGTTCTATTTAACCGCCAGCCGTCGCTGCACCGTGTGTCGATTCTGTGCCACCGAGTTAAGGTTCGCCCTTGGCGCACATTACGTCTTAATGAATGCGTTTGCACTCCATACGGAGCTGACTTCGACGGTGACGAGATGAACCTACACGTCCCCCAAACGGAGGAGGCGCGCACAGAGGCCATGACGCTCATGGGAGTCAAGCATAACATCGTGTCACCTCGCAGTGGCGCCCCAATCATTGCTGCTACTCAAGATTTCCTTTCTGCTTCATATCTGGTCACACACAAAGACTCCTTCTTTGACCGACGTCAGCTTTGCGAGCTTCTGAGTATGATGAGCGACGCAAATATTCACTATGACCTGCCAACGCCGGCCATCCTTAAGCCCAGGGCTTTGTGGACCGGAAAGCAGGCATTCTCGCTGCTAATCAAGCCAAATCATGACTCGAATGTTGAGATCAACCTTGAAGGAAAGAACAAGAGTTTCCAGAAACCATTGCGTTCCGACTGGCCACTGGAAATGAGCCCCAATGATGGATATGTTGTGGTGTACCGCTCTGAGATTCTCAGTGGTACCATGGAAAAAAAGCTGCTAGGTGATGGCAACAAGAACTCCATTTTTTATGCCATCCTCCGTGATTACGGACCGGACGAAGCGGCCGCCGCTATGAACCGCATGGCCAAGCTTTGTGCACGGTACTTGGGGAACCGTGGGTTTTCCATCGGCATTTCAGATGTAACACCGAGTGATTCGCTTGAAAACCTCAAGCAAGAACTGGTCACCAAGGCATACGCCGAGTGTGACACTTTAATCGACACGTACAATCAGGGGAAGCTCGAATGCCAGCCGGGGTGTAATATGGAACAGACACTTGAGGCAAGAATTAGTGGTGTCTTGTCTCAGGTGCGTGAGACTGCGGGTGACTACTGTATTCGCAATCTTGAGCCTCATAATGCACCTTTGATCATGGCGTTGTGTGGCTCAAAAGGATCACCTGTCAACGTTTCGCAGATGGTCGCATGTGTAGGACAACAGATTATTAGCGGAAAGCGTGTTGCGAATGGCTTCCAAGATCGAACCCTCCCACATTTCTTGAAGTATTCGCGCACGCCCGCTTCAAAAGGCTTTGTTAGGAATTCGTTTTTTACGGGATTGAATCCGCCAGAATTTCTTTTCCACGCCATTTCGGGCCGAGAGGGTCTCGTGGACACGGCTGTGAAAACAGCTGAAACTGGCTACATGAGTCGGCGACTCATGAAATCACTAGAGGATCTGAGCTCTCTTTACGACAGTACTGTGCGGACGTCCGCTAATCAAGTTGTTCAGTTTCAATATGGTGGAGACGGACTCGATCCAATGGATATGGAGGGCGATGCACAGCCTGTCGATTTTGAGCGTACCTGGGCTCACTGCTCGAATCAGTGCTTTGACGTGTCTGAGAGGCACCTGAGCGCAACTGAAATCCGCGAGTTTATCGAACGTTCGAATGCTTTCTCTGGGCTGAAAGCTGCTGGCGCAGATGTCGAGAACCTTTCGTCTGGCGTGAAAGAGCGCTCACTGGCATTTTTGGCTTCACTAAAGGAGTTTGTGCTCAAGAAGTCTCGAGGCCTCGAAGAGTTTGCGCAACGCTATCCAGAACCAGTCATTGCGAAGGTTTATAAGATTGGCTTAAACCACCTCAGGATGTTTATTGCGTCGGCCTTGAAAAAATACGATCGTGCTAAAGTCGAGCCGGGTACTGCTGTTGGCGCCATTGGTGCACAGTCGATTGGCGAGCCAGGCACGCAGATGACGCTTAAAACATTCCACTTCGCTGGCGTTGCATCGATGAATGTGACACTTGGTGTCCCGCGCATCAAAGAAATCATCAACGCATCCAAGACCATTTCGACGCCAATCATCAAAGCGTCTCTGGCCAACAACCGCGATGAGCGCACGGCGCGCATCGTAAAGGGCCGCGTCGAAAAGACACTCCTCCGTGATATTAGCGAGTATATGGAGGACGTGTACACAGCACGAACGGCTTTCATTGCTGTGAAAATTGACACGGATGTTATCGAGCGTTTGCAACTACACCTCACGCTGCGGCAGATTGCTGCGGCCATCGCGCGCCATCCGAAACTGAAGATCGCTGAAAGCGATATCATTGTAGTCCCATCAAAGCAACTTCTCCAAGTAGTGATCCGCCCTGCTGAAACTGATGATGATCCGAAGGCTACTGCAGGATACTCGAGCCATCTGCTTCGCGCACTGCCTGACGTTGTTGTCTGTGGCTTTCCGGAAATCTCGCGCGCGGTCATCAATATCCAAAACGATAATAGCAAGGAATTACTAGTCGAGGGCTATGGACTCCAAAATGTCATGACGACAGATGGAGTGATTGGAACTGAGACAATTACGAACCACATTCTGGAAATGCGGCAAGTTCTTGGCATCGAGGCAGCAAGATCTTCCATTATCAACGAGATTAACAATACTATGAGTTCGCATGGTATGTCGGTAGACCCGCGCCATATTCAGCTCCTTGGTGACGTTATGACGTTCAAGGGAGAGGTGCTTGGTATCACGCGCTTTGGATTGGCCAAGATGCGAGACTCGGTGCTACAGCTTGCCTCATTCGAAAAAACAACAGATCATCTCTTCGACGCGGCGTTCTACATGAAGACGGACAAAATTGAGGGAGTGAGCGAGTGTATCATCCTGGGCCAGAGTATGCATATAGGAACTGGGGCCTTTGGAGTTGTCCAGCCTTTCCGGCCAGAAATTGCCGTCAAGCAGACCGCCTTCGAGGCTTTGGTGGCTCACTAGGATTCGAGTGAAGGGACTTGTATTTATTATAAAATATGTATTTTCTTAAATTTAACATAGAAATACGCAGGCGCTTTTCTTTAGGTGTGCAGTGCTTTCTCAGATGATGTTCACGAAGTCTCTCAGACTCGAACCCCCTTATCAGGCAGGTGGCGGAATGGACACCGACCTGGTGAGAGGGCTCCTAGCTTCATTCGCAGTTTATCGATCGTGCAAACGAAGAAGTCATGGATCCTGATTTGCACGGCTCAGGACCCATGACTTTCGGCATTGTAGCTCTCAGCGCAACATATAATTCTTGGGCACTCCAAAATTCGCGATCCAATATCTTACAGAGAGAGTTGGAGCCCTTTCGCAATACTTTTTGACATAACAGAGTTCACGCCTCGAGCGATAAGTTATACTAGCGGTACTTGCTGTCCTAGTGCAACGCTTCCAGCGCTTTTTAAACTGGCTCCTCATTAACGCCAGCTTCAGAAACTATCTTGGTCTCATCACTGGCTTCGCTGGCATTTGAGGCAAGAGCTGTTGAGCTAGGAGCTTCTTCTTTCGAACCATTCTCAGCCTTGACCTCTTTCTTTACATCTGGCCTATACTTTTTCAAGATGCCTTGTATACCTTGGACACCCTCTTCAACCAGTTGCTCGACAAGATCAAGACAGTCTTCTCGACATGGAGGCTTAAAAGCAATCAAAAATTTGAGAGTACGTGCACCAACGACTGACCGCTCGGGGTCAAGGCAGATACTCCTAATTTTGAATATTATTGACCTATTCAGCTCAGGCAGCTCGCTGAGCAGCCTGATGAAGGTACGAAAGTCCTCAACTTCGAGTTTTGGCACAATTTCATCAACAACACGAGAAACAAGACAAAAGTATTCCTCACGTGCGGCTTCAGCATAATACTCCTCACTTAGCCAGAGTACTAGCGGGTCCAGTGAGGTGCGAAAGTCCGGCACAAGCTGTGCATAGAGCTTGTTTTGTAGCAGCGTCCTGGCCGGAGAATCGGACGTGAGACCTCGTGCCGACAGGCGCGCTACGACGCGTACTGGGGCCTCCCCCAACATTCGGTGTACTATCAAGCCAAATTTTTCCAGCTCCGGAGGCACCTCTACTTCAAGAGCCGCACGACTGATTCCCTTGGACTCAGACTCAGTTTCAGCGGCCAGATCCTCCTTACTTTGCGGTGGTGCTGCTGCCCCTGGAGGGGCCGCAGCGGGTGCAGCGGAGATATCAGAGTTCGTACTCGTAGTTCCTGATGGCCTCACCGAGGAAGCAGTGGTTACTGTGTCTGCATTACTGACGTTTGCCATTCGTTTTTGAATGACCTCAATGCAGTCGTCGAGGTCATCGGCGTCAACTCGGGCAAGGCACGCGGCCGCCATGCTCACGGCCAAGTTGATTTGCAAGTCGCGCGCGTAGAACGCGGAGATTTGATTATCCACAAGGTTGTACAGCGCCTTCACTGGTTGCGGGCCTGCAGGTAGCTCAATATGGGAGAGTTTTGGGCGCTTGGAGCGCACAGGCCCATCGTCCTCCGCTCTTCGTTTCAAGGATTGGTTTGCACAGTAGCTACTAAGACCCGCCAGATATTTTTGGATGTGTGGGAAATGCTTCGTTAAGGGATGAAGGGCAAGCCTGAAAAGCTTGCTAGTCCAGCGGAGCACAAGAGGCTGCTGAGATAAAGTGCCAATCTGGCGCTTGCTCATATCAAAGCTTACAATATAAGAAACAATGCGCGCGGCAAGTTGGGGCTGAGCCAGCGCTAAGGCTACAGATGCGTTGACCGATGCAGACAACACAGTGAACGGGCACGGGTCTGGACTTGAGAAAACTGCCAGCAGCCTGTCTAATAGCCCAGCGCCCTCTGCAGTCAATAGGACATGGTCCAGAACCGCGTGGCCCTGCGCAACCTGTTGGTGGGTGAGAACAATGACTTGAGCAAGCTTGATTGCGGCGATCTGGATACTCTCCTGAGCAGTGAATGACCAACGAGACAACGCAGCGCTCTTGATTTCACCGGTGAGCGTCCACTGCTGCTGCATCGCAGGTCCTGCTGCCCATGTGCGCATGTAAATACGTGGATATACCTCGCAGAGGACCGTGATCCCAAGCTTAGCGACACCTGCATCAGAATCAGCAACCCATTTGGCCAATGTTTGGAGAACTTCAAATGCCATTTCATTCTTCGTGTCACTGGGCACCTCCTCGGAGCAGAAGAAATCGGCCACAAATGCCGCACACCAGCGTCTAATTTCGACCTCCGGTCGGTCGCCTATCGGCAAAACACCTCTCACAATAGTAGGGTATTGCTCCGGGTTCGCCTTTACGAGCTCTCGCGCTGCATTAAGCTGCGACAGGCTCATCCTTGACGTGTTCCCTGCAAAAGCTGTGGGAACACCCTTCCCGTAGAGGTAGATGTTGATTATCTAACGCAGATATCAGGCATTAGTTGGCCGCGCGCTAGGACAAGCGCATACTAGAACATTGAGAAAACAGGCCGGACCAATGAATTGATATCCAGTTCATTTATATATATATATTCTAGGTGACTGTGAGTACTTCTACGTGCATGAACTGACCTTTGACGCCATGTCATGCCCAAGAAGTCTTTACTGCTTTACAAGTACTTTAAACGCTCCCAGCTACATCAGCGTTCTCTTTCAGGACTTTACTTGGGAGAGCAGCGGGCGCCTTTCTGGGCCGTGCGGATAAGTCCGCTCACCCCAAGTGGATTTTTCATTAAGAGCCACACAACGCACTCTTGGGACGCGTCGCAGCCTCCGCGTTCTACGGCCGATGGACATTCTATGCTCTCCACAAAGCTCAAGTGTGGAGTGTGTCGAGGCTGTAAAGAGCCTTCTCAGTAGTGACACAGATGGTTCGCGTTTGTTGAGCCTCATAAAAGCTGTTCTTCGTCATAATCGTACCATTTTACTTCGAAGGCTTAATGGCGAGGCTCTGTACAAAGTCATTGCTCGCCACTGTGTTGCCACAAACAACGTTGAGGCATCCCAGGCTTTGGCAAAAGGGCTTCTGAGTTTCCGCGAGCTTGCGCGGCATGCTCGTGACTTGAAACGTACATGCGTAGTGTCTTCAAATCCAGCCGCAATAGCTGCCGCCTTCTGCTTTCCACTTCTAGAGGCTGAGGTAGCCGCAATCTGCATAAACGCCTCTCGCTCGTGTGTCGTGCCGGATTCATGGTCGGCCAATGGGCTGTGTTATTCTCAATGGGCTGTGTTTTGCTCAGAGTGCATTGCCTCCGGATTTGCTGTGAGCGAGGACTTTGCGAAACAGGTCGAACAGGCGCTTAACGCGTTTCGAGGGTCCACTTGCAACCAAATAGGCTCTGCTTCAATAAGTGAAGCTGGTGGCAACCTCATAATTGACGGTTCGAGCTCTGTGACTGCGCTCAGCAAATGCAAGCCGTTGATCCATCTAGAGCAAACAATGTGGCAAAATATACTATGCTCTAACGACTATGCGGTAAGGTCTGCAGGGACCAAACTTGTGGGCACCTATATTGCAAGCGTTGCTCACCAGGACTCGACTTTGAAGGCTGTCATGAAACTCCTCCGTGATATACCCTTAGAGACACGTCTGAGGGCCCTCGCTTCGGCATGCATGGCACTGAGCCTTAAAGTAATGCAGCGTCCATATCGAAATGGCAACGAAGGGTTCTCGCAAATAAATGTGACTACACAGCGCGCGCGGCTGCCCGCAACACAGCTGCGCGTAGGATCACAGAACGATACGGACGGTGTGGGCTCGTACCTCGAGCTATTTCAGGGTCAGAACATACTGTACCTGGCTCTTGTCGATGCTCTGAAGCATGAAGATCCATTCTCACTATTTGCGGCTCACCACATACATCAAATTTCTATCGCATTAAGTCGCTCACCGTGGCAGCTTTTTCAGCCCTACTGGCCATCACTAGCGCCCAAAGTCGTGCGACATTACGACTCGAATTGGGTTCAGTGGTTTTGCCGAGCCGTTCTTCGCGTTTCTAAAGAGGACTTCCTTCTGCGCACAGCGAGTATCATTGTCCCACATCTTTGCTTTGCAGGTGGGTCTCAGCTTAAAGTGTGCTCAGAAATTGCTAGTCTAAGGGGTCGGTCGCTGAGAAGACTTTACATTGATAACGCCGCAGCTATCATTGCTATGCTCTTCATGTGCGGTGCCAAGGACGTTGACACTGCTTGGGACTATAGTGAGACGAGATTTATGTCTCTCGATCGTGGTTTCAAGAGCTTGAATTTTAATGAAGTCATTGCTTCGTGGCGGGTGGACATAATGTATGAGGTTCTCATGCTCACTACTGACGAAAACGCTGGTCTTGGAACAGGACTCGTCCAAAGAGTTCTAGATTGCGCGTGTGCCTTGACCCCTGCAAGCGGGCATCGTGAAATGCTGCAGCAAACCGTTTTCAAGCTGGTCGTTAAGTTCAGCGAGACTATGCGCAACCTGATGGGACGCCAGTCACAATCTACCAAGTTATCTGCTCTGACCGGCTTGCGTATCTTAGTTCAGCGAATATTCGACGAGGAATTGACAGCCTCAGTACTTCGGCAGCTAACAGCGTTTCTACAAGCAGCGTTGGAGACTCCTTCGCTTGCGCAGGTTGCTCTCGAAGCCTGGCTCGCTGTTATTCAGAGGCTTGATGACTCTCATTTAGAGGCCATTGTTGATCTCACGTACGCCATAATCAATCAATGTCTGGATCGCTGGGATAACGACACTATTGACCGTGCTCGTAATATCGTGCTACACATCCAGAGTCGCATCAATGCGAATCCTGCGGCATTCGAGGGAATT
Organism: Entelexis tilneyi; assembly: GCA_030566755.1. Lineage (NCBI taxonomy): Eukaryota > Fungi > Ascomycota > Dipodascomycetes > Dipodascales > Trichomonascaceae > Entelexis > Entelexis tilneyi. The sequence continues at coordinate 9,689 of JAKUAT010000031.1, read as the reverse complement.
CACCCAGAGCCACCATTTGAAGTTTGCGAGGCTCAGCTCAATGGTCAGCATACTTACTTTGAGATTCTGGAGAGTCTCGTGAGGCGTGACACGAAAAACCTGTACCTGGCTCACCAGACTGCACGCGACATATGTGCTTGCTGTCGCGACTACCAAACTGAAATTCTAAATTGGGCTCACGGCGACAGCGCAGAGCGCGAACTGCTCGGCCGCACTGTCCGTACACTTCTCACATTGTGTGCTAGAGGCGATGAGGAATTGACAACGATGAGCTCAGCCGCTTTGGGGCTTCTCGGAGCACTGGATCCCCACCGCGTTGAAATAACTCCTCACGATGCACCTTTGGTTGTTGCTTCCAACTTTAGTGATGCCAAAGAGTCAGTCGAATTTAGTCGCTTGCTCATTCAGAACCATTTCCTGCCGGCATTTGAAGCATCTGTGGACCCAGTTGTGCAGAAGTACTTTGCCTATGGGATCCAAGAGCTGCTTAAATTTATGTCTGCTGTCGAGTACGGCCAGCTTGTCCGACTATTTGGGAGCTCACTTGGAAGTACGCTCCTGCCTTTGCTCAAGACAAAATATACAACGGAGTTGAAACATTGGAAGCCCCCACAGTACCCAATTTACAGCCCTCACATTGCTTACCAGGACTGGCTCACCTTATTGTGCTCTGATATGATGGGCCGTACGTTAGAGCCTGAAAATGCGACCCGAATTTTCAAGTGGAGTCGAAAAGTACTCCACGGAGCCAATGTTGGGCCAGAGATGTGGGCCTTTTTCCTACCTTATGCTGCCCTTGCGGCAGTAGTTGATCCCCGCGAGGGGCATGAAAATCGCGAGGTATTTCTTTCTGAGGTCCTGCTTGTTCTTGGGCGCAGCGACCGACATATGCATCCCTTTCATGAGCGCGTGTTTGCGGTTATCGACTATTTTAACAAGTGGATGCGCTCGCGCCGCCAGTCAAAGTTGAGCCTAATTGGAATGGACAAACTATTAACGCGAATACCAGCGAAACTCATGGCTATCAGAGCCCTCGAGTCTGGAGCATTTCCACGTGCTGTAAGATACTTTGAACAGCAAGTTAGAGAAGAGCCGGACACTCTGTTTCCCGCTCTCGAGAGTTTGAGATACATGTATGCATCATTACAGGATATTGATGCTCTTGAAGGCGCAAGTGCTCGTCTGCCGACCATGAGCGTACAACAACAGGTCTTGGAGTACCGCGCCACGTCACAGTGGGACGCCGCTTTAGCATGCTATAACGCTTTGCCCTCAAGTGACTCCACACTGGAGGCCGCTCTAGAATGCCTGCAGCGTAGTGGGCGTGAGCGTGAGGTACTGGCTGAGCTCAATCACACTGACACTGCGCGGCTGGCACCGCTGGCTACGCAGTGTTCTTGGTTTGTCAAGGACTGGGATTCTCTCTCGAAGTGGACTCCTAGAATTGACGTCGAAGTCTCACTGGGCTCGTCGGAGCAGCTGCCACCACTTGCTCTGCAAGCAATGGGTGACGCTCTTCTGTCATTGCGAAATCATGACTTCGAATCTTTTAATGCCTCGCTCATTGCGGGTCGACGACATGTCGGACAGCGACTGGGCGATGTTATGAGCACACACCACTTAGCCTCACTGCGGAACATCCGTGAGCTGTCCGTTTATTTGCATGGGCTTGCTGATCTCGAAAGCCTTGGATCGCTTGTACTTCCCGGACCACCTTCTAGTGAAGTCTTAGAGCACTCTGCTGGAGCACATGTGCGCCATCTATTGGATGAGAGACTTCGTGTCCTTAGCCCACTTAATGAGGGCCCCGAATTTGAGGCCAGGAGATATCTTTTGTCACTGCGCAGTGCGGCGCTGAGCTGCCTAGAGGGTGGAGTACCTTGGACACGCGAGCTGATAGTGGAAACCCACCTCGCTATCAGCGGTGCTGCTAGAAAGCATATGCAGCCTAACATTGCGCTTATGGAGATTGCTGCTGCTAAGCAAATAGATTCTGACCTCGCTAGTCGCGCAGCTAACGTCGAACATGCGAGACTAATGTGGTCGCAAGGTGAGTCTCGTGCAGCGATTCGCATGATAGGCGCTGAAATACCTCCGGATTTTGCAAAGAATCCTCGCGAGTACCCAAAAGCCGTTGAATTAGCGTTGGAATGGACCACGTGGCGCGACCACGCCGCGCAGGCAGACTCCAACAAGCTGATTGAGAACTACATGACAGTGGTCAAAGCCGCACCGGAGTGGAGTGAAGCCCAATATAGACTTGCGAAGCACTTTGTGAAGCTGCACGATGAAGGCTCAGCAGAGGTTCGTGCTGATGGAGTGATAGCGCGCTCCATTGTAGTACACTTTGCTCGCGCATTGCAACTGGGGACACCGCATGCCAGTGAGGCCTTGCCCAAATTGCTAACAACATGGCTGGACCTGGGCCTCATGCCCGTAGACCTCAAAGCACAGCAAGCATCCACGCGCCGCACACAGTCAGCCCTTGCAAATAGGGGCGTTGCAAAGTGGGCATCCCAAGTACCCGCCCGCCTGCTTTACACTGCTATTCCGCAGCTGCTATCTCGCCACAACCATCAAAATAACGAGGTAAGGCGGACCATTGAGAAGCTAGTGGTTGGTGTGGCAGTTCACTATCCCAACCATACACTCTGGGCATTGTTGGAGAAGGACGAGCATGCAAAAAGCATGGTCATGGAAGTAGCGAAGCGTAGCGCTGAACTCACGCGTCAAGTTAGCGCAGCAACGCAGATGGTAGGCAAGTTACGCAAGCTTTGTTTCTTCCAAACTAAAGAGACGCGACTGAACATCCGAGACTTTCAGGCTGATTTTACGAGCTGCCTTGTGGAACAGAAGCTAGCTGTGCCTATCCAGAGCAATATGGACTCGTTGAACAATATATGGATTCTCGAGATAGATGAAGAAGTTGTAATCCAGCAGAGTATGCAGCGACCAAAGCGAATTGGTGTGTGGGGGACAAATGGCTTGCGTTACTCATTGCTCCTTAAAGGAAATGATGATGTGCGGAAGGACGCGCGACTTATAGAATTTACGGGCGCAATTAATCAGTTGCTCAGCTCGAACCCGGCAGCGACGGCTCGGCACTTACGAATTCTAACTTACCGTGTGACTCCGCTAAGCGCGAATTCAGGAATTATTGAATGGGTGGAGGGTGCTCTTCCTGCTCGTGGCATTCTCTACGGACTGAGCAGAGTACCGCACTTGGGAATGCAAAATCCTGCAATTAAGCGAATGACGACCACGAGTCTCAAAATATCGGAACGCATGGCCGCATTCGACCACATGCAGAGCGAGGTTTCACCTGTTCTTTGGGAATGGTTCGTGGGAACTTTCCCTGATCCAGAGGTGTGGCTCAGCGCGCGAACTCGCTACGCACGTACGCTGGCAGTTATGTCCATGGTGGGCTACATTCTGGGTCTCGGCGATCGACACCTTGAGAACATTCTTCTGTTGCAGAATTCTGGAGCTGTTCTGCATGTTGACTTTGATTGTCTGTTTGACAAGGGTCGAAACCTTCAGGTCCCTGAGATCGTACCGTTCCGTCTTACGCAACAATTTTGTGATGCACTTGGGGTGGTTAACAAGTATGAGGGACCATTTCGCAAAGTGAGCGAGCTCACGCTGAAACTAATTCGTGAGAATGAGGACCTCCTCATGGTCGTGTTGGAGGCATTTGTCTACGATCCGATTGTATTTGATAAAATTGCGAATTTGTCTCCCAAAGAGGCCATGAGGAGAACGCGCGCCAAAATCCGAGGGGTTCGGGAGCCCAGCGGGGTACCTCTTGGTGTCGGGGGGTTAGTCGATGAGCTTATTCACGCTGCAGTGTCCAAAGAAAACTTGTGCCAGATGTTCAAAGGGTGGATGCCGTGGGTATAGATGGTGGCGGATGCGAATTTTTACTCTATGTACATGAAATTAATCTGAGCTTAATTCTTTTTGCTTTTCTGAGAGTCTCCCATAATGTAGTCGAGGACCTCGTTCAGGTTTCGCTCGCCGAGACGCGGAACGTTGGACTTACCCTTCTTTCCCTTGCGAGACTTGGCAGCAGCAGTAGCAGCACGCTGCTCTTGCTGCTGATGTGACAATGCTGCCGAAGCGGCTGCCTGAGACTGAGCACTCTGAACAGTGAGCTGCAAGAGCTGCTCCAAGTACTTCTTGGTCTCCTTCGTATTATCGTCATCGGGTCCGGCTGTTGATTTAAAGACCGCGTGAGACTGCTCCATGCTTCGCACAGCACCCTTCAGGTCCTGATTGAGTAACTGGCTCTGTGCGTAGTCAAACCACAATGTTCCCCTGGCACCGCCGGGTGTCTGCGTTGCGGCCTGAAGTGCCTTCTCAAACCAAACAAGCGATGCCTTCTGTAGTTTCACTTTACCGCTCTGATAGAGCATCGAGGCGATACTACTAAGCGACATGTAATAACCAGTGTATCCTGGCCAGGCTAGCTTTTCGCTCAGATCCAGGACGCGCTGCGATAGCTCAAGAGCGGTGGCCAAGTGCCCAGCCGTTCGCTCAAAGTAAGCGAGGTTGCTGTACATCACCAGTACCTCGTGGCTATCAAGGCCCTCCACGCGCTCAGCAATCGTCACAGCACGCCGCTCGAACTCTATCGCTTTTCTCAAATCCGAGTCGTACTCAAGGAACATGAGGGCGGCGTGGTTCATGACGCGAGCGGTCTCCGCGTGTGCAGCTCCATAAACCTGCGAATAGATCGACACGGCCTCTGTCACGAGGGTGAAGCCCTCAGAAAGCGCAACATCCGCGTCCGTTGTGGACGCGATGTCCTCAGCCTTCTCAGCGGTCTTGGCTTCGGAGCTCTTTGGTCTCTCGCTGGTCTCATCAGAGCCACCTGCTTTGTCTATGGTCTCCTCTCCAGAATTCTGTTGGCTAGAACTCTCGTCAGCGCTGGAAACAGAATCCTGTTTCGCATGAGAGGCTGCTTCAAGAGAGCGGCGTCCAGCTTCAAGTGCTTCTTCTGCCAATAGGCTACGCGGAGCGGCAAATCTCACGACCGGATTGATAGCCGCAAGCTTCAAGTTCGTATCCCATTGGAGACCGATTTTGTAGGAGAGGAGGCGCAACAGGCTCAAGCGGCCAAGGTGTTCTTCTGCCCAGCGAGGCGGCAAATCAGAGAAACCAAAGTGCATCTCAAGATGCCTTTTCACAGCTGAGACAGTGGCGGCATCCTGTTGACGGAAGCTTTGAACGAACTCTTGTACGGCGCTCGCAGCTTGGACCATAGGTGTCACCTTTAGCTTCGCATTCAGCAGGTGCTTCAAAGTGCGCGCAATAGCCTCCTCGAGGGCGACAGCTGCTGCGCTACCGAGATCGGCCTTTTTAGCCAACCGCCAAATAAGTCCAAGGAGGCGCATATTCACACCAGCACGGTGAAGAATAGTCGTCAAGTGCTGGCCATCTATGGGGTCGACTCCGCTTCCATCCGCGATGTTCTGGATCAAAGTGGGTGCCAGATCCTCGCGAACATACGTCGCCACTCGCTTTGCCGCAGCAATATCTTTGTCAAACTCTTCAGCGTAAGACTGAGGAAAGTCGTCCTTCGGCATCCAAACGTCCGGGTTTAGTGGCTCTGGGGGCACCTCATCATTTCGCTTCGACAAAAAATAGCTTGAGATCGCCTCGGGCCTTAGTAGATTGAGACCCTCTGTGGAAGACAGTAAGTCTGGAATTTGCAAGCGCGCGAGATCAATGGCATAGATGCGCCCGTCAGTTCCGCGCGTGCCATGGACGTCGGCGCTGGTGTGCAGCTCCACACCATCGCGCGTGACAGGATGTGGCTTCAGATGAAGGCGCTGAGCAAGCTTCTCCATAAGGGTGCCGACTTTCTCGTCGTTATAGACCGTTTCTTTGTTCTCAGAGCGGCCGTACACAATCATGGGCTCCTCGGTCTCGCGGAAGATGCCTGGGACAGGGGCTTGAGCAACAATTCTGCGGCCCATATAGTCCACCACGCTTGTGAGCACCGGGCAGAGCTGTGGCTCATCGAGTAGAAGAAGCTGTTCGACGCCACGGAGGTCCTTCTTTGCGGCCTGACGCGCCCCGACATCACCACCAAAGGCAGTGTAAGCTTCGGTGAAGTCCGCTCCATGCGTGAAAAAGATCCCATTCGAAAGGTAAACATGCGCGCCTTCGGGCTCCTCATCTGGGTTCAAGGGTTTGATCGCACCTTCGACAATACGCGTTGCAGTTTCTGTGGCAGCCGCCGCGAACTCGAAGGTAGTCTGACAAAGCCGGCGGTCCCGCGAAATGCGTTCAGCTATCGTGTCTGCTTGAATTTCACGCGCCGACTGGAAGTCTTCATTACGTTCGGGGACTACGCTATCGTCACTGCGGGTTGGGGTTAACCCGCAGTAACCTGAACCCACGGACGGGACGTCATCGACGAGCCATGGCGCCACGCTTAGCACCTGCGGCACGGCTACACAGCTAAGCGGGTTCGCCTTCAGCTTGTCGGCGAATTTACGGGCAAGCCCTATCGTCATAGGGCTGACTTGCTCGATGAGCTGGGTCAATGTGGGCACGTACACGGCGGTTTTGGCTGGCAGTGCAAACACATGATCAGTGAGCTGAGGCACTGCGGTAAAGCCGCGCGTCGAGGCCACAACATGCCATGTTTTGCCATCACTTGCAACAAACCGAATGAAGCCGAGGACTCCCTGAAGCCGAAGACGCGGGTCGCGTGCAGCTGCCTGCCACTTCGACGTCTGCAACTCGCGAGCGGCCGGTTTGGGGAGCGCCGCATTTGGATAGGCTGCAAGCACGCTAAGATCGTCGTTGGGCGTCGTGGCCTCCACAAGTTCCAAAATCTGATCCTCCGACATTTTTTTCGTTTTTTTGCTACCGGCTTTGATTTCGGCTAGGCGAGTGGGAGCTGCGTTCAAGTAAGTAGATTCGGGTGCCATGAGGCCGAGCTGATCCTGGAGACGCTCCAGCTGAGTCTCGACGTCCTTCCACGTCTGTTCAACGAGATCCATGCTCAGATCGATTTCCTTGTCGTCTGCATCAACAACGGCCGAAATCGCCGTTTCGCCCGCGACACGCTCTCCGTTTAGCGCAAGCTCGAAGGCCGTGGCCGGCTGAAGCAGCGGACTCAGGGCCAGCAAGTACTGCCGGACGCTGGCGAAAACATCCTCATTATCAATAGAGATGGTATATGCGGCGGATTTGAGGGGCGATTTCACCCTCACAGAAACCTCAGGCATCTTTGGCGCAGCTTGCGTAGATGTCGATCCGGCGGTGAATTTTTCGGGAGCACGCACGCACACCCAACACACACCCACACCCACCCAGCGTCCAGGGCACGAACCACAGTCTCGGTGAGCCTGATCATGTGAGCCAACAGTGCAGAAGCAGGGTTCCCAGCATGAGAGTCATAAACTACAGGCCAATTAAACGGAAGTAGATATTAGCGTTACATCTGAGTGCACTTCACTCGCTGTCGGCCTTCTTGCGGCGCTTCTTATCGTCCTTCTTGCTCTCGGACTTGCGATGCTTCTTCTTGGAGGGCGTAGCCTGCACTTCGGAGCTCTCGACGGCAGGTTCCTGGCTCGCAACCTCTTGGCTGGCGGGCTCTTGACCTAGCGCATCATTGTCTCCCGCGGCAGTATCCTTGTATGCCGCCGTCTGAGCGTGCCACTTCTCAAGCGCCTCCTGATGTTCTTTGATCATTTCGTCACGCAGCTTTGAGTCCAGCTTCTCCCAGCGCGCTTTCACCTCATCGCGAATCTCGGCACGATTGAGCTCGGGGAGATCCTGAGCCTTGCGCTCTTCTTGGATCTTCTTTTGCTCGGCGTTGTGGAAACGCAGCTGCACGTTCAGCGGCCGTTTTGGCAGGTTTGGGTCTCGAGGAGCCCGCTTCCGCTTCTTCTTACCACCGTCTTCCTCATCGCCATCCTTCACCGGGGTGGCAGTCTCCGGAATTGCTTCAACGGACGCGATCTGTTCTGCGACAGGCGGCACTTCAGGTGCGGTAGTCTCTGCCTTGGCGCGCTTTTGAGGCGTTCCGTCGAGCGCAGCCCTCAGGTCTTCAACGTCGAGGCCAAGACCCTCCAAGTAGTCAATGAGCTCAAGCGTTGCTGAGGACGCTTCGCCGGCGGCCTTCCATAATGAAAATAGTGCTGTAACAGCCTGAAGATGGTTAGTGTTCTGCACACACGATGTTTACTGCAGCTGCGTTTGACGCAGGAATACTTACGGCGTCCTTTTTCACCTTGAGCTCTGTCAAATTGATACTCATGGTGAAGGCTTGTGGAGAGAACGCGTTGTTGATCTAGTAAGGTAAGGTATGGTGATGATGGTGATGAATACTGATGGGAGACGAGAGCTGGAACTACTGTATTACGTCATCATTTCCTACTAGGCACGCTAGGGACCTTGGCAGCTGCGTTCCCATATGAGGCTGCTGCCTAAGTCAGTCTAGTAGTCTACGCTTGGCCGCACAGCCTCGGTCTCAGAGCTCGTCCAGCTAATCGGGAGGCACAATTTGCCTTGAAACTTGCATCAACGGTAAAGCCAATAGTCTTTCGCCGAACTGGTCGTAGACGCGGGAAGCCCGCTTTGCAGCTAATCACTGGCCTCATCCTCTCCTCGATGGGATCTGACGACCACCGTTGCTTATGGGCATGCTGCCGCGCAACTTCAGAGCAAGCCTCATAATGCAAATAACGCACCAAGTTTTTTTAAAATTAAATATTTAGACTAAGGCCCAATGCCACCCTTAGTGGCCCTGGCGCCTGAGCTCGGCAATGACGGTGTTCATGTTCTCGAACTTGCGCATGGCGCGGCTGTGAGTGCCAAGCTTCTTCTTTGCCAGCTTCTTAGCGCGCTTCTCCTGAGAGTTGCGGATAAGCTCGACAAGGCGGCGCTCGTAAGGGGCCATGCCGGTCACCTCAGACACAAGCGAGCGCACGAACTTCGTGCGGTTGGAGAGGGCACCCTTGCGGTACGAGACCTTAGGCTTCACCTCCTTAGGAGTGACCTTGTGGCCCTTGTTCTGGCCAACAGCGATTCCGGACTTTGTAGCCATTGTTGTCTGCTTTGGAAGTGAATTGTGGTGGAAAGATACTGTAGCGCCCTTGAGACTGAAAATTTTAGGTGAGTCGGGTTGCGTTGTGTCACGTGCGTGAAACACCCAAGAGGATGGCTCTGCTCATGTAAGCGCTTAAGTCCATCCCTCAGATCGTGTGAAATCGGCTGCAAGGGTCCAGCGGCGGAGCGGACCACGTGGGAGTGGCCGCGTGTGAGAGATCGCAATTCGCCAGAGTATAGATCTTGGCGATTCCAATTGTCGCAGCTGAACTTGACCGTGCTCATGAGCATTGCGCAATTTTTTTCTGATAGAAATGAATGTTATAGGTCTTTAATGTTTGGACAAGACGGACCTTTTACATATATGCATTACATTTATTTACAATTTACTCGCTCTTAGCAAGCTTATAGGCACTAACATCAGCACCTGCCAGCTCCAGCATACGGAGAAGCTCCTCACCATCTGCACTCCGGTATTTGAGGCGGTACTCCTTGAAAGTTCCCTCGGCGCCCTCTGTTCTTGTGTATAAGTCTTTGATGAGGCGCGCCTTACCAACCGCTAGGCCATCAACTTTCTTCGCCTGAGTTCGATCATGCTCACCAATGCGCTGCAAGACGTC